>JARPRG010000668.1:44782-100043 GCA_031001745.1 Hartigia nigra | reverse complement strand
TCGCGAGTTCGTTCATTCGGTGAGGCACAGTGTGAAGTGCGCCTAAAGTCACGTGATTGTAAAAACCCATAAAATAACCCCCCAAAAAAAATCATACGAGTCAAATACATATACGTTTCGCATTAATCTTGGAAATTCATTCCAAAACTGAAAAAGACACAATTAACCGTCGACCATCCGTATAAGGGGGTTCCACGGGGTAAAGAGAAAGAGAGAGAGAAAAAAATAAACTAGCGCACGCACAAACACGCACATACCGGAGGCATCAGTTACGTAACGAAAAACGTGCCCCATCAATTCCCAAAGTGATTCGCGTCTCGCACATGTTTTTCATAAGAATCCTTTTTGTTTCCTTTTCCTTACTCCCATCCCCTCCTGGTGCCAACAAGCAAGCAGAGCCCCTTCTTCCATTTTATTCGCGCGGAAAGCCAGCAGGAGTATGACGTCTTTTTCCTTTCGTTATACTTTTTTTGTTGTTGCTCTCAGAAAAAAGTCCCTCCTCCCCTCCCCTCCCCCCCTCCCACCGCCGCGCGCCTTTTCCAACGCCAAACCATCGTTAAACGTTCCTAATGTACACACAAACGCGCTCGCACACACGCACACACATACACACGAAAAATTCATTAAATTAGTCTCTATATAAAGATTGTAAAGATAATTAAAATTGACAATGCAATACGCCCATATGGTATAGGCTTGTACCAATAAATTGGAGGTTATGCGGAGGTCATGCATGCGTAGCGGATGGCAGGCAGGATGTGATCTTCGATCTATTCACACTATCTGTCCCGATCGATCGGTTGGTAATCAAGCGGTGCGTTGCAGTCGTGAGTTGATCGTCTGTGAGAAGTTTAACCTGATTGGCCCGCCATCAGTCTAGTCTCAAAGTCACAAGTACGTCGACTCCCCTGTAAAAGCAGACCCAGAGCGTCAGTCACGATAATGTAAATTATTTTTAACTGCCTCAAACGACGACAGATCATGAACGACGCCACGGGAAACATCCTGCGCCGTAGGATACTGATCGACTGCCGATATGCGTATACGATCGTGATACATACACGTTTTGCAAAGTGGGAAACATTTTTTGTTTTTTTTTTTTTTTTATTTGAATTAAAAACGGATAAAAAAATAATGATATCGGAGCAGGACGTTTCCGAGGTGTCAAAATGGCGGAACGTGTTAAAACGACAAGCTGACAATGCCATGGACAATTGGACACGGAGAAACAGGCGTGAGACTACGCGTGAGGATGGGTATCTTTTTTTAAATTGATGAGAAAAAATGATACGACTAAAGGATACATATGGTATACGTGTAATAATGAGGGTATGCAGTAAAAATAAAACGCACTTGCATGGGACAATTTTGTATAATGCATGCAGCACGGAACATTGTACAACGTAAAAAAAAAAGGGCACAAAAGGAAAAGAACGATGAAGGAAATAATGAAAATGATATTAATGATAATACGTAGTGTATAGGTTATGTTTGTACGCTGAATTGACATGCATAGGTAGGCTAGAGGTTTTTTTTTTGGGGGATTTCGCTTTCCTTTTGAGACTTACAGAAGCATATGTATTTAATATACACACGGCTCCGGGCACAGCATGGAAGAGAAAAAGAAACAATATGGATGAAAGAGTAGGACACAATTTCGTTAAAATGTTCTTTGCTGCAATAACGATTCTTGTTTATTTTCGAATTTCTAAACGAACGGAACAGGTTCTTCGTTAAACTATGGATAACAAGAATGATTTTGTCTCTCTCTCATTCTCCCTCACACTCATGCTATAAATTTGCTCTCAATTCTCTTTCTCTCTCTCTCTCTCTCAATGTTTCGTTTATCATGCACAATCACGAGGGATCTAATAATCGATCGAGAATTTTCGATGCAACCCAGCGAATTGTTACGGATTTTAAGATTTTATTCTTATTTTTCTTTTTTTTTACCCTGAAACACGATGCTTTCATTTAACTTCTTTGTATCTCTCATTATATGCTTCGTTTTTTTCGTTCTCTCTGTCCTTTCTTTTCGATCTGATCTACATGATTAACACGTACGAGAACGACGGAATTCTCGTGGACATTTTTTTTTTTAAATCTTAGGATCCTTCTATTATCACAATTTTCACAGGAACGCCAGTAAACTCTATATACGATATTACCATGATCCTGCGATTAATACAATAAAAACGATCATTCACGGAAAAATGCGTCATTGTCGTCATGCCGTTTATGCGAATATGAGCATTTATTTATATCATTTTTTGTTTTTGGAAAAAATAAATTCCTTCAATGGATAATTGCTCTTACGCCCAAAACTCGTTCGACAAAAGGAAATTTTGTCACGTGGCAGTGACTCCGATCGACCATTGATTGTGCCATCAATTTTATTGCATCTGGGTCAGTGACATTAAAACGACGGTGACAATCGGCGCGTGAAGAAAAAAAAAAAAAACAAATTTCTTCAAAAATTCATTCACAATGTATTTTCTTGCAATGTATCAAGTATAACACATTCTCGGTGTACAGGCGCGTTCAAAAAGCTAAGAGGACATGCCCTCGTTGGTGAAATCACGTGAAACCAAAATTAATCGATGAAAATAATGTGTACAATTTCGTTTTTTTTTTTTATTGAGTGGGGTGTGGAAAGGGAAGAAAAGTATCCGAACAGGTAGCTCCGGCTGTACATTATTATTAACGTTAACCCTTTCGCTACGGGCGGGTTCTCCGCCGCGGTACTTCCACCGAACGGAGCGCTACGGCGCGCTACGACATCACTGCCACTATAGTGGCCCGTAGTAGTGAAAGGGTTAACGAAGATTTTCTTTTTACGATCCGCCCACTCGCTGGCATTTACACTTAATGACTTTTTTTTTGTTTCTTGCAATCTTACATAAGCTGTAATTAAATGGTACCATTTATTTCGTGACTTTGCCGTAAAATGAGGTATATACAGGAATCGTCGTTTTCCTTTAGGACGAATGTATAAAATAAAAGGAGTAAACGAAAAAATTATTCTTCATAATTTTTCAGTTACGAACGACAATTTTTTATAAGTTATTGCTCGATCCGCCAAATGACAGGATTTAAAAAAAAATGTATAAATATACAAACAAATTAATAAACCCTCGAACACAATTGACCTGCAGATACCCCATTTCACTACAAACGTTCGTGGGTTCTCGCGCCGACGTTAATACGTCACTTTTGCTTTTCCGTTCTGCGCTCGACACGCATCGCGTGCGTAGACGAGTGCGAAACGCAGGGAAGGAATCTGCTGGAATATATTACGAAATATCCTTATTACAAATTGCATAGTAACATTTATTTCTCATAAACTAATGTATATTAATTCATTATTCCTCTTTGTCTTATTCGCCTTCCTTTTTTTTCTTTTTTCTTTTCCCTTTGATTCTCCACATCCTCCTCGATTACGAAAGAACCGTTTTAGAGTCTATCAACATTTAGGTACTCGAATAATTGAAATCCTTCAAACAATCATTCATGCCCATCGCTGACGACCGTAGCTCGATTCGATTACGTCGCCACGCAATTACAGCTACAAGAATTCTCCGTTATTTCGTCAGTGCGAATAACATGTAAAGAAAAAAAAACCGTGACAATCAAAAATGACGAAAAAAAAAAAAAAAAAAAAAAAAAATCGAATCCAGAATATCCTTAGCGGCTCCGCAAAGATGTACATTTTTCTCTTAGCAATTTATCCATCAATAATTGGCACAAATCCGCGCGGACCGGTGCAAATCAATAGAGAATATTTTTTTGCGCTTATCTTTCTCTCCGAAATAGGACCGCGCACTATTGCTAGAGAGAAAAAACAAAAATTGTCAATCAAGAGACACCGTATTAACGGAATTGTGCCAATTTCCAAAAAACAATGTCGAAGATATACAATATTTTTTTTTCTAGTTCGTGTCTTTGTTCCTCCATCTCTCTCTCTCTCTCTCTTTCCGAAATGTGGATTCATTGAACATGCATTGCATGAAAAGGTACGCGCATGCGCAAGGGCTTAGCGCCACAGCCGTACGATGACGGCTAGGAATCAATAACGATAATCTTTCTCGTAGAAAACGCCAATGACGATCATTGAAACTTTATCGGTACCGTGTACGTCTAGGAAAATACATTATATGTTATTTTACCGAACGGGAGATCCGAGCTGCAACAAATACAAAGAACAATTGCATAGCATTATTATATTTTTGTATACATTTATACACCCATTACTCGTTACGTTATTTCTTTGTGTAACAATAATTTTAGTCCTTTCAATTTCTCTCGTCCTTCTTTCACTTCGTCGCCTGGTCGTCAGCATTCGTCGTCACGTATTTCAATCGATCAATTATCGCGAACCCACATTCGGACGCAAGGATATCACTTTTATCGCTACAGCCGTTATAACCGTAGAATATCGGGTACTGATATTCCAGCCGTCGTCAAATAAAAATCGTCCTTTTAACGCGATGAGGTCAGAGTCGAGCGAGGATTTTATTCTTGGCCAAAATTACGAACTTCCCTTTTCCTACGTTAAAGAATTTAAAAAACGTCGGTAGCATTAGAATCCTGTACGTATTGCAAAGCTCGTAAATATTCAAAAAAAAGAATAAAAGACCTTGGAGTCAGGTCTCTTTTATGCCCGAAAAGAAAAGGAGAGAAAACGACTAAGATGATACAATAAAAAATGACGGACAAAAAACATGTTCCCCGTGAATCTAAACGCGACGAGATACAATATTGTAATATATTATAAATATAAGAACAAAACAGTGAAGTACGCGCCTATACAAAAAATGGATGAGGGGGCTGGGCGGCGGCGGCGATTTATCAATAATTTGCAACGCAAACTGTATAAAAATGTCTTATGCTCGGTACCAATTCGGTATTACATGCTTTCACTACGTTTAAATACTTTGTACATGGAAACAGAGCTTAATGCGAATGAATCGTTCGGAGGACAAAACGCCTTAATAAAGATTCGCTAAGTCCTTCCTCGTTAGACACAATGAATAAAAGAAGAAAAATCTTTCTCAAAGGTGTAACGGGATAAGCCGTCATATTAAAAAAAAAAATAAAATAAATAAATAAAGTAGTACATTTTCGGCAAATATTAAGCTCTGCGTCGCGTGAAGCAAACCACCCACTGCAAATCTCATTCGTTCAGTAATTAAGAATCAACGTGGAACGTTAAAGCGGCAATAAATCAGATACGCAGCAGAGAGTTTAAATAAAGAATCTGATAATTCGTCAGGTCGCATGAATAATGATAATAATGATAATGACAATAATAATGATGCTCTCGCGAAATACGTCTTTTTTTTGTTGTTTCCTTTTTCTTCACTTTTCCTTAGCTCTCTCGTCATTTAACTATTATTGACTTACAATTTACTCCTTATGAAAATAGTCTTGCTTTCTTCTTTTTTTTTGTATAGTGTACCTTTCAGTTAGTACGTATCTTTTTTTTTCTCTTTTATACTTTCCATATAAAAAATGTGTTTCTCGCATTTAACGTAATTCGACCCCGTATCATGTTGCATTGGATTTTCTTCCCACGGAAAAAGATTTGTCGATGTTTTTTTATATTGTTTGTTTGTTTTTGTTACCTTATATTCTCTTTCTCTCACACACTCACACACATATACGCGCGCACGCACTCACACATTCTTAACGCTCTCTTATCCTCCCTTAGTATCTCCCCCTCACTCACTTTTTCGCATCCTGGCCTGTGCTTCTCCACAATAATCACAAGTTCGCAAAAAATAAATAAACGATTTAATGACAATGACGCTCAAGAATCAACGAAGACAAATTTGCAATACCTCAACAATGTACAAATCAATTCTTCTTAAGAATGAGAGATAGCTCAATGCAAAGAGGATGTTAATCAAAAATTTATTATCTTAAAAAAAAAAAACCTTAATGAAGAGATTTTGCAAAATTGTCAAAATGATACATAGCTCTAGATCACTAGCGTTAGCGCATTTTTAGAAGCCATCGTTATTGGGAAGAAAAAGAAGGAAAAAAACAAATATTCCCACAACGTAATAAGCACGCGCTTACAGTTTTTGTTACACGTGTTAGGCGACTGTATCCATTCCCCACGTAAAATCAGTAAACTTTAATAGCAATTCCACACTGTAGTAAACATGGCCTCTTTAAACCCACGCGAACATAACCGTAAAAGCGTGGGCGCGCATGATAAAAACGCACTCGACGTGAACTTGTCGTTGATATCGCAAAAAGCATGCAAAAATAAAGTTAGCTCCAAGCACGTATAAGAGTACCAAAACGAGTGCACTGGAGAATATTTCATATAAAATTGCAATCGTCAAGGCAATCACCAGTCTAATACCGAATCGACAACCGGTAACGTAATATAATTTCACATATTCTCCAATGACTCGTATCCGGTGCATTGAAATTCCATGCTGTGACAGAACAACGGATTGTCACGAGAACTCTGGCTAATTTGCGAACCGTAATTAACGTGGCTAAAGTTCGCCGGAAACGTGTGCGGAATGCGTGAAGATCGCACTGATCGGCCACAGGAAGAAATCTTCGAAGCGTATGGATGCACAAGGACGTCCCATTATTATCATCCGCAGTACCATTTAGGATCGTTGAGAGTTCTTGGAGATAACGAGTAGACGTCTTCTTTGTAGTAAGAGTCTATACGGGACGACGTCACATTGCGTACCACGCATTCCGTCAACGTTCTTGGCTTGGCGCGAATATTCAAAAATCTGCAAACTAAAATGCAAATGACACTGAAGTCTGAAGGTGAATGGGGATGATGGGCGACGGGCTCACAAAACATCAATCATCCCTCCATCCGATAGAAGACGGTACCGGCCCACGCGTTGATCCAAGTCCACTGGGGGCCAACAGAGACACAAAGACAGACGTTGGTCAATCACTGAACAAATTCGCACTGTCGGTACATTAGAAACTATGTGATTGAATTAGCGACGATTTGGATTTTCGTGGCAATACAACATTTCCATTAATATTATTATTTTATATTTTTTTTCTCTTCACACCATCCCCTTCAATTTACCAATAAATAAAGGGCTTGATGGCAATTAGAAAATCGTATATTGCCACGTCGATTCACACAGGCTATGAATGTCATTTTCTTGTAAGAAAATTACAACAACAAAAAATGGTATAAGTGTACAATAAACAAAATTATCGTGATAAAGCTAAACGCATCTAGATAACACAACAACAAAAATAACAACAACGACAACGATGCTTGCGTATAAATTGTATAACAACACATGCCACGCCTAACGTGCGACGAGGAGCTACAGTATTATGGGTCTAATTTGGATTCGAATTAAAGAAAATCAATAGTCCAATTCTCAAAAAACATCGAGGAGAGAGAAAAGCAGATGCACCGTGTAAGTCGCGAAAGTTTATAACAATTTGCATTACCGTTTTCGTATATTTTCTACGATTGTATATGGAAAACGATAAAGCTCAACGATGATTCTTGCACAGTGTCCCAGTTTCTTGTTGTCGTTACACGTGGCTTTTGATGCCGATAGCAGAGAAACGCGCTTTTCGAAAAAATTTATTTTCTTTTTTCTTTTCACGCTTCTCCCCTTCTTCGACAGTTCCCTTTGAAGTTACGAAAATACCATCTTCTCCGTGCACCACATGGTTGCGCGCGAGGAGAACGTGAAGTCCTACAGCCGCATCACGACGCCCCGTTACGTGATGACGATACAAAAAAAAGATAATAATAAAGAAAGAATAAAAGACTGAACGTGCAACATGTCGCAGCCGACGGTGAAACAAAGGAACCCCCCACCCCCCCCCAACCCAGTCGTCGTCGTAAAAAAAAAAAAGGTATCAGATACACGACACGCACGACAGAGATAAACAGGAGACATAATTAGTAAAAATGACAAAAAAAGTGCCATTATATAATTATAATATATAATCTTACGATGAAAATATCAATTACAGAAGTACAATTATATCGTAACGTTACATTTAAAAATCGTTAACATAAATGTAATAATCGTAATAATAATAATAATAATAATAATAAAAATAATAATAATAATAAACGTAACAGTAGCCGTAATTAATAGTAATAATCAGTATAATAATATCACAAAATAATCATCATACAATAAAATCATTATTGTATGTAGATTGCGTACGATTGTGTCAATTATGGCAATCTTGAAATTTGTGTGTGTGTGTGTGTGTCCATATAAATAAACTGACGTGCAATGATACAAAAGAAAAAGGAAGAGGGGGAAAAAAAAAGAAAGAAAAGTGACCAGCTAAAGGAAAAAAAGGAAAAACTCGAACAAGAGAGATACAAGGGAGAATAGGATGGGAGAAGAAGAAGCGATGAAAATTTATATATAAAAATATCGCGTGGACTTGTAGACATTCATTGACGTCAGATTAACAATTTACGCTGGCGTCTAAAGTTTTTTTCGTGAAAGGCTTGTATAAAAAAGAAAAAAAACTTACTAATTGAAAATGAAAATCTTTTTTCTTTTCCTTTCGAGTACCAAATACGAGAAAAATCATTGATCTCCCAGTCGTCAGTCAATCAACGACTGACTACCGCTTATTCGTACGAGAATCTAACGTAATAGTTCCGTGTGAAAATCCTCGGTCTACAATTTCGCGCTGTCTTTTCGAACTCGGAGGATAATTGAAGAGCGGTCAGCTGAGAATGAGAAATACTTGATTCAAGTACTAGACTACTTTTATTCAGCCTCATAATGGCTTTTACTTCTCTAGTGGACGTATTTTCATCAAGTGCATCTTGGCCCTTGACCGATACGCCTTAACTTATCCTCCGAATTGTAAAATGCCGATTGAAATTGTACGCAAAGAGAATTTTCACTTGGGTCATGCATATTCTACTTTTAAGTAATGAAGCAGGTGACGCAACGATAATGAGGTATTTTCTATTTCTTAAATCCTTTCTCTCACGCACTCATCACTCACACGACAGAGCAACACGTAGTACAAACAATAATTTTTATCTAGAAAACAATAAAAATCAATTATCTCAATAATGATAAGTGTCTCTGAGCGTTCAGACCGTCGCACAAGCATTCGAATTTCGACTATCTATTATTTATGAAAAAAAAAAAAAACAGAAAAAAAAGTGGAGAAATTAATCATTACGGTTATATACCCAATACATTGAAAGTAATGATTAATAAACGCTACTATTTTATTTACAGAAAATTCGCGCAATCCCAATTACAAATTGATTACCAGCTTCGGGGAGGATGGAGAGACTGGGAGATGACGTGGTGCAGTGTAAAAGAAGCTCCGAAAAAGAAAAACAATAAGTAGCCGTGTTCGATATAAGATACCAAAAAAAAACAACATACATTTATAATGTCAGGCGGTTTTCATTGGCGAGGAATAAAAAAACAAAAAGAATAAATTATTAAATCGTAACAGCAAACCCCTTCGATCCCTTCAATTGCCCTATGCAATACTGTAATGATTGATTTGTCATTTATTTACTTAACGATAATTCACGCACGATGATCATAGACCGCTGATAATCCGTGCGTAAAAAAAAAAAAAAACATGTTAACTTACAGTGGAAATCTTTCAAATTTCACAGTCATGTAGGATTTAAAAAAAAAAAAAAATGTCCATGGCCAATACGGATACAGACTTTCGACGATGGACGATAACATCGTTCGAGACGCGTCCGAATGATATTCCCGTGTCTGCCTGTCTCCGTGTTGTTCAAAGAAACCATGAAGTTGTGCAAATAGCACAGAGAGAACTGAAAGAGCGACAATAAAATTTTGGAAAAAAAATGGCGAATACCATGCAGACGGGAGCGTAACATTTGACGATAACGTATCGACCAAGTGCTCAATGTATTTTAATCGCTACTCTCTACTTGATTAAGAATTGGAGAAAATGGTTAATCGCGTGCACGAACCAAGGCACGTGAGGCCGTAAGACATTACGAATTAAGTAACAATTGATTATTATTGCTCGTACTGCGTTCGTAAACACGACTACCGGCCCGAGAAATCCCCGAAGCTAGTCCGCACTTTTTATTTCCTTGTTTTTATTATATCCTTCAACCATTATCATTAAGCCACAATCACTTATCAGTGCACTCACGTCGTAACAATAATTAGGTGTAGTAGAACTAGGTTATAAAAAAAATTATATAACCTGTTGACACATAGTATCAACTGTGCATTAAAAAAAAAAAGAACAAACGAAAAACGTGCGTAGACAATGGAAAGTCTCCAGAATTTCTATACGCGGAGCTTCTTTCCCAGTGAGAGATCAAGTAACGCGATAACCGGTATCCCAATTCAGACTTGACGTATGGAATTTTCCTTTGAGCTACCAGAGAGAAAAGCTACGATTCGAGGATAAAAAAGACAAAAACTACCGGAAAAAAGAAGGATACGAGAAGAGAAGGAGGGAGCTTCGATTTTCGAAAAAAAAAAAAAGAAAAAAGAAAAAGACACTTCACATTTCGCATTAACAGGACAAACGGAATTCTCGTCCTGCGGTGCGGAATAGTCACGGGAGAAACGACAAAAAAAGATTTGATTTTTGGAGGGGAAAAAAAAAATACAGCGATACCACCAACGAGCGCGCGTTACACGTCGAAACTGGCGTAAAGCAAAAATTAGACGAAAAATAATAATGAAACATAAATTGTACTTCGACAAGTGAGAATTCGGTTTTACGACCGCTCGTATAAAACTGAAATCAACACTTCGTATAACGTTGGCATATGAGAGACGATTTTGTACGTGAGCGCCCGATTGTATAAGTATTCGCCTTTTTTTCTTTCCTTTATCGAAAGTTCCAAGCGAAAAGTTACGAAATTCTTTTGCCGAAAGCCGCAGGAACGGAAAGAAACCGAAGGAATTCGGCTTTCGGCGAATTCCGTCTTATCACCCACGTGAGTGCGTTTACGTTTCACTTACGTTACTATGATTAATGTATTAAAAAAGCCTTAATGGGGAATTACTTCTCAACGTACAACTGCGTGATTGTGCAATTACCGTAAATCTTCGGTAGATTTTGTTACGTGCGCTGTTGATATTTTCGCGATCAAGGTCTCGCACGTGAGTAATTAAGGATAATTGTAAACGCACGTGCGTGTGACGTTATTGCGAATGTAATAAAGGAAAAGAAAAGAAAAAAAAAAAAAACGCGGATACGATAAAATTAAGGGATCCGACAAAACGAAAAAGAGAATGCTCATTCAATGAGATACGAAGGCAAGCATTTCAAGAGATCAATGCATAACTTTGTTATCGTTTGTCTTGACAAAAATTGTCGCTTCCTGTGTTACAACCTTTGCGCGCAACCACAATATGTGTTATTATAAATTCAGTATTTTTTGTTGTTGTTTTCTGAACTTCTGTAAACGCTTACAAAAATGATAAATATATATGTATATATATATTTTTTTTTTGCATTACCGTTAATCGGTTTATTTTGTTCGAGTAATCTGATTCCCTTGATAATTTTTGAAATTTTAATATAATACATATGTCGCCAAGGATAGCGAATGATAATAATTAGACTACCTACGTGATTCTAGGTGATTCGACGACTGTGAATTAGGGACGAGACCAAAAACGAAAAAAAAAAAAAAATATCAAAAGTCAGAGGCAAAGGATAAAGAGATCTTGGTTTTTACGGTATAAAACGCACTGGACAATTCCTTTTGCTTCAGCATTGAAAAATACGCGAATGACTTAACTTTTTTTTTTCGTTCGATAAAACACAAGACGAAGACAGTATAAAAACAAGTGTTCGTAACTAATTGAATTTACACAAGCGAACTACGTGTCTCGCGTCCCTCTACGAGATTCCGTAGTTCCTCCAAAAATTCAACATCGGTAAAGTGTCCAAAAGTCTCGTGAGAAGATCTCGGAGAACGAGTACGTTAGAGGTGGGAGAACAAGAAGAAGAAAAAAAAAGAAAGAAAGAAAGAAATTACAAGAAGTAAGAGAAGAAGAAAAAATAAAAAAGGGTGTCCTTCGATGAAACCAAAGGAGATAAAACATTCTTTGTTAGATCGATAACAAAAAAAAACAAAGAAAAAAAAAAATAATTCGCAACGTACCGATAATCATCGCTAACGAAAGTTTCCTTTAACGCGATATAACAGAGAACGTGCTATGTAGTAATAATATATTAATCGGAGCGTTCACGCGGGACGTTCCTTGAGGCGTTAATTGTTGTATTTTCGAAATGACAATACAGAGGGTGTACCTTACCAAATTGTACAGACTCGACGAGAGGGGCTAACCATAGATCCTCATCGACGAAGACGACGCTCTTAAGTACCGCAACGCGAAATTTATGGTTATGTATCAAGAGTAGTAGAGCGTACGAACGTCGAGGAACGCTTGACGGTCGTCGTGCTCTCCCTGTGACTATTCCTACCCTTATCCCCGCGCGACAGAAACCCCTTGGCAGTTTCCCTGAGACTAACTCGGTGGTGGGTATTGGCATGTGTATGGCTACTGCTGTGTGTAAGAGGATGATGATTAACGACCAAAGATGCAGAGGACTCACCCGATTCCCACCCATCTTCATCACCTGTTGTGTCACTTTCGCTGCTGTCAGCTTCGCTGGACTCGCTAGGCGTTTCCTGACCGCCCACCATTCCACCTATTTGTACACCTTCACTAGTCCTCGTAACCGTCGCCGGCACAGCCGGCGAGATACCGCCACCCACGTGATGCATGAATAAACTAACCTGCGAGTAACAATGAGACATTGTCAATTTAGCATCAGGAACGTTTTCCATTCTTTGTTCTATACTGAGAGAGAACGTCAAGAGGACGCCGTTTCTATTTACTGACCTTAAAGTCGGCACTGTAGAGCTTGTGATGTTTATCCTTATGTGCGTCATCCAAGCCCCACTTGTCTATACTCAAGACGAGGGTGGGTGGCATAGGTCCGAGACTTGCTAAGGAACTCGTTCTTGCTTTGGCATTGGTTGCTACCATCGGTAGTTCCATAGCCGTGCCATCGCAGCTTAGCGCTCTGGTTGACCTTTCCACGGGCACGTCACCATTGTCGTACTCGGATGCCAAGTGGTCACGAACGAAGAACGTGTTGAACCAGAAATGGAACAGTTTATCCTGCTCAATGAAGGAGGTAAACGTTAGTGAGATATATGGTTAGACGAATAGTCAAGTAGGGAGACTAAAGTGCGAAGCCGCTGCTTACTTTTCTCTTCATTTTTGAACTATTGAAGAAGTCCACTCGAATGTCACCGGTGATGGTGATACTGTGTTGTAGAGGAATGCTAATAGAATGCATTCCTTTCCGTACCTCGTAGACCTCCGAACTATATATCCTCTTGTTGGACTCGGATATCATAAAATGCAGGTCTAAAATAATATTTATACAGTCAAAAAAAACATCTCTATGAACAATTTTATCTTTAGGATCTAAACAAACACACAGGGAGTGTTTTTAATGATTATTGGTAGTACTATCCCCCAGTGCATTTGAATTTTCACATACTTACAGCCTTGGCCTCCATTAAAAATGGGTACTGGATCCAATTTTATTTGTCGCAGGATCAATGTGACCGGTTGGTAGTTAAGCCCCTCTTGAACTAAGGAAGCATAATAACCGACGTATCTTCGTTGTGAAGGAATCGTCACGCCTTTCCTGATTAAAAACATAAAAACGAAATTCAGATCAACTAAAGTAAAGACTAATATTCTATACTGCATTGTCATTCAAGTTCAGCGGAGTGTGGTAAATCAATGTTTACCCTGTACATACCTATCGTGCGTCCTTTTGGTTCCATAATAATTGAGGGCCTCCGTAGCTGTGAGAAATTGTTTACTGTGTAGAAGATAGCAGCAGACCATCACGCCCGTTCGACCTTTGCCTGCTTTACAATGAACGACAGCGATATTGTCTCTATGCTGCGAGAGCCACGCGTGAACGTCCTCACAGAAGGGCTTGATCTGCTCCAACATCGGTGGGTTGTGATCATCAAACGCGTATGTCGCTACTCGTTGCTTGAACTTCTTACCGTCGTATGTCCTCTCAGAACAGCTACGAATAAAATGATTATGAGACGGCTAATATACGAATCAAGGCTCATACCAAAAAAAAATACAACAATGTACTTACAGGTTATAAATTTTATAGTGGTCCTTGTGCTTGGATTCCAATAACTTTACCACGTCGTCAATATGATTTCTATACACTCCTTCTAATTTCTCTGCAGGAAAACCCATAGCTATCAAATTATCTCTTATATCTGTATCGATGAATAGAAATTCATTAAGGGAAATATTTCGTATCGAAGAGTAAAACTATTATATCACACGATGGTGCAAGGATATTATGTAAAAATTGAAATTAGTACTAATGATGTGTGCCCTAAGGTATATATATTTATCATAAGGGACACTTTAAAATATCATGAGGTTTTATTTTCGAAAAGGATACACGTGAGATCAAGGTCGAAACCGTCCTCGGTGAATCGTTTACGGCGTTTGCTGACTAGCCCCTTTATGGGGTTGGTCACTTTCATATTCGAAATAGTATTAGCCATACTCGGCTGGCTGTGCCTTAGCTCGCCAAAACCGTCAGCCACCGATCCTGACTCTTTTTCTCGTTCGTCTTGTCCTTCGTTTTGATCCCGAGCACCCTTAAACTGAGTGGATAAAGATTATATCATTGGATAGTACGAGGAATCACTTTCTACTTGTATATTACAGTCCGTCATTGACACGATATTGTCAATGTGTACTACTAAGTTTTACAATTTATTTTACTCCAAATAATATTGAGCTTTTCTGTACCTGTGACTTGCGAGCCGTGGCGTCACACGAGCCCAGTTCTGGTCCTCTTTGTTCCTCCAGACAAACATGGAGGGGTGTTACCGATGCCGATATGTGCTCCGAGATCTTGTTGTTCAGTCTACTACTGCTCGTGGGTCTCCTGCAGGAAAAGCATATACCCATCAATTCACAGATCATAGGGCTTTCTTGTTATCCATCTTGTGGAGGCCCAAAATGTTTCTTGCTCTCGTCGTCACTCAATCATCATTCAATTCGAATGTCACCATACTAGCCATCGTCACCATTGTCATTGTCACCATCACCACTGTTGTTTTTGCCTTTACCAATATCACAACCTCCTCAGTACCCTTAGCACAATTCTCGTAAGAACACCAGTTCACACCAAAGCTAGTCTTTGGACACACGTTGCACAAAAATAAACTGCATTTGACATTTTTGATAATTGTCATTACCAAGCGTTCTTTGCAAATTTTACAAATTTCAGGGACATCTTCTGGTTGCGGAAGCACAAAAATAAAGGGTGACTGACAGTTTAACACATCTCTATGTTCATGTAATTTATGAGTGTTATAATGTTTCGACGAGAGCAGATGCACACAGTCTTCTTACAAAAGCATAAACAGAGTTGCTGACCACCGTCACCTTCAGAATAATCACAGATACATAACTCCAGAGCTAGCGTACAGAGTTACTCTTTAACTTATTTATTAAATGCAGTATCATGTACTAAATGAATACCAAGAGCAATATGAATTACGTCTTACTAGTTTTGCATTTTTCAAATACATTTTAAGAAGTTTTACAGTATTTAATACAGTCTTCAATGGCGTCTGTTATAATGTACTTTCATCATGTGATGAACAGCTTACGTGTACTGTACACTATATCAAACAAAGATTTTCTTTATCATCAATGACAGTAATTATAATATTTCTTTCAAGCAGACAGCAGTTTTTTATAAATCACTATATATCAGAGGACATAAAATCAACAATGTTCCAATTCCTTATAACTCCATTATTATATGCACTTCGTTACACAGTTTACAATAAGTAGTCCATTGACGATCACTGAATATAAAGAAGACATTACTTCAAACATTCAATGACAAAAGATATTAAAAAAGAAAAATCAAAATTGCAACTAGAAGAATCACCTGTTAAATATAGAAGCAATACATAAAAAAAGAAGAAATACATCATCTCCAAAGTAATTCTCAATATAAAGATTAACCACAAAGAGAGCACCATTAAAAACTATACTACAAAAGTAGTCCACGTATCACCTAGCCACCAAAATCGTCGAAAAAGTAGTTTGCCACAGTTCAAAAAAGGACACAGAATATTTGTAATAACCATTAAGAAAGAAAGAAGGTACGAAAACGAAGAATGAAACCCCGGAAAAGCACAAAGCGTTCGACGAAGCGGCGATACATTAGGTATACGTAAAGTATATTGAGTGATTGAAAGCTTACCGAAACATTCTGACTCTCTCCCTGGGTGTCAGCTTCGCAATTTGACAAATAAAAGAGAGAAAGCAAAGAACCAGAGAGAGAGATTTAAAAAACAAAGAAATAAAGAACCCGCTCAAAGGAAGGAGAACAGCGCGAACTCTATCGTAGTAGTAAACTTTGGTTATGCGGTCAAAAATCGACTGATCGTGAAGCGAAGCTGCAGAGTGCAGCAATAACCAAGAGTAGCTGTTAGGAAGTCGTCGAATTTGTATCCTCACAATACTCTAATGCACACAAACATTAAGTGAATGTTACTCGCGAGGAGTATTTCACGACGTGAAGAATACCCAAGAATTATCGCCGGCCGAGGCAAAGGAACATCACGATACACGGGGTGTCAAAAAATCACTTTTCAACGCCGCACACGACAACGACGACGACGACCGTCCTGAGAACCTTCGGGCCATGTTCGGACGCGACGTTAGCGACACTCCCACTTTCGCACGGCCATCGTGCGATACACCATGCGTCTTCATGGCGGCTATAATAGTTCCTCGCACTATGAAAACACTTATTCTCAAAGGAAAGAAACCTGTGTGTAAAGGTTTTCCCGTGTATACTTTTAACTTCTTTGACTTACTCAATAAGTCGGTGATTACACTGACTCTATCGCATTCCTACTCTTTTAATAAGTTTCTAAAAGGTTCTTTCACAAGCTCCGTCGTCGTTCGCGCAGGCAATGCGATTAAACAAACAGACAGACTGATAGAGATATACAGATATATAGACAGACAGAGGAAGTCAGTCAGTGAAGCAAACACAGAAGCAGTGGCATAAGTATACGGATATATAGTGAAGCAGCAGACTGATATACTTGGAGAATAGTCGTCAGTCAGTCAGATACAGTGATAGAGTGAGACAGTAAAGAGACAGGAAAAATTGCAGGCATGAAAGGACAGTGACAGCGTTCTTAAAAGTAGCGTTCCCTGGTGTACCACGAAGCTGTGAATAAGCACCAGCTTGTGAAACAGGGTGTCTTCATAAACTCACTCACCAACAATGCATTGGAGCGTGCACCGCAGGTGCTGGCGACGTCCGTGAGTCCGTCGAGTAGGTTTCTATACAAAGTATTTCGTGTTTCCGCAAAACTGTACTGGAAAATTTTCAAGTATAGCAGCAAGCAACGATCACGTCCATTATTTAAAGTACGCTCGTAGCGTGCGTTATAGCAATCGTCAGTGTGCAAGGACGGCGAGGACTGCCGTGAGGAACAAGGAGTCGCGTTTAATTAGCGTGCGGAAGTGCTCCTCGTAGCGTCCATCTCATGCACGTTCTCGACCAACCCGCGCTCGACGTTACTACCGTTGACACTGACTTTTTTTTCCTCTCTCTCCTACCCGTTCCGAGCACTTCACGAAAAGGCGCCCATAATGCTCCTGTACACTCTCGACTACGTTTTCTGATATACGCGAGGAAATACCGTCTCTTCGAGCGCCACCGGCCCTGCGGCATTACAAGGGAGGCTACGGGCTTTGTCCTGTTGCAGCTTTCATTTCCGAAAATTCTCACTGTATGATGAGGGCGCTTCGGTGCTCTGTGATATCTATGCGCATGCGCATACCATATGTGTCTCACTACTGAGAAAGATCAGGGATGATCGAGTGATTTAGGTTAGTTTTATTACCGAGATGCTATGTAATCTTGACCTTTTTTTTTTATATTATGCTTTATACTTTTAGCATATTTGGATTTCTTTACTTCCTTTAGGAAACCCGTATGGCTTCGTTTGAAGAATGGAAATATCTTCGTTCCTACAGCTAATGGTGTCCATACGTATACTTTAGATAGATAATTTGAATTCTTAATGTAGATTTAGGTCCATATTAGAGTTCTTTTAATTTTATTAAATGCAACAATTTGTGCTAATAAATTTAGTACAGATCTCAAGGATTATTTTAATTCCATTGTATATTTTGGATTAGGAGTTCTATGTTGTTGAAATTTCTTTCGAGTGAAATAACATACAATTTTTATTGAAGTTGTTGCAATTACATTTTTTTTTTCTCGATTTTAATGAAAATATCAGTTACGGTGTTACACGTGCTGCACAGCTGCGACAGACAATCTTGTTTCTGAACAACTTTGTCTCACTACGCGGATCCACGTGCTTTTTCTTCGAGGCATCATTTTCCATCAAATCATAACACTGTAAAAAACGCGTTACGTCTCTTAACAAATAACACGTAGGAGACGCAACTTTGCTTGCCGTTTTACCGCGAGCTCAATGTAATCATGAAAATGACGATAATCGTCCTTGACCTAGCTGTCACAAAGAACTATTTTAAGCGGCGCTTGTATGTGCGTTAAGTACCGCCAAATTCAAATACAATCACTCTACATATATCTTTTTCTTTTTTTTTTCTGCACATTGAATCACGTTTGACTCATGTGCCATAAGCAAATTCTATAATCTAACAAAAAAACTCGTACTAATCAGAGATTCGAACTAGAAGCAACGTATAGTACTCCGTTGTTTGAAAGTACTTTTTTTATACTAAATTGCTTTAGCCTTATGAAATTTGTATAAGAGATTGCAAAACATGCAATTGATAATTGATTGTTAAAATCATCATTAAAAACTTGTTGATTCGCGTCAGGAATTTGTGTATTGGTGATCTATATTGACTGTTATCAAATTCGTTATGAAATTCCATAATCCTTGTCATACTATTTGAATTGAGTCTTTGTACAGTGACGGCTACTGCATCTCCGATATCGCTTACTGCACAAATAAAATTGTAATCTTGAGTGAGATGTACCGAACGATTAGAATATCGCTGATAAAAGATAAAGTACGCAAGTAAATAGTCTTGGTTATTATTAGTCACTTCATTTATATTTGAACAATTTTTCCAGGTATATACAATCCATTGCATACAACATGTCGTGGATTACGATGCAAGTTATTACAATTCCTAATACAGTCATTTGATGACTCGTTATGATATTTCATCCCGTTGCACATAAATTTATATCATTTTCTCTATACATTCTTAACGAGAAAAATGAATGGATACGGTATTGACAAAAATTGATGAAAATTTTATTTTCCTGAAATAATTTTAGAATCACAGGCAACGATTGCGCGATAATAGATATTTTTGTATATTAATGATTAATTCATTTTAAGTCTTCTCGCGCCGTTGTACTGTATACTCAAAGTTTGCAAAAGCGTTGAAAAAAATAGTGTACTTATTTAATCAAATTTTGTCATGTGCTATGATCAGATAAATGATAATTTTATTCGTAACTGATAGCTCAATAAAAAAGGAGTACGGTTTTTGCCGTTTTAATTATAATAAAGTCAGCGCGCATTATGTCGCTTCTTTACGTCAAGAAGATATTACTTTTTTTCGTACACTTGTAGAGAAAAACTGTCTTATCTTGAAAATTAATGTAACAATAAAAAATATTGCAAGCATTGCCGACATCCGTTTATAATTTCTCGGTCATCGGCCATATAACACCTAATAAAACAGTAGTGTGATCTCGTCCTTATCGTACAAGTATTTCTGATTCTCTGACACTTGAGTGCGTTCTTCTGTTCTTTGTCTTTGAAAGAATTCGTATAATAATTTAATGCGATCATATAAAATTCGCAATATTTCGTAGATGAAGAAAACGAATGTTACATACCTATAAACATTCTTTAACGTTTTCTATGTAGTATTATTAATTCTGCTTGATTATAAAACAATTAACATAGGGTAATGCAAAATTACAAGACAGGCATGAAATACTGAGTCCAAAAAACCAGATACTTTTTTGTTTTACTATTTTTTTTGTACATAAATCGCACGAGAATCTTGCAAGAGACTCGTAAGATGTTTTCACTTTGGAATCCTTAGCACCTATTAATAACTTCAGCATTTTGAACATTTACAATATTTTTATGTTATAATGTAAGATGATCGTTTTAACTTAAGTTTCATTTCGAGACAGCATTTTCGAAATAAGAATCAAAATAAATGGTGGTTAAATGCAGATTTCAAAATTATACAATTTTCGCTACTGTATGTAGTACGATCGTCTTCCAAGATTGTTATTATTTTAAATGAGCTTTCTCATTCACTTTCGCTTTTTTTAACTATTCAACAGTAACGATAAAAAAGGCTTGAGACCGTTTTTTGTTTCACTTGACTTTATTATCGAGTTGCGTAACCCCGTTAAGAAAAAACCTAGCTGCAATTAAATACTTTGGTTCTTATAATTTTGAAAATATGTTCACGGCGATGAATAAATATAGAAGCCTCGGCTTTAAGAGAGGATGGTACAAGGACGAAAGTTATGTTCCCATGAGCGATTCCTACGAGAAAAAGAGAGAAACAAAAAAAAAAGAAAAAGAAAGATACCGAAAACAAAAGGCAATACTTCACTAAACGTTAAAACAGCGCCATGACGAGATAAAGGATTTAAGTATTAATCTAAATCTATTTTAATCGTACTGAGACTCCCCGTGTGTAATTTTGAGTTTCTCATTTTTTTCATCGAGGTCACGAGATCATCCATTGTGATTGGACGTACTGTATCATGAAATTCTTCGTCGTCTGCACTTCCAGACGTTTGACGTTTCGATGAAGTTTCTCTGTAAAAAAAAGAAGTGTCAAGTACTTATTAAAAATTACAAAATGGATATAACCAATGTTATACTAATTTTGAAAATAATCTTATCTCATCGTACAACAATGTTACGTTGAATGACCAATTTTCAATGTTTTACAATATCATATAAATATATATTTAACACGTTGACTGCCATGGGGGTCACCAGTGACCGGCAATCGTCTTGACTACAGCGCCGTGGGGGCCACCGGTGACCGGCGACATAATAGCATCGCATAATGAAAAATTCACGTTGGCGCCTTGGGCAAGCCATGGAAAATGCGCCTGGCAGTCAACGTGTTAAGCATTCTAAAATGTGCAATTCATATGCAATTGTCTTACTGTGCGTGGCTCCGTAGGTAATCTCTGATACGATAAACAGAAGCGTTACGACAAAGTTCTTGTAAATCAGAGCCAGAAAAACCGTCGGTCATTCTAGCCAGGATTTTCATGTCTATGTCTTCAGATATAGGTTCGTTTTCCAAAATTAAACGAATTACTTGCTCCCGTTGCTGTTCATTCTGGAAAACAAATTTGTGTAGTATAATAACTTTTGAATAAGGTAAATCAGAAGAGTGAAAAAGTTGTTCTTACGGGTAAACCAACGTGGAAAGTCGCTGGCATCCTTCGCAGTATGGCTTTGTCTAAATCTTGTGGTCTGTTTGTAGCTCCCATTACAATGACAGTACACGAAGGATCAGTTATTAAACCGTCCCATAAAGACATAAATTGAGCTTTCATCATCGCCGTTGCCTCATGATCTTGGGCGTTGCGAGCTCGTAGAAAAGAGTCTGTAATATAATCATTAATAGGCCATGTTAATTTGCCATCGCTTTGAAAAAGCATTTATCATAGTTATTCAATATGGAAATGACGTTATTTTATGATAGTAGAATGTAACCTATTTCATCAATGAAGATTATGCAGGGTTGTAGTTTTACTGCTAATGAGAATACCGCTGCTGTCAGTTTTTGACTCTCGCCATACCACTTGTCTGTCAAAATACTAACATCCAAGTTGATAAAGCTCGTTCTTGTTTCCTTGGCTGTTGCTTTAGCAATCATCGTTTTCCCACATCCTGGCGGACCGTGCAACAATACACCCTAAAAATTATGAACGATAAGTAATACTGTTTCTGAGATAAAATACTAATATCCGTCTATTAAAACAATTGCAAACCTTCGGTGCTTGTGTCAGCTGCGAGTCTTCAAAAAGTTCCTTTCTTTGAATAGGTAATATAACGGTTTCTTTAAGTTCCTGAATAACATGTTCGAGGCCAGCAATATTCTCCCACGAAACTTTGATATCGTTAGGATCAACAAGATGACTTGCAATCATCATTTCATAGTCCGTCAATTGATCAGTATCGATTGATACTGCTAAATTATCTGTTCTAGTCAACTTTTTTAATTGACTTTTTGCCTGAAATATAAAAAATTATATCACATCAATACCTCCTACATAATGCAATGAGAAAATAAAGTATGAAGCTACCATGATAACTATATTAATTGTTGAAAACATAAGAAATGAAAACAGGATAACCATTAATAAATTTAATAAATAAGGAATAGTGTTCCAACGGATGTGATACAATGAGGTGAGGTTATATCTACGGAAATACATCTTGTAATCCTCCGGTATAATGAATTACTGTAAAATGTAATAGGAAAAGTTATTAGAACATTTGTGGAACCTTTTCTTTAGCTTTCTTTTTAGCCTTCGACGTTGGATCTAAATGGCTCATCATCCACTTCATGCTGAAATAGCCGACTGCTGTAACCAAAGTTAATCTGGCTACTAACATTACTATTTCATATCGATTAAGGCCAGGTCCATCTGCGATATTCATTATTAATAAATATTCACTGTACAATCACTTTTCCTGTACAATCTGGTACAATCCGAAACTGATGCAACCTAACCCACAAAGGAAGTCACAAAATTTTCACAGAGCAAGAAGGAGCAAACGAAAGATAAACGGGGAAATAACGACGCAATGAGATTGCGCAATACTACCAGTAACGAATTTCCCTAGATTTATCGAAAAATTTTTAACAATTTCCCATTTCCTTTAATTCCGTACATCTACACAAATATTTCCGTTTCATAAATTTACTTTTTTTTATAAATCAAAAGTATTGTCACACGACATTAAATTGAATGGTTAACCGTAATAATTTTATTTGTGCAATTAATATCGTTTAGCGTAATAAAAATGAGCTTTATCCATTTCCCTTTATCGGATATTTATATACGAATCTGTTATTTGATCTAACAATCAATAAAGTGCTAGGACTTAGATTTTTTGAATTTTCTATACCCGCTGTAAGTGTGAGAGAGACATATTTATGGCACTATACGCGTATAAAACAAAGACAGCGGTAATAAAATATATTCCATGTTAATGTCCCACTTTCTAATTAACTATGACTCGATAATGGAATTTTTAATCTCCATAACTTGGAGCTCTATTATCCAGGAAGAAAATAAATTGTAGAACGTATAAAAAAAATGTTTCTACGTACGTAGATTGAGAATGGTACTCTCGCGTAGCAATACTCTGGTAACCTTGTTAGTTTCTTTAGCTCATTCTTCACCTTTCCTTATGAAGATTTATGATCAAGCATTACAGAGTACGAAGTAGCCCCTGCTTTTCGGCTCTCGAAAAGTTTCGTTTCTCTTTTCTTTTTTTATAGAAGGTTATGAAGGAGGCCTTCAGTGGCATTATTGTCCCTTATTTCATTTCACTTTGGAATAAGACGTTGAAGCTCGGAGGTTACTATAAGGATTTATAGTATCGTGGTATCTTGGTAAAATATAATTAATTTGATTTATTTGTTTCAAGTAATCACTTGTAAATCATGGTAATATTACTATATAAATTAAGCACCGTAAAAAGTATCATTATAAACTTAATTACTCTTATTCGCAATATCCTTACTTACTATAGTTGTTTTGTATATGCTTATATCCATTTCTAACCCAAGAGTAGGCTTAGTCTTATTATATAGGTACGGCTAGATATTTCAAAATTTATTGTTTACCGTTGAAATTTTCGTTACACCGGATATAGATTAAATCAGTTTTTCACTGTAATCGCAATGGAATAACCCATTCGATATTTTCCTGAAGTCTAAGTATAGCTGCTGGTTCTTACGAGGAAATAGAAATAGGAGAATTTCAGCAATAAGTCGCGACGGCAGTTAGTAGAAGTTTGAAAATTGAAGCAGAGTCCTCTGACGTAACGCCGAAATTGTAGTCCTGAAAATTGAAAGGTACCAACTGAAAGTGAAAGTTACGTGTATGTATATTGTATAGATCAGCTAGGGGATAATCTGGATCGTGTCTAAATAATTTAGCCCATAGAATCACTGGAAATGGCAATGGAAATTGGGTTTGTACTTACATTCACCTTTCACAGAATGAGGGAGACCCTCCCGGTGATCTTCCCATCCAGCGCCCGTTAGGATTTTCGAAACGGGACGCTTGGGCATCGGAGTGAGTCTGAGTATAAATAAATTATCAGGGGTGAAACAGCAGAGGCACTTTTAACAATGTGTCTTCGTTAAAAAAAAAAGTGGTGCGTAGGGTAAGGGATGCAATTAGTTGGATCCTTTCATTATTACATCCCCTGGGACCTGATTTACTCTCTTTCTTCTTCATTCAGAATAAAGAAGTAAAGAAAACGTTTATTCCTTCAGGACAAAATACAAGGTAAGGGTGTGTAATGGTTTTTCGAGAGAGAATAAACACCTACTGAGAATTAGAAAGTATCAATAATTTCACAAAGTTAATTATTATGTATACACAATAAACGAGAATTAAAAGTACCGTGAAAGTAATAAATAGTACACCGTTTATTCTTCAAAACTGTCATGGCAACTGGTTAACGATATAATAAGCATTGGATGAATTTATTATAGACAGGCTCCATCGAGCTGTCTGACACGAAAGTGAAATAGATCATACCGTTTGCCTTATTCCTGTCAACCTACTGATTTACTGCTTCAACTTTAATATCGAGTATCGGCGTGTTGTAACCCTTTGCGCTCGAAGCCTTTTTCGCTCGAGCGAACTAAGAACTCGAGAGGAGTTAGCTGTTCTCTCTTATTTCATACATTTTTTACAGTTAGCTTAAAATGATTTCAGACACAATATAACACTTTAAACTTGTATATTTTAACATTTTACATATCTTCAGAGTTCAAGGAAAGAAATTGATTGAACATTACATTCTATATTTTTGCATCGTATGGTATTTTATAAAACAATCTCCGAGATGCATACTTGGTTTCTCGGGCCTATGTATAGATGTAATTTCGTTCGTCGTCGACGAAAAGTTGAACTCGTTTTCACTTGAACTAATTTGTTCCTCGCATTCCATGCTTATTGGGCTCAGCAACTTTGAGAGAAATATTCTGATCGCCAAGAAAGTGGACTTCGAAATAACCTCGAAGATAGAGTCTGACCCGCGGTCGCGAATGTTTTTGATATAAGACATTTTTGTAGCCATTACCTCATTAGATTACAAATTCATAGGAGGTAGCGAGGTCGTGAAGTGATATTCGTTAGACCAAATCTAAATAAACACCGTTATCGCACGATTAGCCGCCTCGATCCGAGTGGTGCCTGAGAGGCACCGCCGAGCGCAAAGGGTTAATATGCCTGCCACGTATTTTATACCTTAACGTCACACAGGTGCGTGTTGGTAAGTGGCAATTCAAGTTTTACAGGGCTGATTTGCTTCTGATGGGATCAACAAGATTGTACATTTTTTAATAATACATTTTATCGCGAAAGACGTGCGTTTGATTTTACTTTGAGATTTTAGGTTATCTAAGGAAACCGTCGTTAAATGGGCGCGGGAATAGAGCATGGCAGACCCTCCGTGCTATCCAATCGAAACGCATTCCCTCAGAATCCGTAAGGTAAACAGAAAAGGGAGTCAGAGGGCTCTTGAAACAATGCCAAGAAAGTGCTCCTTATTTTTAAAGTCTTAAAGCGTAGTATATACATATATACACACACACACCTTATACCTTTACCAGCTATTCTACCCAAATGTCATCCCTTATCCATCTGTAGTTCCTTTCGCTCTTTTGTACCTTCTTCTTCTCTTCTTTGGTTTGCCCTATTCTCTTGTCCGTGGAAGACGCCATCATGAAACCTTGTCCATATTTAAACTTGTCTTTGGTACACGTACGTGTACGTGGAGAGAACGTTGTTTCGCAGATAAAAATATAAATAAACGGGATAGTGACGGGATAATGACAATAGAATGACGTAACAAGAATCATGTTATTAAAATATTTTCCCAGCAATACATTAAGTGAAATATATATTCTCCTCAACGGCCGCGTTAACGGGCTTTTCCATGAAAATTACTTATAGTCGAGGGTGTAGCGTTACGTGTGCATAATGATTGTTTAATTTATGAAGTTAGCCCTTTTTTGTTAGTAGCAAATATACGTCGAATACAATTTTAGTGACCGGTTGTTAAATGAGAGAAATGTGTTTATAGGGTTTTGAATTATCGACAGACACTCCTTGCACTGTTTTAATCTGTTTCAAATTGGAGGCTCTGGGCATGTCGGATTAAGGATTTTGTTTACGGGAAAATGTCAAACACGTATTTACTATATCGTAAAAGTGATGCTACAACAGTGCATCCTGTGATTGAAGTAAATCAATGTGAAATATATAAAATTGTGACAAAAGGTATGTAAAATATATGTGAAAAATAAAATATGTAAAAAGTTCAATAAAATATATAATACTTCTATTAGTATAAAATTTTATACTATTTCGTCGTAATAATATATCTCAAAGTGACTGTACGATGATTGAGATAAAAGAGTGAGAGATTAGAAAGGTCCCAGAGTCTCACAGGGCGCAAAATCCCAAATGAAGTATTAATGAACTTCAGTCTGGCTTATTTCTATTCTCCAACGCCACCCTATGCACAGTCAGAAGTAGTTAGTAGCAAGGGAAAAGAGTGTCGGAGCGCGTTATATCCCGTGTCATTCATAAAGGTACTTCAGCAGTCACGTACTCATCCTTTATATAAAAGTAGGAGCCTTTAGGTATACCAGGCCCGTGTTTGCTGGATAGTCTCCGCATTGGGTTTTGTAGCCTTTTGTATTCATAAAAGGTAATGGCGCATAATGGGAAGTAATACCTCCCTCTTTTTTCTCTCTTTTTTTTAAGGAAAGCTCCTTTGTGCCCGAAACGGGTTGCTTTATTTAATTTCGCGTACAGGTCGCTTTGGAGGCATCGCGCTAAATATTTATGAAGAAAACGCAAAAGATGTCTGTATATATGTGTGTGTGTATATATATATATATATACTGACGGTTGAAGTACATTATTCCAGAAGGAAGACTCATTTCTGGGTTTCAAATGAATTTAGAAAAAAAAGAAGAAACCATGGCCGCCACTACGGAACATAGAGGAGTCAAAGAAGATAAGAAACTATCTTGTTGGTAATAAGTGAGTTTTTAATACGTAGGTTATTTAAAATTTTAATCATATTTCCCGTCTTGACAATTTATCGTCTTTAGAGTTCTTTTTTTAGTCCTGACATTCGCTTTCGGTTTTTTTAAATTTTGTTTAGAGGTCCGTATGTAGCTTGTTTCCCCGAAATGAACTTTGTCAAGCGCGAATGGACGTGTCTTCTGTTAATTATCACAGTAGTGGCTAATTAAGTGAGCGTCGGCGCAATAACGACGAAAACGCAGCCAGGTTTACCGAGGTTTGAAAATTAAGCGAGGTTGCGCCTAACCCTAGAAACAAGAACGGAGCCATCCTTTACTGGAACCTCAGTGCTTTCCTTTGCAAATGACCATCCTCATACATAACCACCTAAATGAGTATTAAAGTCATCCCAAAACCAAGCTCGGGTCCCACGGATTAACTTAGCTATTTAATACTGTGAAATTTACTAGGATGTAGGATACTCTCTCTCAGTCTGTCTGCAAAGATGTGAAAAATCGCTGCGGTTTCCTCAGAGAGTGACAAATTATTCTACAAAACAATTCAGTACCGAGGTTAGCCACTAGAGGAATATTCAGGTGTAAATTTCTCGAAACTAGCTTTGTGGCGAGTGAATGCTTCCCGACTGTATACAATATATATATTACTTAAAGAACTTAGTAAATACTTTATTAAAGCTTTTTTAATATCTCTTTATCAGGATCGTAACATGTACTCAATAAAACAATTATTTTTCTCTAAGGCCTCATGTATCTACCTACTGTATATCTTATAGGCTCTCGAACGCCGCCATTCATGAACTTGATTGATTCCTTTGGCATGGTGAATTTCCTTGAATAATCACCACTTCGTCCTATATTCGGACAGGGCACCGTTATCGCGGCTCAAGTTTCCCAGTGTTAAATCAAATTCCAAAATAGCAGCTACCCCCAGTAACGGGGCAGAAGGTCTTAATTATAACGTCTCAAGTAACGAGGGTTGGCATGGCCGGCGACGTAATATATGGAAGGGCCTAAATAGCGAAGCATTGTGTGCAGAGCGTTGCCGACTCTACTGGGCATTAGTAGTCTCGCGTGACGTAATTAACTCGTGGCCGTTGAATTTCCGGCGTTAACATGATGTACACCAACGAGACAGTGGAGTGTATCCTTGTATAATATGTCCAATGGAATTTTCGGTGAACCGAAGAATTTTCAATAACAATTATATTCCTTTGTCTACTCGACATCTAGGGAATCGAACTAAAAGATTCCAGCAAAGAAAATTGAATTTTTTTGTACGTTTTTTATTATTTTCAGTTTTTTTCTGCCTTTGAAAGTCGGCCTTTACTTTTTTTGCCATACTGTCACGCTGTATGCCAAAAGTACAAGGATTCTTGAATTCCCAAGAGTGATTTAGAAAATTCAATAACTTCAGGTAGAAATCGATATAACATTTCTTATTCGTTAGACGAATGATATATTTTTTATCTATAAAAGTAGTAATAATATATTAACGATAACGCGTCTACTATCTATAAGCTCTATCAAGTTCTTTTGTACGTGTTGCACGTGAACGTTACACGATATTTTCACTGATCAGAGCTGCTCGACAATAAACAATATTACAATTCAGATTCAGTTTTGAGAAATATCACTTTTTTGCAGGACAGTTGGTCGGTCCAGCATGTGAATTTTTAGAACAGTCTGTAGTCGTTACAATGCAGCTGCTTATAATATATATTTTTATTAATTCTTATCTTACAAATATCAAGACGAAAACGTGTTTGTTTCATGAGATGAAACCAACTAGACGACCTAATAGCATCTTGTACAATTGTCACGAAAAAAATACCGAATTTCATTGAAATTTAAATTTAAATATTCGAGCCTGCCTATACGTATCAACATGTGCGTTTCAGCGCCATGACAGTTGCACAAGACACTTTTGCATACAGGCTTACAAAATGCTTTACAGATGCTTATTAAGTGCTCATATAAAAAGTTTAGTAATGCCGTATGATATTAAAAACATAAGAAACAATTTAAATAATAAAAGTACTAGTCTTCATGGACGGAATTGCGTAAAGAACGAGTCTGGATAATGTCATGTTTCTAAAGTAAGTTAAAGCCAATTAGTTACTATGTTTAGCGTTATTAGTAATACTAAGGAAAGAGACATTGCAATCGTCGACTTTAAACCGGACGCTCCGTTGCAGGAGTCTTCCGAGCAATAACACTCCTCCCAATAAACGCCATTGTCATGAACACCCCAGTTACAGACGCCGGTAACACCGGTACTTGCGACAGAGGCGCATCTTCGAATTACTTGACGCCACCTGCCGTCCCCTGTGAAAGTAAGCGATTAAATTCAAAATGGGTAAACACGCCAATACCCTAATATACTGCTGCACCGGAGATCACGGTTAATTCTTAATTAATGCATTTTAACAACTCACAGATAAAACCTCGAGGACTTTGCTGCGTTACTTTGACACAAAATGAACCAGGCATATGACTTTCTTCACTGTTGCATTCTATAGGGATATTACGTTCCTTGTCAAATTTCGTGTAAGCCCCACAGGTGTCAACTCCACTACCTTTATCGGTATCAGAACTGCATTGGTAGCATCGTATCGCATTGCATCCTGAAATAAAATTTTTTTAAATATATATACATACACAGTACTATAATTATTTTTACACATTGTGAAGTAAAGTCATTTCGATGCTCCTTACGAATGCGTTATTAACGTGTAAAATTGGAATTAATTAAATTGAAATTTTGCAGGTAAGACTTATTCAGTTTCTCTGGATACACCCTATACATACAGAGGACTGTATGACAACCATTTTCAAACACGCTGCTCCACTTTAAGCATCTAAAGTAAATATGCTAGGAGGATCGTTCGTTCTCATTTTCAATGGTGTAAAGGATAAGTGGAGGTCTGGAGCCGTCGGACATTATATCCTTGGATAAGGAGCAAGAAAGTTTCTGGTAACATGTGGTATATCGGATAGGAAATATGCAGGTACGGTGCGTCCGCAAGATGGCGCTGCGCAAGACGCTCATAAAACGCACTCTAGTAGGTTTTCTAAAGATTGTGTGGTAGTTTGTCCGTAAAATGTTTTTTATGAAAACTTCAATGTTTCCTACTTACCTATGGTCATGGACAACAACGCCACAAGGAGAACACTAAAATTCGTAACCGATCCTGACATTGTAATTCTTTTATTTCAGTTTCTAAGACTAAAAGACGGCTCTGCTAGCACCGACTACGCTGAGACACTTGTTGTGTATACACTGTACATATTTGACGTCATTCAATGGGCGTTGGTTGGACTGCTGAGTATAACTAGTATCCCCACTCTAGTGGTAACGTAAGCTGACCCAGGGACGGCTGTAGTGCCATTGAGCTCCCGTACTTTCCAGATACACAGTTGACTTGAGTGAATTTCAGTACCGCATTCAAGGCATTAGAAATATTTATATATAAAATAAAACTAATCAAGCAGTATGACAGAAATGCATTAAAGTAAAGGAACGAAGGGTCCAGAAGAACTGGAGAATTTCATTGCATGAAATGTAAGTCAAAGAAGTTTTCGCATTAAGATAAAGGCGTCTCTTGGGGTGGTGTCGTCTTCGCGTTTCTTCTTGTAGAGCGCGAAATCTGTGAAATGGAAATAAGACAAGGACAAAAGTCGTGGTGGAATATAATCCTGAGCGTTACTGAGTTTACCGTGTAGTACTTTAACGAAGGATTCGGTATATATGTATACAGTATGATATTACAATGGGTTCTTCACAGTCCTATCTTTTCTATCGGCTTTACGTTCTGTTAAATATACCTGGGAATCCTTTATTTAGTTCTTCTAGTTTCCACTTCTGGTAAGTAGAGACAGTCAGATACCATGTATATAAAGCAGATAGGAAAGTACACGACACAGATGTCTTACGTGGACCTGTAAAATACGTAAATCCACATAAGAAATAAATTGTTTTTCAAAATTGTCTTACAACGTTTAACTTTTTACAGGATATCCATGTATTTATTCCGCCTTTGATATAAGAATCACCAGTACCATAAAAATAAAAAAACAGTATCCAAAAAAAGTACATCTATAGCTTCTGATAATAAGACATAGCGACGCTCGGTTTTTTGTTAACTTTCGTATAAGTAATCCCAAATAGTATGCGGCTCGTAAAAACGTATCCAGGTTTCTACATGATTAAACTGGAAGCTCTAAGGTTCTCTGAAAAGGACATTCGAAGGACTTTTAGGATTTAAATAGGGTGATATGGTAGGGGGATTGCTTGCTGGAGTCCAAGGTGGCGACTAGAATTTATGGGTTCGTAGAAAGCACACGGGTTGGTAGAAAACGTTTGGTAACGTCGGACAAATTAGATCGTAAACTGGGCCAAGTTAGTGGTATAACCATCTGTGCCGAGATAAGAACGCTGGACACAATGAGGTGAGCGACGTTCTCAAACTATGTACAGTTGCTGAGAAACGGGTGGAGGTTTACTCCTTGTCCTCTTCTATATCTTCTCTACTTGGTTCAACCTAAACTATGAGCAATCTGCAGTTACCCAGAAACTAGCTACGAAGTAGCTGCCATTGTTGCCAAGACGAAGCATTGTTCCCATAACTACCTCGCGTAATTGGCTGTTTTTGTTAATTACTCAACGAGTTTCTCCGTCGTAGCTACCCCTTTTGCGTTATCATTCATGGTGCTTTGAGCGGTTCAAATAGTTTCCAACCTATTAAACGCTTCCTATAACTCTATTCATCTGTCAATACATACTGCGTCCGTTCGGTCTTTAGAACTCATTGTTAAATGTCATTGGAATTTGAATGTGTCGCGTGATCGTGGATATCCTCGAGGGTAGACTTTCTCTTCCAGAACAAAGAATGCTCCTGAAGAAGATGAATGCAGCGGTATGAATTTTGCATTATTCTTTATTGCACGTGAGTCGTGCTTCGAGGAACTCGATTGAAATTTATTGGAGCTGATTTTTCGCGTAGTTCGCACGCGCACCGACAGATGGCGCCACTTGGTTTAGGTAAAAAATTCAAGGCTTCGTTTGCCTTTACAAGTATTTTTATTGCGCTGATAGGTACCATGAACTTTCGTTATCTCGAACGGCTTTAGCATTACCGTTAACGGATGAGTTTATTTTTTGATAATTTTTTTTCTTGTTAAATCTCAAGACTTAATTAGGGTACGGGCTTTTCTTTTCTTTTATCAAGTTTTAGAACGCAACTTCTATCAGAGGTGTTTTCGACTGGATCAAGTGAGATTATCATTGATGAAAATCTTCTGGGAACATTTATATTTCCCTGTGAACAATTCTCACGCTTTGTTTGTACTCTGCTCTTTGTATTAATATAGCGATTTATATGTAAATAATATACTTACATGTATTCACATTTATAGAGCAACTGCAATCTGTCAAATTGACTCCATTTTATGAACGCGCACGCCATGCGGCAAATTCACACGCATTGAACGACATAACGACGAAATGGCAGTTTTACAAATCTAGTTATTGATATTATTGATACTACTCGACAGCACCAATTCGGTACCTCCTTTATTATAAATTGCTAAACCTATCCGTTTTTCATATAGAATCGCCATGTTGTCGTGTTATAGCTCTAAAAGTAGCCGCACTCTGTCATGTTGACTGTATGCTGTGAAGGCACACGCTAAGCGGCAAATCAACTCTGACGGATATTTTATTAAAGGGAGGAAATATACACCATTTCATTGTCATTTTACAGTGAAACAAACTAATAAAACCACAGCATAAAAACGATTCAACTTTTCAGACGCAGAGCGCTACTGCCGCTCGTAAAATAGAAATCCAGAGTGGTCGACTGGCGCGAAGTTTAAAAGGGTTTAATAACGGTAATTGGATTTTATCGCTTGTATCGTATGAAGCTCAGTGTCGCCTCAACTACTGAAATCAAGAGTGACAATTATCTACATGATTAATTATTATTGTAGTTTACAATTTCATTCATCCTTTTTCAATCTTAATTACCATAATACATAAATAAAACGCCTTTTATAACTTAAGTCACCGAACAATGTCCTGATATTTGGATTTTTAAGATTTGAGGTATTTTAAATTATTTTTGAAAAATTTTTGGAAATTTATATCCACAAAACCAAGAACTTAATTTAAGTCTTCTCATTAGATTATACAAAATTATTCTTTCTTCAATGGAAGGCAGCGCCCTTAAGTCTCGCTCTCACTATTTATTCTCCCACCCACCCCTCTGTCCTTTCTCTCTTCCGTCCTTGCTCCTTCATCCCTCCTTTTCTCCTCCAAACTCCTTCACTGCCAGCCGCAACAGCACCCCAGGGGAATTCCTACTTTTCTGACAGCCGCCATTGCATTTATCCCATCCAGCATTTCCAGACGAGCTTACAAAGGAAGCCAGAATCCAATAAGTCCGATAACGCGGACTCGACCTCGGCCCTTGGTACATACACTATATATTTATATATATACATATATACAGACCCTATATGAACTCACCTTACTCCTTTCCTAGCTTACGTTAACGTACCAGTACTACCAACGAAATAAAATATTATGCTTCACAGTAAAAAAAACTCTCAACATATACCAAAAGACTTAAGAGAGACGTTTATTTCTAAAAAGTAAAAAAAAAAAACATTTCTGATCTTATCCCATACAGTATTAAAATCCTATTTAAAAAATATTATGTTACATTTTTAAGAATTTTTGGAAACACTCAGGGTCAAATTTATCAAAGCTCAACAATTATGAAGCCACGTGGACGTGACAGCTGTCAAAAAAGAAAAAATGATGAAAACAAAAAATAATATACGACAATAGTATATCACACATAGATATCCTGCCTAACGGGTCTCAATCAAATATTTCTCTATATAAGTAAGGGAATTCAAGTAAAGTAATCGGTTTATCTTTGGGATCCAGAATCCTGGAGTTCATCGAAAGGAACTCTCGCTCTCCTTAAAAGGAATTCCTTTGCGCTGATATGTATATCGCTGGTATTGATAGCGGTGGTAAAGGTTCCTTTATACGATCGATTCGAAGTGCCCCTGGCCCCAAGAACTCCTGGCATACGTACGATTATCTATATGTATATAGGAGTAACGTGCACGAGTTGTACATACCGAGGGAGAAAATGGCTGGGAAAATGGTGGACTTCGATAATATAGTATTCGCGCTTTACATTCGAGTGCGACGAGCAGAAAGAACGTGGCTGTTCATAGTCAAGGAGCGTCGTTAACCTCCATTTTTATTAAAGGGGAATGTCGGTGCGTGGCACAATCGGTTTACGGTTTGTGCGTATCCTAGAGAGCATATACAGGGTTATTCACATAAACGCACCAGCTGAAGTTGAACGCGAATGAACGATTCCGTTAATTGAAGCAGTGTGAAGTCATGTCAGACAAATGAAAGAATTTGAAGTTCATGACGCTAATAATGTTATGAATTTAACTTTGAATTTTTTTAATGATGCTACACTGCTCTCATTCTTGGAATCAACCACTTGTCGCTAACTTCAGTTGGTACGATTTTTGTTAATAATTCTATATATAGATTTATGTATTTTTGCAAAGATATTCTGTATCGAGGAAAAGGGGAATTTTTTATTATTTCGTTAGCAAGACAAAACAAATGACAGATAGAAGGAATTAATGGGTGCTAACAAAGAATATATATACATATATACTGTAATTGGTTTGAAAATATTTCGGTTTGGAAATCAATGCACTACCATCCTTCTTAGTGTGACGGCAAGGGGATTTTTAATTTATTGAAAGAAGCCTCGCACTCACAACCTCCATTTACTTCATCTCAACCTCGGATCCTCGTACTCGTTTTATTCCTTTGAAAATCCCCTAGCGCCCTCGGCGACGCTCCACTTACCACGATTGTTATTTTAATTCAACTTTTTATCATTAGCCTTTTACTTATTTTAGTCTATAGTACCTAAGTTGCTAAGCTAAGGGTAGGTAGGTAGGAAGGTAGGTACTCGAATTTTTTACTCAAGCACAATTCTCTTTGCTATTCATTTTTTTTTCTTTCTTTTCCTTCGTCCGCTTTTACGATTTTTGTACGTCGTCATGTTTCCCTATAGAGATTCCTCCTTCAACTTCTTCAACCCTCTCTTTCGTCTCTGGCGTCTTCTAATTCTTTTGCCTTCGTTTCCGCCCTTGTCCTTTTCTCTTTTTATCACCCCCCGTCCCTCCAACCCTTCTTACCACTTGGCAATCTCATTAAAATTATCTCAATGTTAAAGCTCGAAGACTTTTCAGTCGTCCAAGTTGGCGCCAATGCGTTTCTTTCTCACTGGCTGACGCCAGGAAGACACACGTTGAAAGATTAAATGTCAGGGGGGTAGTAGTGATTTTTTTTTATTTTTAAAAACGATACCACCCTCGCATACCATGGTAGTGGACAGTTATATGGATTGGTCCAAAAGTCCTGGGATTATCAGTTTCTCTGGTCGCTGCCAGGGGCGAGTTTCACCCCAACGATATAAAGGGGTAAGTGACAGAAGGGTTGACAGACGGTCAGAATCCATCCGACCATCCGATATCCTGAGAATCCTTGGGATGGTATGACGTATTCTTTTTTACTTTTTTTTTATCTTCTATTATACTTTTGCCACTTTCATCCCTTATGTATACCTATACGTAACAAGGCGTACGAACCGATCGACTTTTAAAAAATTCCATCGAACTACGTGTACCAGAGGGGTCGAAATACTTGTATAGGAGTACAAGTACAGTATTTATGTATATACAATATCTATATATATACATATACACGTGTAAAGTAGCCTTTTTCGCAAGGGTAAGAACAATTTTCGCACGAAATTCTTTTCTTAGAAGTAATCCAGGAACGGAGTAAAGGGTGTCCTGGTATACAGCGTGGTGGTATAGTATATGTAGGTACGAAGCGCGTGTGTCATGAAAAATTGAAAAGTTCTTGAAAACTTGAGAGAAGTGTGGAGGGAGGGTTGAGGCTATTTGCCAATATTTGCGAGTGAACTCGCATTCGCGAAACGTAGTGACGGGGAAGAAAATGGAGAAAAATAATGTATTCGTCTGGCGGACAACGGGGCTCTGCGATTCGTTCGTCTCTCTGCAACAGAGTACAAAGCTATGACGACATACCTGAGGCGTGTTGAATATTTCATAGAGTAGCCACCATGCAAAACCACAGCATCCCTATGCGTACCAACCTAGGAAATCTTCCAGGTATAACCCTCCTGCTGTGACTGTTACCCTTACTGGTTACTGGTTGTATTATAGATATCCTATACATCCCCTATTAGTTATCTGTGGTCCGCAGCGATTGCCAGGGAAATTTGAAATTCCCGCGAATAATACGTGCACGCGTCCGATTGATATTTTGAAAATATTTGAAAAAACTTTTTGCTGATTAAGTAAAATTATGCGTACAGTGTACAGGTGTATAATGCCAAATTGCAAAGTATTGGAAGAGATAAGCTAAATAAATAAGGGATGCTGAATGACGACTGAAGATGATTTTTTGTGGAACTGTTTGGGTTATAATGTGTATGAAGGGTTTGTCTATCGGCAGGGGCTGTTGGATATTAATGATCCTATTTGAAAATAAGGTCTTAAATGGTTCCTGAATAAATATGGCAATCAGGTGGATTCTTAGTGTTTATAAAATATTCAAATTCGAAGTGATAATATTTTGGGTGTCATATTTCGGGGGATATTATTCCAATGTTTTTCTTGTGAAAATACAGCTACGATTTCGCAAGTGACGGATAAGCATTTGAGTTGAATATGGGGGGGTTTTTTTTTGAAAATTTTGCATATTTTTAGGGAGGCTGCTGAAAGCTCACCATATTATCCGGTGCAGTAATCCTCGCGACACGCTGAACCGAATGGTCACACAGCATCACAAGGGGTTTTTGAATAGGGTACGAGAAATAGAGGTTATATAGAGGGTCGAGCTAAGCTCTTCCCTGGTGTTTTTGTATAAGTCCGCTGGCTTAAAAGTTACGCCATATTTAAGCTATAGTGCCGCGGCTTAGTTTTGTTTTTAAACTTTATTACCTAACTTTACTTCACCCTTTCGTAGGTCACTGTTGTGAACCTAAGGATGGATGGTTATTCGGACGGCATCAGCCAAAGTCAACAGCTCTAACCAACAAACCACTCGGACTTTCGTAACTGATGTATCGTCGCACTGCACTTTCGATATTTTCACCAGTCAAACACGGCGATTTTATTAATTAAAATTTCGCCGTCTTTTTTTTTTAATATCTAGGTAATCTTATCTAATCATCGGTCGCCTTTTACCTATACTCAGAATCTTGCCAGTTTCTGAATGATCGATTACTTGGAATTTGATTACAAGTAAAAATAAAATTTTACCCCACAATACCGCGAATTCTTTTATTCATTTTATTAAGACGGCACGACAGCTCCTACTGAGTAGGTATAACGTCCAATAACCTTCGATTACGAGGCTTTTCTTTTTTTTTTTTAGGCAGCCACCGAATTTCATTGACAATGGATCTTTTTTATCACCCCTCCAGCAAGGGGTCTTGATAGATGAATATGAATTGCAAATATTCATAGAGCCTCAATATCGAAACGGTATTAATGGATATCGTTCATGACGACAGCGATCGGTTGGCTGGTTCCACGTGTATGTACTGCCACAGGATATCAGTATCGGTGACGCAATTCAAAAATCAATATTAATATTTTGAAATATATAAATGAACATCTATACGCAATTGTTATGTATTATTAAACTTGATGAATTCCAACGTTGTTATAGTGTGTAAAAATAAAATAACATCACGGGTTAGAAGATGGTTGAAGAGGACAAAAATTTGGCAAAACAAAGATGGCCGCTCAAGGGTGTAAGGAAGAGGCCGTATATAAGGGTGCACTTCAAATTTCTCACAGGACATCAGAAATACGTTTTGGGTATTGAATATGAAAATTCTCGTGAAGCCCACTTGAAAGTATCATAGTCGAGTTAGGGGTAGAAAGTATGTTTCCTTTCTTTTCGCATCTCCTTCTTCACTCCACCTGAGCCCCAAGCGATTTGCATTCCTACGTCATCGTGCATCGAGTTATCGCACAACCCGACACTCATGGACCCCCCCCGCTATCATTTACCGTTTTATGCGCATTTAAATCTGACGTGCGACGGCTGCTGAATGGCTTTAGGGATTTTGACTTTTTCACTAGGAAATTTACATAACAGGAAATCGCGAAAGAGCTGGAGTGCTCGACCGTATACGACGCTTTTTCGAATTTTCACTAACTTTCACGACATTCTAACCCTATGGATAAAAAATTCGTTATTTTAGATATTTTTTCAAATTTTGGTTCACCTCACCTTTCAAGTATTAGATTTAAGGAAGGATTATTTATTTAAAAAGGAAAAAGTAGTTTGTATCTGTATACCTTGCTTTAGCTTTAAGTAGAAATCAAGTTGTAAACTGTCCTTTATGATTAAGTCCAGAGCTGCGTCTTTCTCCTGTTATAAAAAGGTCATTAATCCTGTCCTTTATTATTATTATACTCATAAAGACTCCAGGAAGGCAGAGAATTTACGAAGAAACAGGAACTAAAACCAGGAACGAATGTCACTCAGTCCAAGAATAATCTTAAATCTCCAATGATTAACATACCTTAAAAAATAATTAATTATTATAGCTCAAATCTAGTTAATTACTCGAAATAATTACGTGTAACATAGAACGTTAGACGGATAAGAGATAGGAGGGCAGTTTAACCTCGTGGAACTTTTACGGGGTCAAGTATAATGGGTTTTATATCATAGCACTTTGCTCGACTGTTACTTAAAATAAATTGAACTAACTAGGTGGGTCACTGGTTAGGTTAAGTTAGTTTAGGTTAGCTTAGTTTAGGAGCCGTATATATTCCTGGATGAGATTGCTCGATAAATTTGCAAAGTTCCTCAGACACTAGCATTTTAATGGGAAGTAGACGCTAAGTTAACATTCTTACGTAAGGTTAGCTTCCGTACCATGAAAAACCACTCTTGGACAAATATTTCCGCGTTACCATTGACTTGGTCGAGTTTCGCAGCAGTCGCCATATTGCTTTTCTTTTCAAATTCAGCGGCATCGCAGATGCCTGAAAGTTTCGTACGCCTGATACGACAATGCATTACAGACGAACTGAAGTATTCGCAATATATAACAGTGGTACGTACCACTTCACATTTTGAGATACAAGAAACACCCTAGATAATCCTAATACAAGTCTAACTGAAATCCCTATACAGAATATTGAGTCCTCGCCAGAAACTGGCATCAGAGCGAAACAGAATTCAGAAGCGTTTTAATCCATCTAATAATTGTACGTCCTTTGGTTGGTAATCAAACAAATGAATGTTTAATTAGCCGACGATATATATTACGAGCAGCGTAAAGCCCTTAATGTCGTTCAACAAAGCGTCAATCAATCATTCATAATTAATCGTATTTATTCGATTAATTTATACGGGCCGGGAAAATTGGTATTTTAACACACACAAAAAATTAGTCCAAAAATGCAGCACGTAATTCCGTGCCGTTGCAACTGCTATGCAGTCGCGTGCCGCAACTGGCAATCTAAGGGGGTTGCATATGCTGCGGCTGTTATCCTTGGCTTCTGCCAGGGCTTGTAGTAGAGTAATACTGCACTAGTCAGCCACGGGGTTAAGCACGAGTACCAACAGTATATGTACTTATATAGGCTAGGAATAGAGGGTGTCTCGAGAGGCAATAGGAAACGTCGTCCAATTAAGTCCCGCATCGTATGCATTCATTACCAATTTCCTACACTAGATGCTCGCCAGCCATTAGTTCACAATTAAGAGAGTTCCCTATTACACGTGTGAGTATGGTGGCTGTAGGTACAGAGTCTAGTTGAGTTTCGAGATGCCTTGGTTGAATTGGCGAAATGTAAACTGGGACAGGAAGCTTCTGGATGCAGCACTGCATTTCTAGGACGAAAGTACATCTTCATATGTGTAGTTCAGGAACAGGTACTACAGTAGAGACCATTAGAGTTCTCTGACTGTTTTCTGTTCCCATGGGAAATCGATGGAGCTTTTTTTCCGGAGAGAAGGAAATGTTTAGTTTCGACATAGAGCGAACGTTCGACACTTGGACGATTACTTGGTAATAATTAATCTTCTTGGCTGCTCATTTATTCCGTTCCTTTTCGCTCCTTCGCAGCAGCCTTTGCCTCTAGTGCTGTAGGTTTATTATTTACAACATAGAGCAGCTTTCCCACAGTGAGTAAACAGTGCGATGGAAATTGTATAAAATATTTAAGATTGCTATAATAGTATTACGTTAGTTAGATAGGGAATGGTGGAGGATATCAAAATTGTGTGGGAGGCTTGTGCGTGTTTTGAGATTCGGATATCTTTTTTGGACGAGTCGATTTTTTTATCTGAAAAAAAAAGAGGAATAATTGTGGAATATATTGCGGGCAGGGTTTACACGTCTGTGAGATACATAATAATTTTTTTGGAATAGCCATTAAGGAATGTTTTCCTTTTGCGCCTTGAAGTTTTTAATGGACCAAGTTGTGGAGTAAAAAAGGGACAATCTAATTCCGCATTACTATACGAGGAACATTTTTGCCTAACTGTTCTGGCTGATGGCGAAGTTGACGAAAGTCATTCGAAAATTCTCATGCATTTCCCAAGAGTTTACCAATCCAGAGTATAAAAGGAGTTTCCGTTGGAATCGCAGGATACTTTTTCGCTGACGTTTTGTTGTGCCCCATTCCGAGGTGGGGAAGGGAATTGGGTGCGAGTGGTCACAACACCGGAAGCCATCGAGTGAACCCTGTGAAATATAGGAAAACTTTGGGCATTTTACCCAGAACTTATCGTAAGGATAGAAAATAAATAGGAATGTTTATCCGGTACAAGTAATACAAGGCTTCGTATAAATTTTACCATTTTTACTAATGAAAATCAACATACAGGTTCCTTCAGTTCAAAACTGAACGTTGATACGGTTGTACTAAATAACTCTGTATAAATTTTGCTGTAACCAAACAGAAGTACCGGAAGTACGATTTTGATTGATTTAAACGAAATTATATCGGATCTCCTATAGATGCCACAGCTACTATCTTCCATGTACGCGGCTTAGTTTCTACCATATTTGGTCATGTTATCCCACACGTACTGGTGCAAAACTTCAGAGTTTACCGTATATAACGAAACCCTCAACAAATTCGCACATGGTATCACGAAGCCTGTAACTCCCACTTCACTGCAGTGTAATATTTGGCCCGTGTTTCCGGTTAGGTATACAACTGTCAGCAATAAGCTTCCAGTTTCTAAACGTAAAGCGACATGGTTACCTAGCCGAAATAGATACGGCGTTAAACGTCAGACATTCCAAAACTTATTCCGTAATTTCGCCAAGTGTCGTCTGTAAAATTACAAGGCTATGATGTTTCACAGACGTTTAATAAAATTTACGTCAAAAGCAACATCCGGTACAATGAAGAGATTCCACTAAAATCCGCACCAGCCAAGAATCTGAAGAAGATACATACCCTTGGTCCAAAAGGATTTCTTGATCCTGAATAAGTTCAGCATCATCCGGAAGGACTCTTTTTCTATTGTGTACCATCAACAAGGGAATCGAAAGATCTTGAAGATATTTAAGAAAGTGCCAGATCAACCTAGTACAACCTGTTTACTATCATCCTAGTTCAGTGACAGATAGACAATATTTGTTTTGCCTCCAGTGGTCCATTCCAATACTTTTACTCTTGGTCCTTGATACTGACTTGGTACGGTTTGGTCTTGGTCCTGTGATCGTCCAAGAGGTTATCTCTGAACGAAACTGCACTGGACGTGGTCACAATGCCACACGGATCCCCTCTTCAGCCGCCCACCAGGAGTCTCAGAAGGCATTGTGCTGCTCCTCCGAGGATAAAATTACTCTCACGTTAGAGAGTGGGTGAGACTGTGTAGGAGAGGGAGAAAAATCACTTAGACTCTTTATACGATGCTTCATTCTCTCTCGCCTCTTGGATCTTTTCTTCAACTTCTTTTCTTCAGCTTTCAACTCTTCAGTTACTGCAGGCTGCTCACAATCCAGTTGATTCACTCTGTATCGAACCTTCTCATGGACTCGAACGTGAAGCCTCTGGTGAATAAGAGGAGAAACTAAAAAGTTCTATTAGTGACATTGACTTTCGACGCCCCTCGACGCCTTCGACGTCTGCGAACTTGTAGCTGTACCGGAAGTCAATATCGACGGGACTAATATATGGTTTGGAAGTTTGACGTTTATCGTAATTAAATGAGATTGGTGAACGCTGGGAGGATTGACAAGTTTTCCGTGTCTGAACATTTCCTTTTTTTTTAATGCAGCCTGCTGCGTGTGAATCATTCAAGAGTCTGGCACAAATCGTACGGAATGATTTTTCAATGTCCCCAAGAGTTCACAGTTCCGGGAGACTCCACTTTGGCAAACTTGATATTCCAAGTTTCTCTACTTTGTTACTCTTTAGATAACATCTTGTTAAAGAGACGTTTATTCGACGCGAGGCTCAAAAGTCACGAAGTCTAGTTTGCACAAAGGGAACTTTTCACGCGGACTTTTACGCCAGTGATTCCGTCTTTAAAATAGGTACTGTACTTGAACTGATATTCCAGAGAATTTTTCATGTAAACGATCAAACTCCTATGTAATAAAAATTAGACAAACGAAAAAAAATTAATTTTAAATTTTGATAAACAATATATTAATGATAGGGTATTTTCTAAAAAAAAATTGTTCATCCAAATTTTTTTATTTACTGTACTTTTTCAGTACTGAGAATATCTGATTAAATTCACTTAAAGCAAGCGATTCCACTAAACGATGGAACGTGGAACGGGGTCGAATGAAATTTAAATAAAAATACCGTCTACTCGCTTTAGGAGATTCGAATGAGAATAAAACTACTCAGCATAGTAAGGGGCAGGGCATTGGAATGGCACTTGGAGAATGGCTAGATTTTCCAATACATGATACTAGATTCCGGATCACGTCCCTTCTAGCCACTTGACTATTCCAGTTAACTCACCCTTACTACAATTCACCCCCACAATTCCTACGTTTCCTTTTCAACTCCGTAATGTCAGACAGTCCCAAGTCTAACACCCTACTAGACACAAATCCTGCTTACCCCTTTTATTATATCCATGACGTTTGACCTGTAGCCAGATAACCATTGATTTTTATGAAACGAGTACCATGAGTATTTTATGATAGAACAAAAATTTAAAAATTAAAAGAAGCTCCTGCATTGATTCAAAAACTTTGGATTTTTTGAAGAAAAAATAAAGTCCAAAAGTGGCAATTAGTCCTTCTTAGGAAGTGGATTCCATGGATTCCTTTGATGCTTTCAAGGATGTTAGTATTCGGTACAGTGTTGAAGATGATGGTGGAGGTGGATGCTGCGTCTCGAGAAAGCCTCTTTGCCCAAGAAATGACCGCTTCTCCTACTCGCCTTTATCACTGGAGAAATCCCTCTTCCCAACTCATCTTACGTGGTCCGCCTACCTAGAAGCAACAACTCACGTCGACGGATAAAATAGCGTTCTACCTTGCCTCGAGGGCATCGACGTCGGGACGCCTCTATGCGTGGGGCGTCTAAATGTTCGCTTTGTATTTATGACGGGTTATCTTCTTTAGTTATGATTTTCGGAAATATTATCTTACCCAACCGGCGGAAGTGGGAGTTAGGAAAGTAGCAGCGCAGGTTCTGATATCGTTAATCGATTGGAATAAAGAAAGAAAAATAACATGAAAACAAAAGAACAATCTTATCTCTGTCGCGAATTAATATCTAAAGATAATACATTACTAAATATTTCAAAATTCATATCCATTGAAAATAGTATTTGCAGGAAATATCAATTCGAAAAAAGAGTAATCCACCCAATGATTTGTGTTCTTGGTATGTCTGTTCTTGTCTCACGCACCCGAGTTTCCATAAGTGCGTCTCTCTCGCACTCGCAGCAGGTATAGGAATTTCGAGAAATCTAAAGCCCCCTACCCTACCTACTACACTTACGCCCGTTCGTTGATCGGTCCATACGAATCAATATTTCCATAATCAGGATCACGGCTTCCAACGAAGTTTAACTATGTTTTTTTACAGTCGTATTTTTCACATATCGCAAACTACTAATATATCAATGGCGTACCAGACATTCACCAACATAGTCAGAGAGCTCAAACTTTTACGAAATGATCAAACTTTCCGAGTCTAGTTTATAATAGTGATTTGATATACGCCATAGCGGCTCCTGTAATTTACATATTTGAAAACTCCCATACTCAATGCATCTCAAGGTTTCTCATTCGTACAGATATGTACCAGGATCCCACGAAGGAGCTTCAGGCTGATCTCCAAGGAGTTTTCCATAAGTAAAACTCATTCCCATAATAGCGAACTCTCATTACGTTAAAGTTGCCAATAGTTTTTAGTTGATTTGCCCTTGGTCCATTATGCGTGGGCGTTTTCTCGTTCATCACTGAATTCTCTCGAGACGACGAATAGGAGGATGGTAGAGCTTACAAGACAAATTACCAGGAGCTTCAGCAGCTTGTATCCCAGCAATTCGAAAACCGCCAAGATTACCTTTTTGGCCTTTCGCCGCTTCTTTTACTGAGTTGGCCACAGCTTCCCCAACTTCCTCCCTTCTGCCTCTTCTTATTGTTCCTCCTCCGCTCCGACTACCTCAACCTCTTCCGTCTGTCAGGATGCGTGATTGCGCGGGGCTTGTCTCTGTTTTTTCCAGTATCTTCGTCAGACTCCGTCTTCTTTCTTATACTGATGGTTTTAACCGGCTAAACGTTTCCTGGAGGAACATCCGGTTTATCGGGGATGACTTCAGGTTCTTGTCCTTACTTCTCTTGTATCTTTTCTAACGGATGTCGTCGGGTTTTTCGATCTTTCGCTTCTGGTATGAAATATCTTTGTAGCCCACGTGATACGATCACGTGACTTTGTATCCGTTTATTACACGTATATGCTTTACCCGAAAATGAATGAAACTTCGAACCGATAGTCATCGTTCAATTTTTACGGACAGTTTCAGTTGATAATGAAAATCAGAAAGTCACGATATCTACATTAATAAGACGAGTAATGGCCGTAATTTAAAGTGACGAACCCTGCGTTCATTCGCTGCGAACGAAATTTATAATGAAATACATCGAAACGTCCATTCACGTGCGAAAACGATTCGTAATCGATATCAAACTGAAAATTGGTAGAAATTGGTTCACCTCTTGAAAATAATATAATATATTCAACGAACTTGACGCAGAAAAGAGACAAGAAAGCAAAAAAGACAAAAAAAAAAAGAAGGACGCCTATTCATTCTCTCGATGGCGAAAGAAGTGTAAAAAAATAAAACTCCCTAAAGCCAGAGACTCGCTTAAAGGTTACGCACGTGCAAGGAATGACATGGGGATTCGATAAAAAAAAAAACCTTCTTTCTGGAATATCGTTAGGTGTTCATATTTTTTTTTACAGCAAACAAAATAAAAATAAACGACCCTTCAAGACTTTTCAATATCGCATGAGATACGAGTACCACGACAGGCATATCCGTGCGACATAATAGACTCAAGGAGAGTTTCGAAATACGCGAAGTCCCCGTATAACGTTTTCTCCCGGCTGAAAGATATGAACTTGGAAAAGTCTGGCAGCGTCACGTAAAAATCCGCAATGTCTAACGATCTTAGTTCAAAAAATGATGAAGGGATCTTTGACGATCTAATGGATACACCGGGATAAGATGTCGAGAGATTGCAAGAAGAGCCATTCAAGAGAAGTATGCCTTCTTCTTTCTTTTATCTATATCTCTCCCTTTCTCTCTCTCTACACGCTACGGCATACCAACCCCTCTCGGAAGTCATCAAAGATTACAAAATATCAGCCCTTCTTTTTTGATGGGCGGAAAACCTAAGGGATATCCAATAGCCGACATCGCTGTCACAGCTTTTGCTGTTTTTTTCCTGCCGGATGGAAAGGGTTTATACGAGCCAATATAGGACGAACGGTGGACGTGGAGAATACGTAAAAGAAAACAAAAATACAAAGAAAAATAATAGTCGCTCCTTTTCATGAATCCTTTGAAAAATCATATGGGTTCTGTTCCCTCCCCCATTACCGCTCTCTTGTTTTACTCTCACTCTGTACTGAAATGACGGAATATTTGCTGCTCGGATGGCTCCTTATGATGAGCGAATTCCCTCGTGGAATAGCGTGCAGCGCCTAAGGTATAGATATTTCTTATATCAGTTCTGTGTTCTATGTACCTATCTACTTTTCCGGAAAAATAATAAAAATAGCGTGGATGCTTTCGAGAGGAAGGAATAAGCTGCGGTCTGTGTAACTGGAGGCTCCTCTAGGGTGAGTCTTTTTTACTATTTTTTTCTCATACTATCTTTTTTTTTTATTAAGGAAACAATAAAAACGCGTGTACAATGAATTTACCCGGTTTTTATATGTGGTATTCAGAAATTCTGAATGATTATCCTGATTATCGTTGCGAATTAATATTGCTATGCTAATTATTATTGTTTCATTGTTTGGCTTTGTTCTTTGAACAAAAATACAGTACCATTTGTCTACGTTTAATTTTGGTAAAGTACGATTTTTTGTATTCTGTTTTTTTTCATTGTCCATTTCGTCTTTACTGTGAGGTTATATATATACGTGTCTGCGGGATTCTATGTCTGTCTATCTATTCGTCCCTTTGTGCCTTGTTCGGCTTTACCGACTCAAAGCGGCCTCATTCGTTTTCTAGTGAAACGGCCGTGCCATTTTCCGGATAAACGCTCCTGGGTCCATGCGAAGCAAAGGGTGGCGCCTCCTCCTTCCCCCTCCCCCTCCCTCCCTCCCTCCTACCCCTGGTTTGGTTGGCACGACTGCATAGAGTGGCGAAACTATATTTGTCAACCGTGCGAACCAGGGTGCGTGCTGATACATTATTCCATGGAATAGAGCAATGCGAGCGGCGAATGCGGTGGGGGTTGGGAAAAATAGATCCCCTAGTGTGGCGACTGAGTGTCGACCCGTGTTCACGCAAAATCGGTCTGTAGTTGGCTAATGTGCTCGCTCCATTTATGCTAAAATCATGACAAACTTTACCGACGGAGAAAATCGTTTGAAGACAGTAAATAGTAGTAGGCACTTTGTATAAGAGTGTGTGTATATGTATATATATATATATATGTACACGCGCAATATGTATAAGACAGATATAGATGGAAAAGGGTTTGTTTCAAAATACCGCAATAGGGTGGGAATTATTTTTAAATTAAAAAAAAATGAATTAGCCATTAACCCTTAATTTACAGGGACTGTTATTTATTGGGAAATACAGTTTTTATTAATGAATTAAGTATTTGATGGACGTTGGGCTTATTGCGTAACACTGGGATATTACTTTCCTTTGTCTAAATTAACGGTTCGTGAATACGACGCGGAATTTTCTTTGGGCAAACGAGAATAGGGTAAAAAGAGTGTAGAGAAAGAGAGAGAGAGAGAGAGAGAGAGAGAGAGAGAGAGGTTGGTAGTGTAAGGTATGAAAAAAGAAGAGAGACGAAAAGTATATCTCTCGCACTGGCAGTAAATAAATTAGCAGGACTAATTGACAAATCGGTAATCTCGTGGCGCGTTACGCCCGGAATAGTAACGGATGGAGCAATAACCACTGAAGAAGAGAAAAACTCGAAAGCACCCTTGCAACTCTTGAACGAACCATCCCGTTACCGCCCATGGCTTTTCCATTGTTATTACCTAATACGCCATGTCCCTTTTGCCAGGGTGGTTCGCGAAAAATGTTACCTTTTTTTTTTCAGGGTACGAAAAAGCTGTTGGCACGTGTTATTTAGACCCTTAATTCCCTTAACTACCACTTTTACACCGTAGGTCGTATTACAGTCTAGTTGGTAAAACAGTCCCTAATGTTGTATATGATAAAGCCATCTTGAATTGCCATCAAATATTCTACTCTATATACGATGAGCTAACGAACCGTTACTGGAATATGCTTTTTTTTTCCTTTTTTTTTCTTGGAATTTTGTGGGCGCGGTATGTTTTTATGTGTTATCCAAAGAAACATACGCTCTCCTTATGTGTGTGTATATAGGGCATGTGCGAGGCACACGTGTAACAAGATACATAGCAGGGTCCCACGTGCGCAGGATATGCCTGTCGTTTGTAACACGTCAATACAGTTAACTCGTAGAGACTATATGACTTTTCAATAAGAATCGTATTTTCATACTGTCTGGGCTTTCAGTAATACTTTGCTTCTCGTCGCCGTCTCAGCGGGTGGCTTATTCACTGCTTTACTTTGACTGTAACATCGTCCCACTGACAAATCTGTGGTTTGGCTGAACGATATAGCCCCAAATAAAAAAAAAAACCCTCGCGGTCCATCGACGTGACTTTTACAAACAACAAGAATCGGTCCCGCCGGCGCCATTTCTCACCAGACATTATTAGTCTTTGTTTACGCAGTTCAAAAACTGTCCAGCGTTGCTTTATCTTTTAGCAAAATTTATCATGTGCTAAAAAAATACGTCCGAAGACGTTCAAACCGATCATTGAAATAAAAAAATAGCCTAATATCTTGCTCCGTGTGTCGCAGTAAGAGGCTAAAAAAAATCCACCCTTGTAATACCGACCCTTGAAAAAGTTGATTCAATTTTTGTATTTTCTTTTACAGGATTATCCATGGCATATTCGCACCAACAAAGTTTACCCAGTTTGGTAATCTTCCTTATAGTTTGGCAGCCAATCTTCTTTCGCTGACGTTGCTGTTATACGATAAGCCAAAAGCGTAGGCGATTTCACGTATCTACGTAAGTGTACCTATATATATATATATATGTACGTGTATAGTCTTTTCCCGGATGCGAGTAATGCTATCTGTGTACTCGAGAAATGTAAGACACACACGTCGAATAAGGGTGGCCGTTCTGTCGGGAGTTGATCGTAGGAAAAGCGAGTATTGTGATTCAATCTAGTAAAGGGGAAACTCACGATTTTTCCAATATACCTTGAATACTCGGGAAGAACGTGTTAGCTAAGGGAATAGGAAATTTTATAAGACACTTCGAATACTATTTTTCCTCCTCTTAGAGGTGAATATTAACGAAGATGCTTTGGCGGGAATTTGAAATGCTCGATAAAGTCAACAGTCAAATTCGGACTAATAAAACAGTTGGGAGAGACGAAGGTGCTATTGAGGATATTAAAAAATATTTAATTACTACTTGGAGATACTTTCTGATAAGCATGGTGGATTATCCACAGGTCGTTTCATAGACAAACAAGGTGACAGTACTTTCTCGACTAATAAAAGATATCGTGTAATCTCCAGTCCAAAAGTAAGGCCTGTTCTACTTCTTTGGCCCGGATTTAGGCTTATTTCTTGTGTTTTCCAGGCTAAAGGAGAACTTATAAATCTTCTTCTCATACTGCCGAGAAGAACGAAAAAAAGAATCGAAAAAGGACTTATTCTTTGACTCGGGGTTATACTGAAATTTGTGCTTTATCCCAAGTCAAAAAATAAGTGCTGTTTCAGTTTCTCCTAGATCTGATTTCATTCGCCTCACGCTGATCTGGATCTGGTCATTCGATAAATAGATCCTGATCAGTCTGATCTTGTCCTTTTGGCTCGAATTTAGACCTATTTGTTAGATACTCCGGCTTGAAACAGAACTTATAACATTTTCTTCTCGTACTGCAGAGGAGAACAAAAAAGAATGAAAATAGGTTTTATTTTTTACTGGGGATTAAAAAATTGAATTAAAAAAAATAGCCCATTTCGAAAATATATACATATACTCGTATATATCATGGAAATGTACACCAGTCCACTGCTTTCTAATATACAGACATTTCTGTATTTGTCTCTAGGACTCTACAAACCTTCCTGTTTGCTGACAGTACATCAACGTGCATGTCTACTCTACTACCCGTGCTTTTCGGCAAGATTCCAGATCGCAGCAATTCGCAAGCCAAACAAATCGCTCTCTAATTTCCTCGACTGTACAGAATCCTAGGTACAATTTATCCTTCGCAATTTCAACGGAATCCAATAGTCTGGCGATATTATCAGTTCGTCGTAGTCCCGAGGCGCATCCCTCTCCCCAGCCATTCATGAAACATCCTCTCGACGATATTCTTTCCACGAAAATCAAATGAACAAAAATTCGGGCCATTTTTTCTCTCGACGCGTCATCGGTACACTCTAAACTTAAAATTTTCCATAGTTCCATTCGTCTCAATTACTTTATTCCACGTCATAACCTAAACCCCCAAAAATTCCAATTAATTTTTATACACTTCCCGTCGAACCTGCGTAAATATAATCTGGAAACAATGTGTTGCTTGATTTTCAGCCGATTAAATAATTAGCCATTAACCCACCATTCATTCGGTCTCCATACAGCGGTGAAATCAATAGGGTCGCCTTCGGCTCTACGAATCTGTATATAAAACTCTCCAAATTTTAGTCAATGAGATAAACTTCTATCTTCTGTACCGTAGGTACATACAGTTACATATATCGGCATACACAGAGTCACCTCTACGCTCTTGTAAAGTTCCTAATGAATTGCAGTACACCCGCATAGAGCAGATTAACCTGCATAGCCTGGACTTAACTTAGTTACCAGGAACTTTGATCTGCGATTCTGAATGCACACTGTGTACACAGCTTCCCAGGTACAACCTACCAGTCCGTTTTACACGTACCTAGAAACCTCGTACCTCGACTGTACCACTGGCCATTCTCACCTTCGGACCCTAACAGTCATCCACTTGGACGTGATCTATTTTGAAATTCCGTTTCCTTTCAAGATATCATTAACAGACGCTTCTCTATAGTAATGAATGAGGAGTCTGTAATAATATCATAAAATATTTGTCACGTAATTCTCCTAATATAAATACGTTATTTGGGAAACGTCAGTTTTTTTTTTCTTCGTTAAATAATTTATCAGTTTTTAGTGTTGTACATTTTTTGGGGGTGTTAATTTCGAGTGCTTTTCATTGTCTGCTAGTTAATTCAGACGAAGGCTTCTTCATGCTGCATTGGACATTATCACCCGGTATACGATTGGATGTCAGGGGTAGAACGAGGGTAAAATGCTGCCAGGAGATAATCCTGAGGGAATCTCGACGGGAGTCCTCGTGACACGTACGGCTTCTCTCTGTGTACTGCTGTAAAGAAAAAAACTTGGTAAACGTATTGTATATGTATGTATATATATATATATATATATAAATATATAAAGATGCAGATATGTATATATATATATATATACATATATATAAGAATTGTGTACATCGTTGTTACGTCAATAAAATCACTTCGTTTCGCACCGTATCATACATCAAGTCAATATCGAAAACCCAAATCGCCTCTGGGATTTGGGGATGCGCCTGGTCGTGTTCTATATTATTCTTTTTCTACCTCCGCCTCCCCCCCCCCCCCCCAAAACCTTCACAGACTCTATTTATTTTTCGACTTTCTATCCGTCTCTGTTTTTCACGTCATACTTAGCAGACTATACTACCAGCTTTATTGTTTTCAGGGAAATAAATATATAGCCGGGGGTGGTGAAGGGAGAGGGAAGAGGGAAGAGGGAAGAGGGAAGAGGGAAGAGGGAAGAGGGAAGAGGGAAGAGGGAAGAGGGAAGAGGGAGGTAGTTGTAAATGTCTATTATATAATTTGTATCTCGTTCTTGAGCGATAATTGAAAAAAAATGTCCTCCTAGCGATTAGACGTCTTATCGTCCCTGTGATCGTATCAATTTCCTATATATATGGTATTTGAGAGTCATCTGTATGCTATGAGCATTTTTCAATTTTTTTTTTTTCATCGATTACCTAATCAAATCTCTGGTAAACATTGACACAAACTACCGGATCTGCGTGACGGACAGTTATGGAGCTACGGGTCAGGGGTTGAAAAGCATAGGGTAAGGGTTGAAAGTGTCTTGCCGGGTATATGCGAAACTGACGGCGATGACGGGTGACTGATGGGCAAACGTCAGCTTGGTTGTTCGTTCAACCTGGATATTGGATATCAATGACAAGTCGAGAGCGGCATTTGAAATACCCTTTGGAGAACCTGCGGACAGGATCGGAAGCGTCCTGTCACGTAGAAATATTTGTCTCGGGTAACCGGAAAAAATCCTTTTGAGAAGATTTTAAAGTGGGGATTGAAGAAAGGACGCTGATTGGTGGAATTCAAGTGAAATATCGGAGTGCCGAAAGTACTTGAAAGAATTTGAAATTGTTATTTTTTGATAATACTGAAGAAGATACACTTACTTGACTCCTGGGGATGAAACGTACATTCAATCTAATTATTTTAATATACATGTGGCGTATACGTATTGAAATTTGAGACAGGAGAAATGGCTTGTTGAAAATATTAAAGAAAATATTTGTTCATACCAAGCTGGGAGCTTGGCGAATAATTTGAAATTGCTAACTGTCATTCCCGGTGTCGTTTAATAAAGAATGAGAATTAAAGATTCTTTCATGTAAATTTTCGTTGATATGATTTAGCGGCAATTTGAATAGAGAACGGCCATAATATCAGTTAGCATACATTTGAATAAATTGTGAGTTATGGGTTCATTAAGGTTTGCGAATTTTTACAAGCTCCTACCTATATATATATAGGATATATATATATACACATAAACATATATATTCTAGCCGGTAAGGAACTTTCTTATGGATATTACCGTCTGGCTTATGAAGTACGAAAAATGTGCATTTGCCGTCGGATGCTTATATAATAACCCATAGCAAATTGCATCCATTTACGATCGCTACTTCCGGGACGGAAGTGCCCACGGGGCCATTTCGTGCATAAATTAATAACTCACCCAATTTCTAATAACTACAGGCAGTACCATAAACAGTGCTGTATCAGAATGCCCGAGTAGTTTTATCAATTTATATACCTATATCCATGTCGATAGTATCCCTGAATGCGTTTATAGAAAGCCAACTAGAAATCATTGAAATACTTTACAAATCAATTTCAAGGGACGTCAACTCAAGTGGAATAGTCCCTTCGGCCATTTTGCAATCCAACTGGTGAATTCAGCTGAAATCGAGCTGGTATAGAAACTTTGGTCAATATAAGTCAGTTAATAATAGTGATCCTGGTTTTGGTTCTGGTTCGGAGCGTCACTGCCTGGTACTCCTGGGCTGCCAACCTAGCAGGTCAAATCTACTGATGTCTAACCGGGAGAGTAAGAGGGAGATAGAGTCCTGTTGGAATTGTGCGTGGATCAATAAATCGCGCGTGGAATAGAATGGAACGGTTCGTCGTAGACGTGGAGTAGCGAATAAAGGGAGCTTACGGAGATACGAAGGATCTTGGAATGGGAATGGTGGCGTATGAGAAAGAAAAAGAAGGAAAGAGCGAGAGAGAAGGATGTTACCTTTTTTTTTTTTGAAAGTCAATCGATTCAAGAGGATATTAGGATCCTTTACCGTAATTATACCAATTCGAAACCATCCTAAAGCAGTTACCTTACTTGTTCTTTTATATTGTTGTCATTCTCTGACGATCCTACAGGACACCATATGACCTGCCATACCGTTTCAATCGTGCTAATGATTTGTGTAATTGCGCAAGCTCTTCGTCCTGACTACCTGGGTTAACCGGGTGGCTTGATTGTTTTTGACCTTCGCAAAAAAAAATTTCTTATTCTATTTTTCCTGGAGTTAAATAATTAAGTAAGACACTTCCTTACTCCCTGTCAGTTGACCAATTAAATTTTGATATTTCGGATGATTTTTGAAAAAGGTTGTTTTTTTTTTATTGTCGTATATACGTTGCTTCTCCTGGACACAGGGCGAAAGCAGGGAAATACTCGACAAATTAAGGCCCAGGGGGTTTCTCTACACTGCTCGTAACCGTAACCAAAAATCTTCCGCACGATCTTCAGCCCTGTGCCCTTAACCTTTGGGGCGCCAATGTTGCATCCGGGCTTTTGCCGATTCGTGAAGACGTTTCGTCGGGTGTTCTCTACCGGTCTACCCATTCTCTCGGGTCTTTCTTCTCACGGCAGATTCGAATACGTCGACTTTCCTTTATCCCAATACAAATCTCTTCGAGAACTTCAACATAACGTACGAAACTATCTGAGAGCGTAATTTCTAAACGGGGCGAAGACTCGGTAACAGCCAGCAAATTGTGAGCGTTATCGAGAACGGTAGCCAGAATCCTTTCGATTCACGGTCACAAAAGGGCCGTAGTTACCGATTAGATAACGTTCGCAATTGGCTAACCGATACCGAGTCGTCACCCGATATAGAAGTTACGCTCTCGCCTAGTTCAGGTTAGGATAGAGGAAAGTCGGCGTGTTCGAATCTGCCGCGAGGAGAAAGACCCGAGGGACTGGGTAGCCCGGCAGAGGAGACCACCCGACGAGGCGTCTCCGCGGCTCGGCAGAAGCCCGGGTGCAATACCAGCGCCCCAAAGAATAAGGGCACAGGGCTGGAGAACGGGCGGTGGTAAGGGTTACGGTTACGGGCAGGGGAGGAACCCCGAGGCCCCAGTTAAGGTTCGGTAGGCCCTGTTTTTGCCTTGTGTCCAGGGGAAGCGACCGCGGAGGACCTCCAAGATTGTTACGTTACCGATTTAAGAAAAGATGCTCTCGTCATAGTTAAAGGGATGACTCGGGTAAGTGCGCTGTAGTTATCGG
>JARPRG010000668.1:0-21728 GCA_031001745.1 Hartigia nigra | reverse complement strand
TATATATATACACACACACACACACACCCACCCACTACAAGCTAAGAAACTTTCTTGCTCTAATGGATATATTGAGTTCTGTAACTGCACGGTACCTCTTGTTATTATAAATAATTATAATTCTCTCGTGTTATTCGAAATTAATTATAACACTCGAGAAGGAACTTTGATAAGAGTAACATACGAATATCACAATATTATAAGTTTACTCTAGATTAGATTCTTTACCGATGTAAAATAAAATTCTTGTAATTCGAAAAATAAATATTTTCTGTATTAATAATAATAATAATAATGTCACTCCAAACTCTAGCGACTGCTGCTTACATAGTCAATCGCATGAAAATATATCTCCAAAGATTCACGAGTAATATTCGCAAAACCGCGGTCTGTTTGTACTTAATTAATTTAGCGGGTCATTCATTTTTTGATCGATTGTCATCGTGAAATTGTCTCTCGTATTGCAAATAACAATACGTCATCTATCATTCATACATCTTGAAACCGCAGGAAGGACGTATGTAGCTCAGATTACGGCCGCCTGAATCACGGTAAGTGCGATATTGAATGTCCAATGTTACTCATGGGTTGACCACGAGCATCCGATGGGCTTCAGCATCCAATTCACAATGTAACACTTGCCAATATACGTATGTAGACATATCACCTGTGTATACAGATCTAATGTGCAATTGCACATAGGATATTAATCATACGGATAGATTAGCAATATATATATATATATTAGCTTGAAGTTCCTAGAAGACCCCTTGCTCTGCTGTCTCCGTAAAATTCTTGAATTCGTTCAAATGTCTTTTTATTAGTCCATTCCGAGTGCTAGGACCATAGTTATCAGGATAAAGGGTATAGGGCTGATTTGCTAAAAGTTACAACGAATCGAGTAGGGCAAGCGCGATATTCTACAGCTTAAAAAGAAATTAAAATATTGTTGTCGCAAACTAGAAACTACGAGTTTTCTTACTCAATCAAGTGTGGATGCTGGGGATTACGTGGATAGGGAGGATTTTACGGGCGTAGACCTTCAGCATAGTAACGCTCCAATATATGTATATATATATATACACACACACAAAAGGTATAGTAGAGCACTACGTGATAGTTATTAATAGTAAATTCAATTAAAAAATACGTAACGAGATAATTAGTGTGTGATTTAAAAAATCCCGAGTACGGAGGTAAAAGGTGATAACGATTGGATTGCTGGGAAATTGCGACTGTCTTCGGTAAGCTGATTGGAAGATTAACCTAGCGTAACTGCTGGAGGCTATAATAATGTGGGGATCGTAATTCGATCTAGAATCGCCATCATTGTAATCATCATCGTTCTTCCACGCGATCAGATATTAACAATCAAGAAGGGACGTTAATTATGGGAATTAGATTGTGATTCAATGCGGGATGATTGTAAGATTTTTTTTTTTAATAGTTCAGATGGGGAATTTCAAAAATAACTAGAGGCCCATTGTGCCTCTATGGGTAATATTGATTTTAATTAAAAACATACTATCGGTACGATATTCGATGTCCCATACGGTACTTGTACCGTTACCTAATCCATCTAATCCCCATTACTATTATAATTATGAATTAAAATATATATCTCTATCTCTTATATATAATCTCAATTCGCAATCTGCACATCCCATCTCTATTATCACTCAATAATTATATCACGCGTGAATATCGATAACACATTATTGCAGTATAGATGCATAAATCGCTCTACACGATCAACCGTCATTCTTATTTCCATTTGACTTCGAATTTTTGAATTTGTAAAATGAAATAAATTTTCAAAAGAAAAACATTCAGTTTCTTATGATACATGACATTTTTATTCACGCTGAAACTATCGATGCTCTATAGTTATACATATGTCTATAGGTATATCTCAGTTTCCAATCTCTACTGTGTACTATGGTAGATACAGTAATATACCATTTATAATAGTTCTTTATCGATTCTCTTTGTTATACATACAGATTCCGGACTGAAACTTTAGATTAATCTAGTCTAACCGAAGTAAACGATTATATCCAAGTATTATTTAGATACTAAATATAGTAGCTACCGTAGTAGCATAATACTAGATATACGCATAAGGTCGTGTCTAATCCAAGGGGATTTGAAATCGGCAGATTCCCAGCATATCTGTGGCATAGGAGGAGTACGAGGGCAATAGACTGACCAAATTTGATAGGATAAGGTATGACTAGGGTAACGTGTACACCAGGTCAGAATTGTGCTGTATGGCAACTGCTTGGATTATGGGATTAGACCGGTTAGATCGGATTAGGATTCGAATATTAGACGATATTTGACGCAGCTTGATATACAGATAGGTCCGACGGTACTTTTAGTGGTATATCAAAATGCCATTATAAAATAATTGCATTATGTGATTGTAGCGTGTGTAGATACCCGATATCTAGTCTAATAGAGTTTTGTATACGATGCTACGCCCCAAAGTCGTTTCCAATGAAATTCGCCGGATGTGTATATACTATATGAACTGGATGCTGGGCCAATGGACCGAACCGGCAGATTATCGGATTAACCGGTATACCCCACACCTGCCAATGGATGAGAGTATGAATAGCATGCTGGCTATCATTCACTCTACTCCCCCCTGTCCCACGTATTCGTTCTACACATGACCGGATGCGCATCCTATTTTATACTATATAGGTATATTTAGTACGTAGGACAGTGGGATTTTCCAAAATCAAGTTGATAGGAGAAAACAATTTTTTTTTACTTTGCTCGCGCTTTTTATCTTTTCTTTTTTTTTGCTATAGTCCTACTGTTTGGATATCTTGAAAAATACATTAGATTTTGACGAAAATATGTTCTTTTTTTTTAAACATAATTATATTTTTCTTTTGTGTAGTGTATAGACCAATTTTTGTGTATATAATTTTTATGATTTTTCGAAATATCGCAGTACGCTGTGTTACTCTGCTTCGATTGTGCTTGTAATGTCTGAAACGTCTGCTTGGCTTATATAGACACGTGTCGAACTACTCGACGTTGGCGCACTCTGACGTAAGGAAGATCCTGAGTATCCTGGACAGGGTATTACGTAAGATTGGATCGAGATTATCGTAATGGACTTTTCGCAAAGTACGTTTAATCGTGTCTGGCCGCCTTCGTCGCCGTGGGAATTCCACTGACTTCCATGTCTAGTAGCTTTCGAATGGGTACGGGTCGTGGTACGTAGCGCGGATTCGGGTGAAAATTGCGCGGGAAATTCAAAAGGGCACTCGAGACAGGCAGGCGAGTAGTAGATAAGGGTATAATGGGGGAAAAAAAAAAAAACGAAATAATCTGACGTTTCCAAGTGCCACACCCATCCTTATACATCGAGCCACTCCTAATGACATTTAATATATTTGCCCTCCGTTAGACATGGCGCCCTGATATCTCTCGTAAGCAAATCATTTCCGGAATGTTAATCAGCATTAATAAAATTTCCGGAGGACATAATTGAGCGGGCGCTACTAATGCCCATACTGCATTCATATCATAGTTCATAGTACATGGTATACCTATATATATGCTGGCAACGCCTGAGATCCACTTAACCAATGTGCGACACTTAAGCTTTGATATAAATGCGCGCGCACAACTTATAGTATAATCTATTATCGTAACATTGTGAAAAGTATACTTAACTCTTTTTTTTTAAATTTAATAAATAAACCAAAATTTTTCTTCATAAATAATACTTTCGGAACGTAAATAAGACGCAGTGGATCTCCTTGCGTATACGATAATCAAGGCGAATTTGCATGGCAGCGATTATCAAGGCGGAATGCTTTAATATGTATAATAAGGAGACGTTTCTGCGTTGAGATGTGCGAGATATTCCTGTCAGCTTTTATCGCTCTTGACGCTCTCTTGAAACTTCGCAAATATCATTGTCTACGGCATTTCGTGTAGACGCGCCTTTATGGAATATATTTACTCGTATATTCCAGTAGACGCATCTTTCTCCTCTCGTTATCCAGTGTATATATCGACCACAGAGACATTTCTATGTGACTACGTACAACTGCGGGTATCCTTGACGCGTACATGAATATACGTATATGTTGCATTTAGTTGAAGTATAAATGCTCGTGCATTTAAATATTGTGCAACACCACTCAGTGCAACCCTATGTAATATAAGGAGACCATTAATGCACGTTCCCAGGATTTTTTTTTTTTAACGCAAAGCTACACCTGTAAGATTTGTCATTGCAAAGAGCTTGCGAGTCTCGTAGTTTTAGGAGTGGATAGGAAGACCCACTGGAAAAAGGGTTGAACGAAGTGGGGATTTCCCTAATTATTTTCAGTTAGAGCTTTGGGCTTTGAATTTGAAAGGATGCGGCGGTTGGTACACTTCAGTCCATATATACATGTAGAATAGATACAGATAGATCATATGTATGTATATATATATTTCTTTCAGTACCTCATACTGGTGAAATCTGACTTTTCACAAAGTATTTCATCCTCTTCGAATTTTTTGAGCTTTCGCTATGGATTCTAAGAGGATTACAAAATTTGTGCCACGTAGTCACGAAAGACTTATGGCGACTATTAGGCTGACTCCATCAACGAATAGACAGGCCCCCAGTAAATGGACATGTTCACGTTAATTATATCTATATATAGTGATTTTAAACTGGGTGTCCATTCATTCGAGGCGCTTCTCGAGGTATTAATTTACTGGTGGATTTGCCATGAATTCCTTGTGGTAACTTCGTTACTTTTATAGCCTCGAAACACAAGTTTTTAATAACGTTTACAAGGAAGGACCAGAATCGATTGCTGGAAATAATGAAAATTTGTTCGTTTCACCTTAATTCTTGTAAATTCATGATTTTCGGTGAAGAGCATAGAATTCTTGTACAGTGTGTTAATGGGAAATTGTGACCGGATATGACGTCATTGACCAAAGTGTCAAAAGACACGTCATAACGCTCACTAGATGGTCTTTGAAAAACAATTGTAAAATATCGAAAAAGGCTATCTGGCTGGAAGTGACATTTTTTTTTTATATTATAACAAAAAAGGACAAAGAATTATGGCCGCGTTTACATGTAATTTTTCATAGGCAAGCAACGATATTGATGAAAAAATGTTCTTTTTCGTTTATCGAATATATGCAAGTCAAGCTTTGCCACATTTCTTTCCCTTCAGTCGCCATCTTTTTTATATCGTTCTTATATAACAGCTTGTACCTTAGGTATGTATCTATACGTGCTTACCAATCCCCATCGAGTCTGACAGGAAAATAAATCTGATAAAAAGCGCGCTAGCTCAGCAGATTGTCTCACGGCCCCAAGCGACACGGGAAAGCTGAATGAAAAACTTGGGATTCCGATATCCATGTTTACGCGGTACGAACATTTTATCGCGCCATTCAGTCAGGTAACACGTGGAATTGACAGAGTGAAAAAGGGGCACGAAAAAAAAATAAAATAAAAATAAAGAAAAAAATCGTAATTTCAATCTAGTTACAGTCTCACGTGTCTCATAACGCGTAAGGACTATATTACACTAGACTGGGATCGACTTGACCTTATTTAAGATTTAAAGGTTCGCTCGGACGATTTAACGAAAATTTGTAAATCCTATCGTGAGACTCTGCCTTAAGATACGCTTATCCTTGGGTTGCGTCTCTATGGAGCTACGTAAGCACAAGGAATAAACACCCTCCTAAGATCTTTTTAAAACCCTAACGTCCTTCTTTCTAGCTGTTGAATAGTAAATGTTGAAAATCAATAAAACTTCTACCCGATTTTGGGTTTACCTTCAACCTTTGGAAGATTTAACACGTGTCCAAGTACATAGGTTGAATACTCGCCTTTAGATTATCAGTCAAAGGACACCAGTGTCAGTCATGTAAAGTTGCATGTAACGCATCAACCCCTTCAAGTCATTCCTCATTCCGTCGAATTTTGAAAATCCTGATAAAGGTCGATTTGAATGAAATAAATGGTTTAACAGAGTACACACAAATATTTCTGATGATAACGCGTACATTTTATTTTTAAGAATTTTTGAAAATTATACCTATATGACGTTGACGATGAATTATACTAGGTGTATGTGATTATTAAAAAAAAAAAAAAAAATTAAAAGTTGGGAGTAGTACCTACCTACTACTATCTGGGGTAGTAACGGTGGGACGATGCCAAGAAATAAGAGGATGCGACGTATCCGGGTATGTAAGCCTGGAGGAAGTCAAAGCCCAGCTTATATATATGTATATTATATACTTTTATATATACAAATACATCAGCCTGACTGTATATATTACATATATGAAACTCGTGAGAATTTCAATATTTCCGTCACATAGCAGCTTTGTCATATAAAGGCTGGCGCGGATGAGGGACTGGATACAGGATGAGGTGAGCAGAACTCCAAGTGCTACACTATCTGACATTTCCTCCAAACTACAGTAGCGCCACTAAAAGAAAAATTGCTGTTGAAAATCGTTAGCACTCGCCAGATTTATGCGTATTTTCACAAGGAACCTCTTTGTTATTGATTTATAACCCAAAAATGAATGCTGTACCTCCAATTGTCAAAAATCAATATTTTTCAGTCACTTTTTTTAAATTGTTGGAAATCGTTATCATTCCCTAGATCTATGTGTATGTTCACGCGAAGTCTTACCGTTGTTTAGTTATTGCTGAAAAATTTATATTTTTACATGAATGGCATATCACCACGAGGGGTGCTATGCCATCGTATATAGGGGTTCGCAAAAAAAGTCTTACCTTGAAGGAGATCTCTTTGACGTATTTGTAAAGAATCACCCTCTTCATTGCTTCCTGGCATCCGATTCTACTTCAAACACTTTCCGTTTAGTTGTTTAGTTCCTTGGTTACCTGGATATCCTGTTGCTGTAAGATGCTGCCCCTGTCCCTTGGCATTCTGAGCATGTTTGAATCTTGAAATCTGGAACGGGTCAGTGGTTGCAGCATGTCATTTTATCGTATGGGTAAGGATGTACACCGGAAGTTGAGTACACTTCCAAAAGATTCTCCATGGAGTCCTGATCCTTACTATATTTCAAGAGTGTGGCTACGTACGATACATCCCCCAGAGAATCCTTTATCAACCCCATTCGATTTAGAATGGAAAATTTCAGGTACTATGGGTTTCACCTTTCAGGTACTATGGGTTTCCCTATTGCGACGACTGCGACCATATCGATAATACTTTGATTCGATATTTGGAGGGGGGGAGGTTAACTGGAAATTTATTCATTTTTTTAACTGTCTGTTGGTACCCCTTATGGTCTTTTGTTTACTCAAGATTGGTCGTTTCTTTTGTTGCAGGTACTTTTGTTTCCGGAAGAGGGCTGGGCGAGAAGTGCAAGTAGTTCCTACTGGACGTTGACGCCATTTTGGTGGAGTCGGAGTCGATGCAAAGTTGTGGAGGTTGCCGGAACCAGAAGGTAATTAATATTAAGTTAATGCACCATTTATCCTTATAACAAATGATAATTGTCATATAATTGTACGAAACTATGTCACGACCATTACAGTGTTATAGATATAGAAACTAATGTCCAACGATCGATCCTGAAAATTTCTTAATTAATCCAACGATTAGGAAATTTCACCTCGTACTGTTACATATGTATTATACTATGTATACATAATCCAATCAAAGTTAGTATTTTATGGCAAAGCTTGAAATTATCATACGTGTAGAGCGAACACGGTTTCCCGATATAAGCAAGAAAGTTTCTAACAGAATCCAGCTATACGTTACGTAGGTGTTACGCCGATTTTATTTAATGAAATCGAGCTAGGGGTGTTTCGCCAAGCGCGAAGGAGTTTAAATTTAAATTCGAAATCCCGGAAATCGTTTTTGGGGTAAAATTAATTTCCATCATTACTTCCGCAAGAGAGCCATCTTATATAGCAGTGTATCACGAGTGAACGGAATTTATCAAATTAACACTGTCAAAATAAAAAGGTTTTTTTAAAATTCAAGAAAGATTATATCCTCTCTTTACCCATGATGATGTGATGATGTTATTCAGCACTATAATTATTTCCCTCTTACGCATTTAAACGCCCATAAGTGCGTCTCTCTCGCACTCATGGCGGGTATAGAAAATTTGGAAAATCTCGAGGCCAAGACAGACCCCCTTCTCCGCTACATAGCGTTTCAGGATGCTCATCGCACTTTTGATGCTCTTATATAATTTTGCAATTATAAAAAAAAAAAAAAAACAAGAAGGAACCCTCTTTTCTTATTTTAGTAACATGATACTAAATTTTCCTTAATTTACATGATAGCTGTCGAATTTAATTATTGCGTTTGAGCGAGATACAAACTCAGTAGTCAGGATTACCTTATTGCTGTCAGCTGGTGTAGGTTTGGTCCAGGACTAATTTAGGGTAAGTTACGTAATACTGGACGAAAAGACTGTGAGGAGGATACCCAGCTGTGACCTTACGTCCTGCCAGATAGTATTTACGAGGCTTCTCCCCTGGGATGATAATACTCTCGTCGGCGGGTTGTGTTGTATTCAATTCGAAGCACGCAATACCAATTCCACCGTAATTCCAACGTTACGTGGGCTTACGCGAATATTCCTTATCGGGTCGCTTATATGCTCTCGGTATCCCCGCAACCTAGTACTCGTCTTCCTTCACCTTTACTAACCTTCTATGTCGTAACTATATCACCCACCATACCTAACCACCTCGGCACTACTATCTACTCCCGAGTGCACTGCGTACCTCCACTGAAATAATACCGTGCTAGCATCGTGACGATCAACCCCTGACAAAAGGGAGTATATCTAGGGGTTGTTAAGCCAACCTACGACCAAGAAGCATCCAGCTGTACGATAAGTGGCGCAGCCAGTGGAGTCTTTGCGTATTACTATACACGGCGGGAAATTTTGAATGATTATATAACGAATCACGAGTCTTCTATAATCACTTTTTTCTTGCGCTTTACATGTCCACGTGACTTTCTTATCAGCATTTTCACGTGTCACGTGACCTGAAAACGTCGCGTAGCTTAAAGCTTTTAACCACGTTTCCTTACTCAGTTTCGCGCGCGACGTCCATCCTGCATATTCAGAATTCGCCCTTAGGGCGCTTTGTGCTCTGTATATATGTGTATATATATATCCGTTACTCTAGCTACTCTGAAGAGAGAGTCTAACTCTTGACACTGTCTGTGTTTACAGGAGTCATCTACAGAGCTTACTTCTCTTCCTATCTTTTATCCTTCTCCTTCGCTCACGTTCATCCCATGGTTCTCCTAGCCTCTCCCACGAGAGAGTTTACCAAGCGCTGACTTGAGTTTGCCGAAGGGAGTCACTTGAGCCCTCCCTTACTATTCCTCCCTCTTCCCTGCGACGGATTCACGGCTATATAGATATAGTATTAGGGTTATATCTATTTATTGGAACTGACTATATCGAATTCCACGGATACTGACGAAATATCAGGGACGCTTTTGGACGCCCGTCTGCAATTATTTGGTCAGTGACCGGTGCCTAACTCAGGTATTGGAACAGCAACCCATCGGTATAATGCTACCCATAGATATTCCCATTATAGGTAGAACATTAAGAATGGTACCCACATTTTATCTTTTACCCTGGAATTATATGTATTTCAAGAATTTAGTAGGAATTTTGGAATTTTTTTAAATGTCTGGAATAATTACGCATGCTATATATTTAATATACGTATATAATATTATATATATAAGGAAGAAGTCTGTTCGTATCATATTTACTTATTATTAACGTCGTTATCGTTTGTTATTTTTGTATCGTTTTTAACGATAAGTGCTTTGATGCTTTGTAAAAACTTTGGATAACATTCCACGGCATTCTCATTCCTTCTATACGCAAATGTTGTAAAAGATATAAAAGGTAGGAGAGTAGGTATTGTTGAATCGTAAATTGTCTAGGATGGCGCTTGAGTGGCGCTTGGGAATTATGCCGTCGTCATTTTCTTTCGTTAAAACAAAACTTTTATGAGGAAAAGTTATATTACGTTTTCCGACGTGCCCTACTTGTGTTTGGCACGGACCGCAAGACAAGGGCTAAAAGCTGAAAAGTAAAAAACGAAGGGTTGAAGAATTTTTTAGAAATTAAAACACACGGATCATGAGACCAATTCTGATTTTCTGTTTCATATACATTTTTTACAGTCAGCAGAGTTTCGTTATAATTTCGCCCTTCTTTTTTCAGTAAAAATTTTTTTGTCAATTTTAAGTAATTGCTTTAGTCTCTAGTATTCAATTCATTTTTTAAGTTTCCATGGTTCCGGAGTCAATTGAATGGTTCACGAGCCTTTATTAAGCTCCAGTCGTGGTTTCCAGCGATTCTGTACTTTACCGAGAAATATGTATAATGCATGTGCACATATATATATACGTAGGTGCATTAATTTCACAACGAGTAATGCGAAACGGCAGTTCGTTTAAAATTTCAATGAGAGGAAGTCTCATAAAAGCGTGCGCAGGATAGACCCCATTACTCTAACTATTCCGTACTACCGGTGCCACTTTAGTCCGTATAAAATTAAGCGACAGAAGGGATTAAAAAAAAAAAAACATGGAATAGGGTAAAAACTGACGGAACGAAAGGGGGCGAGAAAACAACTAGGGTCAGAGAAAATGGGGACATAGGATTTCTAGGGGAATTACTAAACGTGGTGTAAAACAGTACGTGCGCATGAACTTTTCAAAGTTTCAGCTCTGACGGCGCAATAAAAAAGTTTTATCGAATTTCTCTTATCGGCGTTAATATCACGACGGACTTTCGCGCGACTAATTACCGATGAGAATCTTAAGAACCACTGTGCGTGACTAGGTACTCTTGTGCGCGAACGTTAATTACTGCTTTTTTTTTAATGAAAATATAAACTCCTCATTTTTATTTAGCATTTATCGTATTTAGTGAATTTTTTTGGTGCAGAAGTTGCTATGAATTTTCCGCTAGAGGCGCAGCGAAGATATGTGAGAGTGATAGAGATGGCGAAGAAACAGAGAGAGAAAATGAAGGACAGTGAAGGCAGGTACGAAGAGAAAGAGAAAATCCTGCCTGGATGGAAGTTAAACACGACTGTCGGATCCACTGTGCCTCAATAGGGCGTTTAAAGTTTTAATGATCGTCGCCGGTTGAAGCGACGGTAGAATCAACCCCTCAAGACTTTGAAGGGTGAGCTTCAGACAACCGCCCTTTCTGTCTTTCCCTTTAAAGAACGCCATCCCGCTTACCCTCTTCCGCCATTTTCCTGACGTATCCAGGCAAACGACGTTTCTCTCTTTCTTCCAGATCACATAATGAGACTACATTAAAGAAATCCGGTTTCCATTGGAACTTCTGTTACTGGCTGGTGCTGCCACCAGCGGACGTCAGTGAAATTATAATAGGAATTTTAACCGACGGAACTCTCAGTAACTTTATTGTTACCTTTTTACTTTGAAAGGAGACATTTTTTGGCTGAAATTCGCCACAACCGAATTACTCGCGATAGTAAGGTAATGTAAAAATTTCAAAAATCCTCTTTGTTTCTCCAATTTTCCGTCTTTCGACCATAAACCCGTAATTTTCTCTCGTTAACGTTGTCAGTCCTACAGCTATAGAAAATTCGTTGAAAAACATGATTAAGCCGGTACTCCATTATACTGCAAAAATTGATTTTCCCATCTGTCCCGGGTACGTGGGGATGTGACACGTGGCGAGAGTACTCATTTAGTCAAGCCGCGTTCGCACGTAGCATTAAAATGGTACAGGCCGACAGTCCTGAAATTAATACAGTGTCGCGCATCCAGTTAAAAAAGGAACAACACCATCCGGAGTAGATAGTGACGCAATGAGCGTACACGTTGACGCTACTACAGTATGAAATAAATGGATAACAGAATTGCGCTAAAACGAAGCAAATGAAAAAAATATATATATATACATAAAAACAAAATATCCTTTAACAAAATTTTTTCATTATAAAACTTATTAGAGCAATTTTGATCATTAATTTTCTCACCGTATTCCCTCTCCCACAAAGTGGCGCACTGCCACTTCATTCGAGTGTACTACCATTGGGGTGTACGAAATGAACCTAACCTGGTGCAAGGTCACGTTGAGTAACAACCCCTTCGAAAAAAATGATCACTTCATTAAGAGAGACTCTTTTGTCTGGCATATCTGGGTATATAATGATTTAACCCCTAGCATCCTCAGTGCCAAGCAGTCAGCTATGAGAGGACGAGGGTGACTGGTATGCCAGTAAGGAGGGGTTGCTGAGCACGTGGAGAAGGACGAGATGGTGGATAAGGGTAGGAATGGGAATAGGTTGAGATAGAGAGGGGTAGAAACCTATAGGGGAATGGGATGATAAAGGGAGGTCTGTAAAGGAGGTGGAGAACAATGAGGGGGTTGAGGACGATACTGAACGATCATCCCCTACGTACCTAAGCTTCTGTGTATCCAAAGCATTCGTGCCCTTCCTACGATTTTCCTTATATCCCCTCCTTGCCTTTCCCCTTGCCAGACTAACCCCCATAAAGTTCCTTCACTCAATCCTCGCGAGATCCACATGAGCAAATTTTAGGGATAAGACTACGAGAGGCTTGAATCAACTAATATTTTTTTTGTCAAATTCAGAATGTGTACGAGGGGGTAGTTTCACTATGGCATTTATACAAATTTGTACTTTACTAAGATGGTACGTCTTGTACCCTGGAATTTAATAAGGGTTAAATTTTGTATTTGTTGCAGGTACAGTACCCAGGCAAAAATGGTGGACACTGGTACCGGGACGCTTTACATTATCGGATCATTTAAAAGAATGACAACGGATCCTGACTTTAAGGTAAACATTTGAATATTATCAATCCTCAGATCAAGCCCATCGAGTACGAAGAAAACTTAAAAATCAAAAGTTCAATTAAATTCTTTTTTTTTTTTCATTGCATCATAATCTCTTCGTATATCACGCCATGCTCTTTGATAACAAGGGATGACGTTTAGGGTCGCGATTATGTAAATTCTACGAGTTTAATCGTTCGAGGTATAAAGCATGAAAAAATAGGGGATGAAAGAAATGAGAAAGAGCCCTCAAGACATACAAAGCACATATATATACAGATATCTATATATAAAGTATACAGACAAAAAAATATTGGTGACCCACAGTCACCAGAAGGGTGTGAATGTCTCATTTCCTCGTTGGGATTATCAAACTTTATTTAGACCTTTAATTTATTCGCCGTAAGTTTGTTAATGGAAATGTCTAGGGATGCTGGGGGTTGGTTCGTAGGCTAGGGGCTGTTAGTATAGCCGTTCCTCGGTTTTTATCGTACCGCTACAGTCACTTTGGATTATCTCGAGATTATAAGATTATTACTTTTGTATTCTCACTGACCATCTTTTCAATTCTTATACCCACAACCCACAACCCACAACCCACTTCGTACTATTATATTTATTTACTATATTATAGGTATGAGATCGTTTGCATATACATATATAGTGGATAGTAGCTATAGTCACGGTAATTATTATGATTATTATTATATCTATTATAGTTATCTATATTATGTAATAACTCAACACTACTATACTTTTCATTTGCCCATCATTCTTTCTCTCTCGAGTCACTCGACATCTCCTGGGTATCCAGCATCCGCCATCTACCAGCGGAATAGCTATATTATCGATTCGCGTCCGGCCGTGGCTTTATTCGCGTCGCGACGCTCGTCGAGGCGAACGAGCGACGCTCGAGCGGCCAATGAAAAATGTCCTGGCTTTTTCTCGTTGCTCCGAGCAATTTTTAAACTCGAATTATCGGTTCGTTATAATTAATACGTTGACACTTTGAAATACGTCAATACATGTTAATTGGGATCATCGTTATTCATGTTTCATCGATCCCGTTATTTGGTAAATTTATAAATTTACGTATTTACGAAAGTATTTTTGGCGTCGACTGTACCTCATTCGCAACAATCTTAACGCATTGCCGTGATTTTTATGAATGAAATTTTTTTCAAAATTTTTCTTCCCCTTCGCAATTAATACTTCCACACGGTTACGTAAACTCAGCCCACTCGGTCCCTCGATGTTTCTGGAATGTAAACAGATCCTAATTTCAAGTTTGGAAACTCACTTTCAAGTTTTATACGTTATACGTGTAGCTACATCTGGTGTGTCCTATTTATATAAGGGAGTTTTGGTTTAATGCGCATGAAATATCAGAGCGATTTTGGACGTCCTGGAAAAGCTGAATAAATAAATGAAACATAAAGAAAAGGTATTAATATAGTTTTGATCGAGTTAAACGATGCGAAAATCACTTAATAAATTAATCATTCTGATATTATTTATTGTCCAAAAGAAGCATCGTACTTGCGAAACAATATTGAAAATCGTGAACGGAATATGTGGGTATCTTGATGCCCATGAAGATGGATGAAGGTAATGGCTGTCAAGGCTCGCATTATCAGTATGGGAATACGTACTACACCTAAATCCGTATACTAAAGTAGGTGCTATTGTATGTCGACAAGGTAGGTAGAGTAGGTAGGTGCTGTGGCAGTTTATGGCGACAGTAAAATGCGAGAACAGTCGTGATAGCATGGGGTTCACGTGTACACGTAGTCCTGGAATATGTAGATGACGCAAAGCGAAGAGAGGTAGGAGGGGGACAAGTGTTGAATTTTATGTAAGATTTTGATCCTATGAATCTTTCACGTATCACGCATATCGAGGTAACGTCTGTTTACACTAACTTTCCATATGGATTTTATTAAACGTATTTATTTCCCATAGACGCATGGTATTGGACAATAAGTACATGCATAAGGAGGGATTAATGGGAACTGTCAGTATTAAAATATCGATTTGTAATATTAGCTTAATGGCTATGGGCGAACATAGGAATTATATTGCGTATAAAAGTCAAATTCCCTATAAACGTATACGTATAGGTTCTGAATATAAAATATGGTGGATTCGATTGTAGGGTGAAGATAAAAATATTTAATTTCATAGGTGACGTTGAGGGTGGTAATAATTTAAGAGATTTTTAGTTAATAGTCAAATGTGAAATATCTGATAATCATTTATTTGTTTTTTTTTTTGTTCTGTTTAGCTGTACCTAACCTCAAACGTGTCCTCGAGCGACTTCAATATGGGCTACAGCATGACAGGTACACTGGAGCGCGGCTGCAAGAAGACTAACTCCTTCCAGATGACGCATTTTGCGGTTATACGACGACGCGACTACGAGAAGGCCTACGAGGATCCTAATCCCACCTAGTGCCCGTCCACACCCACACTTTCGGAGTGCGGGGATTGCGAACATTATACGTAGGATGCTCAATGAATGCAGACGCATGAGGTTGGATGTGCACATAGGTTAGAATCAACATGGCGTCCGTGCTTTAAATTCACAGCAGGCTGCATCGTCTTGGAACAAGCGGTACAGGTAAAAGCAACGATAGGTGCTGTTAAATTCACATTCGTAGAAACGAAAAAATGTAGGCGCAAAAAGTTGTTAAATTTTGTTAAACCGTAACATCGCGACGAACTTTCGAGGTGACGGATCCGAGAGCAGTGGCTTCGCGTTAATTTACAATTTCGATTTCAGTCCTTTATAACGTAAATGGACTTTCTTGTTGAGTTGGACATTTGTTTTTTATTAAAAAAAATCTTTGCTGCATCAGAAACACATAAATGACATATGGCACCGACTGTTGAAGAATGAATTTTTAAAGAAATGAAACGAGTGGGCATCTCACGAATCGAGCTAAACGTCCAAATGGTTAGTCCTTAATATTAGATCGAATTATAATTAGTCTGTAAATGGAAAAATGTGAGAACAGCAGGCTTACAAACACACAAGCAAACACGCATACGTATGTATGAGTGATACGAACTAAGCGAACTAAACGAACGTGATCGAATCTTTACCAAAGTACTAGCTCGTAAGTTTTCTCATGGCGAATTCGTCGGTGACGCGCATGCGCGTCGGATCCTATTGCGCATGCGCAGCTCCTGGGTATACGAAACGACCGCTAATGGCGCCACCGACGCCCTAGGGAGCGTTTAACAGAAATTTTGCTTCCTGCATGGCTCCGAGCACTCGCATTACTTTCTGCCGAATATATAATCGACTAAAAGCGTAAAAAGGGAACGGCAAACGAAGTAACTACAAAAATATAAATGCGGTCGAAGCTATGTACCCAGGAGCACATTTTTTGTCGATTGCGCGCATAGTCTCACGGAACAGTTAAGCTACGACGGCACTGGACACCTCACGCACGGGATCATCGTATATTTAGGGCAACGTTAACACGATATTTATTTTTGCTAACGAGTAGGAACTCAAGCGTGCCGCGGCGGTGCATCCCAGAATGCAATACGGTGGTGTTGTTGTTGTTCGATCGTTCGTTCTGGCTCCTAGGACGAACGATATCATGACGTAACGATATTGGCGTATCGGAACGTTTCGACGTCTTTTGTACCGTGGAAGCGTACCCTCTGAAATTTTCATGTGAGTGTAGAATAATAAAAAAAAATATATATATATATATAAATACGGAGTTTGATGACGTAATTAGAAAATTATTTGGACGCACTGTGTGTTATAATAGACAGCGCTAAGCTTCTCTATTCGTCAAATTACAGTGGGCTCGCTTCTTTAACGGTTCTATATGTATCTACACGGTGTTCCGATAATCCTTGACCTCGTTAGAATTCTTAGTTAAGCTTTGCTCAAGACGCTTTACAATTACTAGAACGACTACAGCGCCGTAAACAATGTTGCGGCGGTCATGCTAATTACTTACGTATCCTCGTGTATGATATTTACGTAAACTCGAGAAACTCTTTTTAAATAATTTCCGACGAATTTATTTATTTATTTTGGGGAAGACGAATACGACTATACTCAAAGCCAAAGAGTGTCGTTAATTAATTATGATAATTAGTACGCAAAAATAATATACGAATCTCACAATTTAATTATAAACAGAACAAAGGTAATTAGCACCTATGAATTTTTCCAGACGCCATTTTATTTTTTGCATGCACATACGATACAGTAAACGATGTATTTTTTTATAGTTCGCTCTTATTATTGTTCCCAAAGCTTTTAACGGATTTGATCAAAAGGAAAGACAGGGCAAGGGAGACAAGTCGGCCGAGAAGTTTTTTATGTCGTCATACTCAATCCGGATTAAAATGATAAATAATAAGAGAAATATATATATACATATATACCTGTAGACACACACGATACATAAGATTTCTCGGCCAGTTCACAATGTACGAAATTCCCGCGATTAATGGCGAATTACATATAAATACGTGTATAGGTATTACTATTAATTAATAATTCGAAAAATACAAAAATTTTGCGAATTTCTTGATGTTTAGAAGGTTTAGTCATTACGTAAAAGGTATCGCTTATTTCATAAGTGACAATACTTACTAGTCCATGATATTTACCTGTAGAGAATAGATTAGGTCAGGTAGAAAAGTGCACAGCTAGCTTGGTACGTTGAGAAGCAGCATTAAGAATATTTGAAAAAAAAAAGGTCGCAATAGAAAGGCAAAATTTTTAAACTATGCATTTACGTTAGATTTTGATTTATCTTTTTTTTTTTCATCATAAAAACGAGTCGTCAATATTTTTTATTAAACATCACCACATGGAACTTATTGGGAGTGACTTAGTTTACAGGTTTTCTTTTTGCCGCAAAAATATTTATAAAAATGCATAACGTATATCGAATCACACCGATTCGTTTTGCGCCGAGAAATTGCTTGAGCAACGTCGACATTTTCTTACCGGAATTCATGATGGCCTCTTTCCAGTAATTTATTATATCCCAACCTAAAGCTACCCTTAACGTTGACGTCGACGTTAGTGCAACGACGTGTCTTCAGATCTTCAAAATTTTGAGTTTCATGAAAAATTAAGTTTAATTAGAGGCAAAATATAAAGAATTTTGGAAATTTTGAACGTGCCACTATTATTATCGTATATTCAAAATGGGAAAATGACGGCTCGTTTATTATTGTTATCCTACTGACGCGCCAGAAAGATGTAACGAGTTGATAATTAGCCTTTCGATTATCTTGATATTAGACAATATAACGGGTGACCCCTGTAGTTACGAATGTTAACTGTATCTCGTTTTTAAAGAATCGTCAAAAGATACGAGAGAAATAGTAAAAAAAAAATCGTGTCATGACTTTTCTGATAGTTTTTAATCTCCTAGGATGGTTTAAGTGAAGTACGTCCGATATCACGGTCCCTCCTAACTAATTAGCCGTAGCCCAGACCCCAACGTTGCACGCTTCCTTCGAATCTCTTACTGTCATCACTATTGTCAGCTGCACGCGGGTCTACTAGTCTTTTTTCATAAGCGTTTCGTCAAGTTCATCGGAGTCGATTATCTTTTTCTTTTTTTTTTTTCTCCAAAAATACATTTTTCTACGATCACTTTAATTGATGGGTATTCACAGATAATTATTGTATACTAAAGTATCTATAGTAATTATTACGTCTATAATTAGACATTGGTAATTAATTTTTGTTTTCTTTAATCGACCGTCAAAAATTCCTATTAAATGTCTCGGATGAAATTGACAAACGAAAAATTATTCTATCCTCAAAGTGTATAGTGTAATGCTAAAAGTGTAGGTCGTAGGTCATTAGTCGTAGAACGATAGAAATGTTAATAATCAGTATTTATGTCTCTCTCAAATTTATTGTATCGCGTAGACAAAGATTGAAACTTGCAAACGATTATGTTCTTATTGCGAAATTCATAATTGAAATCTTTGCCGCTCTTATTCGATCGTAAATTTTATTTTTTTCTAGACGGCAAAGACTGTCAATTCGCAATTTCTATGGTTCATACAAAAACAAAAACAAAAGAAAAATACTAAATTACGGGTTTTTTTTTCTTGTCTCGCGTTGCAACGAATTTTTCATAGGGTTTAAACGGATATGACAGCCGATCGCGATAAAATGTCAACAATTGGAAAATTCTTAATAATTTTTTCTCGTTAACGCTTTACGCCTTATTGCTTTATCGAATTATCCGCTATAAAACGAATTAATTATTACGGCAAATTGAAAGTAATATAAAATTTCTTTAAAATAATAACAAACATTTTTAACTCATATTATTTCAAAGAATCACCGTCAATCTACAAATATTTGAAGGGCTGTCGTATCTAAAAATATTTCACGTAATCAGTGTCTAGTTTAGTTAGTGGGTAGAGAGAACTGATCTTATCCTTATGATTAAACTAACATTATAATTGTACTGGTCTTAAAATACGAACTGAAAATTCGTATTCAAAGCTATGGCTGTGATCCTTATTAATCATAAAATGTTTCATATTGTATTCGGCATTATACATAGGTTATAAAGTATATATATATATATGTATACATATATATACACACGTATATACCATAATTATATATACATATATGTATACGTGTGTGTATATCGGTCATAAATAATCCATATTTTGAAAATCGTTAATCTTGTTTAAACATTTTTTTTTCTTCTGTTTATCAAAATTCACACGTGTCACGTTGTCTTCTCAGTGTTATTATTCAATTGAATGAACCTCGCGGAAGTCGTGAGTGGCCGTGTGGTTTATGCTTTTTCGAGAATCAGGTATATTATGTAATTCGAAACGATTGGCAAGAATTTTCGTGTAATTACGTCTTTACGATGAATATTTATCTGTCGTATTCGAGAATTCGGTTCCCTGTTCAAATCTCAGATCCTCCCTTCATTCATATGCGAAAGACAGATACAAGAGATTTCGACGAGATCGGATCTGTTTCAATAAATAATTCAAATCAAAGTATTACGACTACCGAATACTCTACTCTGAATCAAAGTTGTAAATAATTAATTAATAGATATAAAAAAAAAATGAAAATAAAAAAAGAATGGCAATGCGTACACAAAATACATCTTAAATTTAATTAGACAATAGGCTTCGTTATTACAGTAATGCTATGTATCATGGTGCATCTATGGGTGCATCCAGGAGTGGGGTGTCTGAAAAACGTTATATTTTATATTTTTTGTTTTATTTTACGCAAAAAATATTAATTTTGTATTGGAAAAACCTTGTCAATAAACCCAAGGTTCATACTTTCAATATAAATTAATAAAATCAAAAGACTCTTAACGTTATTGGTCGTTATGAGTTGAAAATTGTTTTTTTTTTTCATCAAAAATTTCATTCGGACGCCCTTTTCTCTTGCGCACTAATACACAATTAACTCTACGCAGTAACGTTACGTGAAGAAGATAATCAATGAAAAAAAATTGTTATTAACAAGATAATGTTAATGGAGGTACGAAAAAAAAAAGAGGAAGGAAGGAACGAACGAACGACCGACACGCTACAATTGCTATAAGTTATTGGGAAATATATATAGACTAATTTCCATAAGGAAGATACCAACAGGCGATAACGAACGATAATGGCCGTGAATAAAAATTTCGCCTATGGTTATTGTCGCGTATACTTCTTAATACGTGCTAGACCGTAGCCACCCTGGCTATTCGCATTTTAAGAAGCCTGCCGAAACGATATTAAAACAAAAAAAAAAAGGAATGCATAAGCAGAAAAATGACGGCGAAATGCGTTAATGCGTTCAATGAGGAAACATTGATGTATTTTCACTACAGTCCTGTCTACAGTCAATTCATTTTGTATCTATACCTAATCTGTGTATCTATTGTCATAATTTATTCCAAATAAATGTTACAATTACGCAGAGATTTATTATTACATTCAAACCACCACCCGCTCCCCCTTTGAAAATAATTGTAATGGGATATGACCACTCGATTATTTATCAACGACCGATTGGCATTGATAATAAACAAATCAATGCAAGTGGTGCAACAAATGCGTCTTTAAAATGATTCGATAGCTTATCTATCCTATCCACGACTAAGTGAGTATAGACGTTAGGGGTAGTTTCGAGCCTGTAAACCTGGCACTGACTTAATGAAGCCGATCACGTGACGCCACCACCTGCTGCTACCCTTCATTAGCATCTACAAGCACGTAGATACGCAGCCCAGGAAGTAACGGCGTACACGGATTCACGTGAAGTAAGCTGACTGTGGAAATTACTCGAGGATATTTATCGCCATTTATCGATCCACGTTGCAGCATGTGTAACAGTAAACTGCACAGTGTATAGTTACGTAATTATATATATATATATATATATATATATTGTGACGTGATTTTTCGAATGACGGCCACAAGGCGACTCCGGATACTGATATAGATAACGTTCTCGCTTTCCGGCTCCCTTCGGGTCGCCATCCTGATCAGAAACTACGCTCTCGGGTTGGGTAGTACAGTTTTGCCAATGCTCTCGGAAGATTTGGATAGAGGTTAGTGGAGGTCGAGGTGCTCGAATCTGCCGAGGGGACATAGTCTCGACGTACCGAGTTGCCCGGCAGAGGAGAGTACCCGACGGAGACGTCTCCACGGACCGGCAGAAGCCCAGCTGAGATACCGGCGCCCCGCTGGAGATAGGCAAAGGGCTGTAGAGCGGGCGGAGTTACGGTTTTGTTATGGTTAAGGGCAGGGGAGGAACCCCCTGCCCGAGTTAAGGATATGGTGCCCAGCTGTCGCCCGATGCC
>JARPRG010000667.1:748-12475 GCA_031001745.1 Hartigia nigra | reverse complement strand
TTCGTTAAAATGTCAATAAAGATTATGTACAGATTATAAATTATTTTATTTTAATGGTTTGTCAGAAAAAATTTCCCAAAAAGCATTAAAAAAAACATCATTCACACTAGACGACCCCCTTAATCACACTATCTTTAGCTAAGACTCACAATTTACTGGAGATCAAGAAAACTGTAATGTTTGAAGCTCCTAGGTAAACTAATTGTCCTTTTTATATACCCTCGCTCCGTGAGCATGGTGGACCACAAAAAGGTATGTTAAAACACTGATTCTGTGCATTCCAAGATCATTGGACCGTCGCAGATTGCTCTTATTTCCCGCGGTCTGGTGTCATTATCGGCAGAAATCTACGAGTTACATACAGTCCTAAAGTCCTCGGGTTTACACCAGACAGGACCGTCTCTCTCTTTCTCACTTACTGGCCATATTAATGGGAACATTCCATTGTGAATTATTCCCATGGACTTATTCTCTATGGTTATTAATATCTTATTTCCTGACTTATACTATGGAATAGCGAGGTAATTGTGAAGACCGAATACAATTGAACACGAGAAAGAATCGGACAGGAGAAATCGGTGGAAATTTTTGGGCGCAGTTGCGCTGTACAATTGGATCAGCCATTTTTAATGTTAAAAATCTGAGTTCAGATTCATTATCAGCAAATCAAAAAACTCTAAGATAAGTGATTTTGAGTTATTAAAGTGGTATAAAAATCATACTTTGAAGTACAAAGGCTAATTGGTTAATGAACTTTGACCCCATATATCTCTGACACCAATTGTCACCTGAATTTAAAAATTTAGGTTAGATTAGCTTACATTTCTAACTGCCATTTCGTCAATTTCTAGAAATTTGTATCGACTTAGGCTTAAAATGAGCGAAATAGATACATCTATTGGAATATTAAAAAAAATAAAAATCGATTTTTTTCACAATTTCAAGGAAATGGTTTGAAAATAAGTAGGTAAAGGTAAGGTAAATTATAAACCCCTATAACTCATCGTCTAAAGACGATTTCTCACTCTAACTGTAAATTCATAGGAATAAACAAGAATATACGAGTGCATCTATTACCGACCAGATTTACGCCATCCAGTCATTTTAGTTATCTATTGAAAGGTAGGGAAAGTTTGGTATGATGAAGGTACCATGGTCAGGAATCAGGGCATTCGGGGAAAGAGATGCTTTCGATAAGAATAGCCTCGGTCGTCGATTTACACGTGAACCAAGTGTCATGTGATCCGTATTTGGCGCGAGACTCGACCAAATTATACGTTACAAAAGTTAAAAGCGAGAAAAAATAATACGAATAAAAATATTTGGGAGTAGCATTTGTTGCATAATGATTTTGTTGCTCTTCATAACTTTAGCTTTAAAGTTACAAGATATTTGTTACTACTACATCTTCTAAAATTTGAAAAACATTCTAGAAACGGACTGGGAGGAAAAATAAAAAACATGTCTATTTGTTTTCATTTAATGGTTCCTCATGCAAAATTGCAGCTTTTGTGAATTCTGATTTATATTTTAGAATATCTAACATTAACAAATATTCTGTAACTATAAAATTTCAAATAGTAACAAGTTGTAAATTGGTACGAGCATTAAACTCTTCCATCTCCATGCTTCATTGGCTAACATCCCGTCTACTTCACCACGAAAACCGCTGTCCATGTAAATTATGCGTCAACAACTCAAAATATAATATTGCTCTCATTCCCTAAATTGAATTCAAGAATAAACATTTGAAATATTACTAAGATTTTCATTTATATGTGTTACAGTGCACTGGAATGACAGGTTGCAAGAAGAATTGTGCTTCAGAAGAGCTTGATTGTTATATCTTGGATAATAGTGGATTCGTCATAATTAGTGAAAGGCATGAGCACACTGGAAAATTCTTTGGAGAAATTGATGGCACAATAATGGATTCGTTAGTGCAAGACCGAATTTACAGGTAAATATTCATCTAATTATTAAGTTTCAAGGAGTTTTAAAGGTGGTTGGGGACTACTTTAATGGGGCAGCAATGAAGGGAGGAAAACATTTCAAAACTGTGTACATACATTCAGTTATATAATTGTTATAAAAGATTTATATAAAAAATACCACAGATAATTAAAAATCTGGGATAAAAATAACATTCCTTTCCTTTATTTTGATTTAATTTTATTTGTTTTAATATTTTTCTTGAATGCCTGATATTAACAATTAATATTAAAAATATTAATTTCGAAAACAATCAATTCAAGAAAACAAAGACAATGCACAAAATGGTCTGTTACTTATTATAAAAGCATATTTTAAATTTGAATATTCTCATATTGTGGCATTTTTGCGACGTTACAACACTTCTATGCATTTGCCTAGCTTCTTGAAAAACATCAAATTGCCTTGTACTTTTTATCTACCGACTATTCGCCTCCCTTAAGGCAAGTTATTGAAACGCGATCGAAATCAAGCGTCGCGCGTGAAGCGATTCGGGACGATCGAGTGTAGCAGAGGTCCGTGGTTACCACTGCCTACTATGGGACCGTTCGGCGTACGACGCAGCGCCCTCCTTCTTATTCCGGCTGCTGCAGCTCTCAGCCAGTCAGATACACGCTCTCTGAGCCAATACGTCGCGTACTGTTCATTTTTACTTTTTGTCGAGAATAAAACTTATTTGATCTGTAATCATATTCGACATTTCTCGTGGTTTATCTCCTTTTCGTCTCGACATAGTCCTCAACACAAGTAAAGAAGGGGATTTATTGGTAAATAACTTTCCAGCGAAGCAGATAAAGTTACGTAACATTTGCTTCGTTTTTCTTAAAGGAATGTTTTTTTTTCACACAGATGCAAGGAATTAATCGTACTTTTAAATGTCAATCCGGCTTTACTAAAAAATTCTATTTTGACCATCAGAGATTGTGTTAAGATACTGGGTCCTTGCCAGTTTAGGGTGTTTAAGTACGCCTATTTGCGTCTTAGTTCCCCAATCGTTGAATCGTTGAGAAAAAAATATAAAAATAAAAAGTAAAAATGATATTTACAAAATTTGAAGAGGAACATAATATGTTGTTCATAATATTATTATGAATTGTCGTTGACACTTTTCGCAAGTGTTGTTAACAATGGCATATCGTTGTTACTCATAAAAGGGTTAATCCACGCGGCACACAGCGTGGCGTTCTTGTTGGAAAAGTATAGCCTTTTCCTAGTATTCCATACTCTACTATGGCTCATTTTCGGCCCAAGGGAATAACGTCTCCACACGCCGTTGGTACAATGAACTTGAAATGTTCACCGAGTTCTCGTAAACATTTTGCATCAGTAATGCAAAAAATAGTTCTAAAAAATGAAATCATATAAGAATTTGACTTTGAATGGAACGTCCTGAATTAACAAATCTGCAAGACAATTTAGAAAATATTTAATTTTTATAGAAAATTTAGTATTCATTATTTTTATTTAGTTTCAAGTTTATTGATTGACAATCGGTGACAAAAATTCATCGAAAAATGAAAGAGAAAATCAGAAAGAAATTAATTACTATTTAAAAGTTGCAATTAAATATATTTAATAACCACGAATATAGAAGTAACTTACGTTATTTGTGATTTGGATTATGTGTGTAAAGAAGTAATTCGTACTTTTAACTAGGAATAAAAGTAGGGTGTACCAATAAGAAATATTACGATTGTTCTTTAAACTTATTTTTCGCATTAAGGATGTAAAATACAAATGAGAACCTCTGCTCACATTTTGAGCTTATTGTACCGACGGCGTGCCGATCGGGTGCCATCTCGCGGCTGCTGATAACATGATTCGAGCAAGCGACCTTTCAAGTGAATGAGCGTTCGGGAGAAAGAACGTTTGGACAGATGATTATTCAGGAATTAATATTTCAGCAATATAACGATTCGAGCACTTCAGCGTTCAAGAAATTTAACATTCAGAATGATGGTCATTTGGAAACTTTTTGTTTTGAGAATCTAACGGTCCAGGAATTTTGTAATTCGGGAAATCGATAGGGACGCGGAATAAAGTACCCTTATTGTACCAACAGATAACAAATTGAGTCAAAATTACGAAATGATATTAAGATAAACTAGGTTCCAAATGAATAAGAGAGTATATGGATTGATTTAATATAATGAAATAAGCAATTTGGAGTACAATCAAGTTACACAATCCACATATAGGAAAATATCTTACAAGGAACATTACTTTAGTGTTCCATTTTGATTTTGATGAAACCCAACCATGTTCTAGAGCTTGAAGGACTTAAAGACATGTACTTTTTATTTGCGGAAAAACGATTTTAAGGCCTGAGATCACCCTCCACATTTCGGCATGTCGGAGAATGATAATGTAGTTTCACCTAGAAGGAGTTGAGCAGTTTCGATAACGAAAAAACTAAAATATTTCTCATGAGAGTAATAAAAAAATCTGTGTTGAATTAAAAAAATATCTCTTGCAGGGCGAAATTTCGTTACACTTTTGGATTTTATCGTTTTTAACTCTATATAAAAAATGTACCAATTAAATTTAATGAAATATGTATCATTTAAACTGAATACTGACCCAAGAATCATTAGGCATCAATCTGTCAATAGCATACGCCAGCTGAACCTTAGAAGCCCTTCCTTTATTTCTGGATGATTTGCAAACCATTCTTTAGTTAATCCAGACGTATGGACTGGGCTATTATCTTGAACCAGTCTGAAGACTGACATATCTTCTTCAGAATATACCGCACATGAATGCTGCCGAATACATTGATATTCTGGAGAATGCTTTTTTGCCCAGCGTTCGTGCGGTATATCATTGTCCCTAAACCTATAATTATTACACATTCCTAGAAGAAATATAAAGAAGAAACATCGTAAAGTTTATTAAATAAGTATTGTTACATATTGGAAGAATAAAATCGATTGATAAACCTATGGCAAGTCGATACACCGCGTCGAGCTGTTGACGGCTATCTGATTTTATGCGTAGCTGCGCTGCGCAGCATATGGCTTAGTATCAAACGAAAGCGCGTGCGAAGTGGGGGAAGCCTTCTCCTATTCCCAAATTTTTTATGCGGCAGAATCGCTTGAGCCGAGTGTACAACGCAAACATGCGTATTTCCAAAACGCGGAATTTGTGCTGGCAGAGAGCGAATACGAGGACTTTTTGGATAAACTGACAGAACTTCTGGATCAACAAGAGAACGCGGAAAAGTTAATTCCTGTTTCAAATTTGACGCCCTCTTCGGTGAACAGCGAGACGCAAGGGACATCCTCCTTCGCTCTTCCACGCATCACGATTCCGAAGTTCAACGGCGAACCTACAAAGTGGGAAGGTTTTCGGGACTCCTTTAAAGCATTGATCGGCGAACATATCTCATTAACCGCAGGTCAAAAATTGTATTATTTAAAATCCTTTCTTGAGGGAAATGCAGCGTTTATGATCGAACACGTATCCGTCTCAGACGCGAATTACGAAGGCGCTTGGAAGCTACTCGAAGACGAATATGATAATCCACGTGCGTTAATTTTTGCGCATATTCACGCTTTTGCGAGCTTACCAATGATGAAGGTCGAGCATGAAACCGAACTCAAACTACTGCGCGATTCAGTTAATTCCTCATTGACTGCTTTGAAAAATCTGAAACGCCCCGTCGAACACTGGGACGATTTATTAATCTATTTAATTTCGCAAAAATTCAGTCCGCGCACCCGTACCGAATGGAATTTGAGGCTCGGCGCTTCCGACGAGTTTCCGTCATTTCAAAAATTAAAGGATTTCTTGACCGAGAGGATCCGCGGCATCGCAGCCCCCATTCAAATAGAAAAACCCGAAAATTCAAGTACGTCCAATAAATCAAAAGTTAAAGCCAATGTACACAACTCTACTGCCAAGCAGTGTCCTGACTGTTCAGGAGCTCACTCTCTCGTTTTCTGCCCTGCATGGCCCAAGAAAACACTCGATGATAAATTCGCGCTCGCGAAAAGCAGACTCCTCTGCTTCAACTATTTGAAAGCCGGACATTTCCCGAATAATTGTCCAAGCACGAATCGATGTAAAGAATATAAGAAGCCACATCATACGACGTTGCATCGCGTTTCAATCGCTAGTACCAACAGTACGGTCGCGCCTGAAGCTCGGGCAGACAACGTTGCGAATAACGCAGCTAGCGTTAACCTGCTTCCGTCACAAGCATCATTGTCCAATGCTTCGCACAGTGCTGTCTCTAAGCTCCCAGAAAGGGCACCGAACCGCGCGACAATTTGCATATCGCAACAGCACCTCGCTTCCGTGTTGCTCGCTACCGCATGGGTACGACTACGAACGCCGGAAGGTCGAGTCATTAAAGCACGTGCCTTAATCGATCAAGGTTCATCTTGCAGTTTCATTACTGAGTCGCTCGCTCAAAATTTACGCACCCCGCGTCGTCGAGCCGCCCTCGACATCACCGTTTTCGGAAACGGACAATCCGCTCGAGCCACGTCCTACGTGAATATTTCGCTCGAATCTTGTTACAGACAAAACGTACCGCCGCTAAGAATGATCGCGTACGTTTTCAAAAGTCTTACGAATTACGTCGCGAACACTTCGCGCACAACAAGTTCGTGGCCTCATCTACAAGGCCTCCAACTAGGCGATCCGAATCCCTCCAGCAAGGAGCCGATTAACGTCTTAATCGGAGCGGATCTCTGCGGTCAATTATTACTCGGGCCACTCCAGAAAGGCCCTCTCGGGTCCCCTACGGCTCAACTTACGACTTTAGGATGGATAATCTCAGTCCCAATAGAAAGCTCTCGCGACCAGCGAGCATCACACGCATCCACTATGCACTGTGCAATAGCGTCAAGCACTGACGCGATTATTCGTAAATTTTGGGAAATCGAAGAAGTTCCCACTCGGAGTTTCCTCACTCCGGAAGAGGAAGAATGCGAAACTCATTTCGTAAATACGCATTCACGTGATAAAACGGGACGGTACGTCGTTCGCTTGCCGTTTCGTCATGGGTCAATCCCAGAGATTGGTGACAGTCACCAAATTGCGCTATCCAGATACGCTCTGCATGAGCAACGACTGCAGAAGAAACCGGAGCTCGCGAGCGCATACTCCGATTTTTTGCAAGAATACGAATCCATGGGACACATGGAAAAGGTTAACGGTCCGGACATGATAAATAAACTGGTATACGTTCCGCATCACCCCGTGATTCGAGAAAGCAACACAACGACTCGCGTCCGGGTCGTGTTTAACGCATCAAGTACGACTTCAAACGGAACGTCGTTAAATGATCATTTATATATCGGTCTAAAACTGCAACGCGAAATAGGCACTGTCTTATCCAGCTGGCGCCGCTACAAATTCGTCTACCTAGCGGACATTGAGAAAATGTTTCGTCAAATTAAAGTGCATCGTGACGACGTAGATTATCAGCGCATTGTCTGGTGACCTAATAAAAACGGTCCCATTGTACCTTATCGTCTTCTTACCGTCACTTACGGTACATCGTGCGCGCCGTATCTTGCGAATCGCGTACTTTTACAATTAGCCGACGACGAAAGCAAATCGTTTCCCGCAGCGGCCGACGCGATCCGTCATTCGACTTACGTGGACGACGTCCTGTTCGGAGCAGACGAGCAGGAGGAAGCGCGTCGCAATCAACTAGTCGCGCTATTACAACGCGGTGGATTCGCGTTACGCAAGTGGGCAGCAAACGATATCGCGCTATTATCTGATATTCCGGCAATCGGACACGATCTCGCGATCGACCTTTCAAAAGAGGATCCGGCGATCCTTAAGGTACTCGGCGTCACCTGGCTTCCCAAGGAAGATGCGTTCAGTTTTCAAGTCGCAGAAATACCGAAAGCGCGCAGCACAAAGCGCACAATTCTATCTCTCATCGCAAGACTGTTTGATCCCCTCGGGTGGGCTTCACCCGTAATTATCCAAGCTAAAATACTCATGCAAGACTTGTGGCTTGCGAAAGTTGATTGGGACGACACCGTTCCTCAATCGATTGAAAAGAACTGGGAGCACTATTGTCGTGAACTCCCCAGTCTCTCAAAATTAAGAATTCCACGCTGGATTGGTCTCTTACAATCTCAATGCGCCATGGAACTACACGGCTTCGCGGACGCTTCGCAGCGCGCGTACTCCGCGGTCGTCTATTTGCGCGTTCTTAAGTCACCAAGGGACATTTCAATCTCCTTAATCGCGGCGAAGTCGAAAGTCGCGTCATTAAGGACTGTCGCAATTCCGGGCCTCGAATTAAATGGCATAGTACTACTCGTGCGACTCCTCGAGTACGTTAAACGAATCTTCAAGTATGACTCAATTCCAGTGCACGGCTGGACCGACTCCACCGTAGCACTCGCGTGGCTCACTCAACATTCCTCGCGCTGGAAACCTTATGTCGCAAATCGGGTCTCAGAGATCCAAACAAAAATGCCTGAAATTAAACGGCATCATGTTCCTACGCGCGAAAACCCTGCTGATTGGATTCGAAAAATTCAAAGGGACGGCTTCGCTGCTGAAATCCGCGCTTTACAAACGAACGTGTCGCTTCCTCGAACGACAGCACTAAAGTCACTCAACCCTTTCCTCGATGGAAAGGGCCAGTTGCGTCTTGGTGGGCGGTTGCGCCACTCGTTCTTGTCTTATAACGAACGCTTTCCGCTCATTTTACCGCGCCATCACATAAGCGAATTAATTATCGATCAAGCTCACTTACGATCCCTGCAGGGAGGTCTTCAGTTAACCTTTCGCCTCTTGCGTCAAAATTATTGGATCGGCGCAAGATCTCTTGTAAAATCACGAATCAATCAATGCTTAAACTGTGCCCGGGAACGAGCAGTCACCGCAAGTCAACTCATGGGGGACCTTCCGTCTCCTCGAGTCAATCAGTCGCCACCATTCTCTCATTGCGGCGTGGACTACGCTGGTCCATTTCATGTCATTCCGCATGTAGGACGAGGTCAAAAATCGCGAAAACATTACGTAGCTTTATTTGTCTGCGTAGCGACTCGCGCTATTCACCTGGAATATGTTGACGACTACGCAACTTCCAGTTTTTTAGCCGCCTTTCAGCGCTTCGCCAGCAGACGTGGTCTGCCCTCCGATGTTTATAGTGACAACGGTACGAACTTCCAAGGAGCTGATAACGAACTTCGTCGCGCCTTTATTTCTACCGTGAAAGACTCGGAATTACGCGAAAAATTAGCCACGGACGGCATCCGTTGGCATTTCATTCCCGCCTCCGCCCCTCACTTCGGCGGTCTATGGGAAGCCGGTGTTAAAAGTTTTAAGAATCACATGAAGAGAGTAGTGGGCTCACATACTCTCTCTCAACTCGAATTTTCTACACTACTGTGCGAAATCGAAGCGTGTCTAAATTTGCGTCCTCTCGCCCCGCTACGCGACGACTCGGACAGTTTCGATGCTCTAACCCCAGGTCATTTTCTGATAGGCCGACCCCTACTCAGCGTTCCAGAGCCCTCGCTACTCAATGTCAATGAAAATCGGTTATCACGTTGGCAAACAGTCCTCTCTATGCGCGAACACATCTGGAAATCCTGGACCCACGATTATTTGCATACGTTACAACAGCGCGCCAAGTGGCAAAACTCGGCACACTCCCTTACAGTCGGAACTTTAGTCCTCTTAAAGAATGAACTACTTCCTCCATGCCGATGGGAACTAGCTAGAGTTATCGAAACCCATCTAAGCCCCGATGGTCACGTACGCGTCGTTACGCTGCAAACCGCGAAAACAAAATTAAAGCGCCCGATCGCGAAGGTCTGTCCTCTTCCTGTCGACGCCAGTTCCGAGTAACGCTAACTCCTTCGCGCTCTTAGAGTAGACCAATCATTTAGCCGTTAAGCTCGCTACTAATGTCGGGTACTCCTTCTGTAAAAATTTAGAATTTAAGTCCGATTAAAGTGTCGGGATTTCATTTGTTAAGCTAGCTTAAGTTCCGTTACATTGTCGGAAGTCTCACATGTATACACCAAGGTCACACGGAAGAAATTATGAAGTTAAGTAAAATACTTTCGTTCTGCCGCAACGAGGTGGGCGGTATGTTCAGAATTTTCAAATAAGTTAGTATCGCGCGTAATATTTTGATCGCCGTGCGAAAATTATACGAGTCCTTAATTTCACTGTTCGGTCGCGATAACAAAAACACAACAACGTGTTTCGAGCGTTAGGACGTCACCGGCGCGTCAAGAGTCAGTCTTGTTTTGGAGCAAGTACAAGAAGTATCTAACGTGCTCGACTAGCCGCTCGGCCTAATCGATCACGCGCCGCTGGGCATTGTCGCTTGAAAACTCAAAAATCATTAATTGCTCATTGTTATCGCGCTTCCGTGTGATCCACATCCGCGCAATTGTAATAAACTTTCAAGTAAAAGAATTTGAGTTCACGTGAGTTTCGCTGTGTTGTGCATCCCGTGATATCCTCTTCCCGTTCTGACACGATTCTACCTGAACCGGCGAATTAAAAATTATATTAAATGTGATACCGCGTTTATCGAAGGGCGCGTGCGATCACTATTCCTTTACAATAAATTGAGATACGTCTTGCTTCTTGAACAGAATTTTATTATTGACCTACGACCACACCAAAAATTAGCATAGGGGAGCTGGCATCGCTCGACTATATTGAGTCATCTGTGATTACGTTCGGCTGCCGTGACACTTAAATCCCCAACAATAAATTTATGCAGTTTGTAAAATTAGTACACCTCCGAGGTATGACATATCACTCTGTTATAATTACCTGTTCATTTGTATGTAACAAATAAAAAAAGAATCGGTTGACAAGATATTTCATATAAATGGAATAGACAAAATGTATTATAAAAAGAAATGAAAGAACGAATAAAATATAATAGAGGCTCGCTATTGCGATTATCCCACATAGTGTGACTGATTTTTTCCGACGTGACAATATGAATCACTACGCAGTACATTACACGTACGGACGGTCTAGAAAATATCATATCTTGTGATTGATTTTGAGGGGGAATGGAACTGATCATCGAACTGCTAGGTGATGGTGCTGCCCCGTGTTATGGCAAGCCATGAAAATACGCGACTATAGCTTTGCACGTATATATGACGTTACAGCTTAGTGATTCAGAACAACTTGCTACGTTGAAACGAAAAATATTCCTTTGCACATTTCGCTACAGTGCTTAAAATCTACCTTGAATGTTACAGATTCGACGTTGTGATTGAAAGAACGTAATGTCATTTACGTTAAGGGGGAATGAAATTTACTTTCTTATGTGTGAGTGCATCATACTGACAAGAGCTGGAAGCCAGGAAATTCTGCACTCAAAAATGTCGTTGCAGAAAGTACTATCAATAAATTGATTATACTAAGTTAAAGTCTTCCGATAAAAAGACTTTCCTTGCGGAGCCGAATTTTCGAAAAATTTCTTAGAAAATGTATAAAACACAAGTGAATATCGACAGTAACAGCGTAGAAATGTGTCATGGCGTCATAACAATACCTTTGCTGTTCCTTATCCAACACTTATCACACTGTTGCACAGAACCACCGATAAAAATCGAAAAAAGGGGCACGCAGAGAAAGTTTTATATGTCTCACCTATGCACTATAACACTGAGAATTACTGCCGTACAGCGAATCTGCAAAAAAACACTTTCGTGTAAAAAAAACTCGCCAAGTACAGGATTGCTGTGAAGTCCTGTAATAAAAACTATTGAA
>JARPRG010000665.1:425723-437140 GCA_031001745.1 Hartigia nigra | reverse complement strand
ACTCGGTATCGGTTAGCCGATCGCAAACGTTATCTAATCGGTAACCACGGCCCTTTTGTGACCGTGAATCGAAAAATCACGTCACAATATATATATATATATATTTAAGTATTTTTCTTAGTCGTTCAATGAGAAACTTGTTATTAGCTCATTTACGTGCAATTACCATTGGAATATGCATAAGCGAAAGAACACAGTAGTAGTCACGGTGCAGTATAATGAGAGAAACGGATACAGATAATGATAATGATACACTTGGTGGTGAAGCTGTAGATGTAAAAACAACTGCAATACCCGTAATAGGTAAACGTATAGATAAAAGGATGAGAATGTATTATTAAATGTTTACTTTGTGCCGTTTGGTTATACTATAGCCGTACCGAAGTGGATATGCAAATTACTGTAGTGTAAAATGATATTGATGCGTTTCGATATTCTGCTTGGGAATCATCAGAGTCATTTGATTATGCAGGTGTTATCTGTATAATCGATGAGTGTCCGCAGAACATGAAAACGATGACAGATATCTGTAGGATGGATTGAAATAGCCTGTCAATCAATTCCTATCGATACCTCCTGGCGACACGTGTGCATATAATGTATATATATATATATATGTATATACTGTGAAAAAAGTATGACAATTTTTTAGCACTATCGGAAATTCGCTTATATATATGCTAAAAACACACTCCACAAAAATCCCATAGACAGAATACACTATAGATATAGAGCGCAGTGATATAAAAAAACATAAAAATGAATTTTCGCCTGAAAATTTTTAATAAAACACGACAGTTTGAAATTCCCGCGTAATTTGAATTTCTATGAGATATCATGGATAAGTCATTGAGCGCAGTTTGACTGTACTGCGAATCATCGATGAAAGTCATAGCAGTATATACAGTAATAAGAATACGAAGAAAAAGTAAATTGATAAGAAAATAAAAATAAAAAAAAAAAACGAAATTTTGGCTACAGAAACTGTTATAGCCTTGAAGGAACTTTGAATCGTACGTGGTTCGCGTATAACAATATGTATATATTATATATAACTTCGACTATTTTGCATATAGGGTAGATTTTGAACGTCCATATTCTTTTACATACTCCTCTACGTACGTGCATGCCGATATACTTGGAGCATAAAATAGAAGTCTAAAACTATTACGAACAGAGTATAGTGACCCTATGGCATAGACTGTACAAAATTTGTAAACAGTATTCGAAGCTGCTAGTACTTCCTGGCGAGTAGCCAACGACAACGCAAATCTCGTATACCGGGGAGGCTGTCAGTATAACGTCGACTGTAAAATGGCAACGTGCCAGTCAGCCTAAAACTTTGAAATCGAACGGTTATAGATCGATCGAACGAGAGAAAGACATTGACGAATTTCCGATGGTAACTTATCGACTAGTAATTAATTCTCGAGTTTGCATTAATCATTGACCGAAGAGGTAAACACATTGGACATCTTATGGAGTATGGTGTCTCGGGAGCCTGGCTGTCGTGAACATCAACAAATGGACTTTACCCATTGAAATGCTACATACAGATATACATTCTACATATAAGAATCGCGAGGCAAGCGTACAGTCTATTTATGGTTCAAAGCTTTAATCGTTAACTGAAGAGGTAAATAGACTGGACATCTTATGGGATATAGTGTCACGCGGAATTTCGCTTTTACGGATAGCTGCAAATGGACTCTCTACTTCATTCACAGAATAGACGTGGATATGTCCTGGTCTATTTTATATTCAGTGATAGCTATAATTAAAACGAAATGACTATACCGACAGAAGTATAATTAATTGGATATTTAAAAAATTTTCTTATTTTTTATCACGGCATCACGTATCCACACTAGCCAATGATTAATGACTTGATTCCTTTTGAAATTTGAAATATTTATCACGCGATACTAGATGTTCCATTGTATCATTAGAAGTGCGTCGATCACTGGCTCTGCAACCGTACAATAACGAGTATGCGTTACTGAGAGAAAACGCAAGGGCAACTCGTATGGAAATAAATTTGACACGGTATGGAGTAGGAAATGGCTGTAGGGCAGAACAATACTAGAAACTGCAACCGGATTGGAGGCTAGAGGTTGGCAATATGTGAAAATAGAGTTGCAAACAGGAATTCGATAGGTCAACCTCCATTTCCGGAGAAATAATGTATACCGAAACCTCCGTTTTGCATCTGTTACTAGTATCACTTGGCTAGTATCACTCAACTGATAGCAATGCGTTGTAGACGTAGATAGATATATATATAAACAGTATATAGGTCTACAGTGTACTGTAATATATAATATACAGTTTTTCTGTTCAACCAGTCAGATAGAAAGTACGCTTATCACTTGAAAAGACTAGTAGTCCATTTATAATTATAATTAATCAAAATCAACCCCATATCAATTGCAGGAAAGTTGGAGAACTTTTTTTTGCGACTCGTCCCCACAACTTTATATCTACGTCTATAAAGCTGCATACACGTGTATATATATTCACATACACACTGTACGTAGGGCGAAGAGGAAACCTCTTTTTCCCTTAGGATCATCCATCAACTTTAAAATCCGGCTCGACGCGTTTACAACCTTTTTTTCAAGTAGAGTGCCGCTTGCAAAACATGGATAGAACGCCGATACCAATATCCGGTGTATCTGTACGGCGTCGAACAAGGCTCATTAGGTCATTAGTTTATACATTGGAATGAGAGGTGAAAAGAGAGTACAAGGCTTAAGGATGTGGAAAAAAGAGGATAAAGGTAAAGAAAAGAAGAAAAAAAAAAAAGAAACAAACAGTTTTAGCTTTAAACGGCTCGTCCCTTTTTTTGAAAATATTTACCGAGGAGTGGCGATTTTTTTTTATCAATTCCATAAACAGCGAAGAAAAAGAGACTGGAAAATTCGTAATATCGCGAAATAAAGTTTAAGAAAGTAGAAAAGGTGGATGGAATTTTCATGAATTTTCTGAAGAAAAAAAAAAAAACAAAAATATGACACTGCAGGAAAAAGTACAGCTGCACATGCACCGGTTATTGCATTTACCAAATAGCCCAGCAAACATTGCGAGTGTCGCTCGACTAGGTGCAATTTGTACCTGGACAAAAAATATGCGCGAGTCTCGGATGGAGTTTACTGTAGTAGGTATAGGTGTACGCAGAGGGTACTTGGGTTTGGTGTATGTGTGTGTGTGTATGGGTGGGGGTGGGGGGTAGGATGGAAGGAATAAATGAAAAAAAATGGCGAACCAAGAGAGAAATGTATCTGGCAAAGTGCAACAAAACTCGTGCAATTGAATAGGTCGATGGAAGATTGATTTTTGATGCGTCTCGCTACGTCGATAGTTTTCATTTATTTTTTTTTGTTTTCTTTGAATTTTACCAAATCCCGATTCACTTCGCACTACTACACGTCCAGTACTCCGCTGCAATGGGATTTAGAAAAGGCTCACAGTCAGTTGTTTTGAAAAATCTCGTACGTAGCTTTAAAGGATTACAAGTATGACGTCTGTGTTTTTTTCCGAAAACTCGCGACCCCTTTTTCTCTGATCTGCCTTTAGCTCGGCAGTACGTTTTATTTTCAGTTGCAGATAAAACAAAATAAAATTTATCGCGAGCCAAATAGCTTACGGCCAAATTGTTAAAAAACATATTTATTTACCCGTAAAACAAACACCGGTTGTTGCGTCGATCCACATTACATGTTATATAGATACTCCAAAGAATTACATCCCTCGAGTAAAAAACATTCTCGATATCGTGTATCCAAAATATTCCGAAATTCATTTATCGTTTTTCGCGATGCTGATTTTCTATTTATTTACGGAATGCTGGGTCCACCCGGGCAATAGGCCCGTAGTAGTAATAAGAAAAACATATGAAAAAGAAACTGACATTTTCGAGAAAAAAAAATGTACAAAATTATCCTTAAATCATAATACACTTTCAACGGCAGACTTTCGTATGCAATATATCAAGACTTACCAGGAACAACTCTATGAACAGGCGCAGCGGGTGCAGGAGGTACAGATCCTGCAACGCTGTAAAGTGTTTGCCCACTGCCATATTTAAGTGCGCTGCAATGACAGGGTGTAGTCGGGGTAGTAAGACCCTCTCCAGATCTACTACCACCGACAACAGAGATCTCATCAAGTTCGTGGCCGCTTTCGTAATGGCAGAGTCTAGTAGCACTGGTGCTTGGAGCTTGTCCTCCTCCGCATCCCCCACCACCAGGCCCATCGCCCCCACCACTACCCTCTCCTCTACCCCCACTCCGTCCAACGCTACGGCCCCTAAGCGACTGCACCAGCCGCTTGGCGCCCGAAGACATTCCACGAAGATGATCCAGCCTTTCGTACTTCGTGATACCACCGAAAATATCCGGAACCACCCGAACTTCTTATGACGCTTGAATTAAATATATAAATATACACTACGGCGCGAGCGTATCAACACCGTTTACCCCGTCCGCTGTCACCGGACAGTATACGCCACTATAATTAATTTCTTCATGCTTCTTGCTATCAGTCTTCTGCTTTTCGAAATCCTTGTCCAGCTGTCTTCCTTTATTAAATTACTACCTCAGCAAGCGTCTTACGGTTCTACTAGTTTCATACCAGAACTGATCCAGACGACGCTTGACATATTTGCTGCTACGTACGACATTTTCTCTCCTTCTGTCTTCTCTCGTCTAGAGGACGCTGCTTGTGATTGCCAGGCACGTTCCGCCCGAGTGTCACCGCACTGACACCGGTGTCACCGGGACAACAACAGCGGCCTGACTCATTTTATTCTTCCCATCGAACACCACGCACCCTTACACTCTAACACCCCATGAAGCAACAAGTGTCTCAACTCGGACCGCTCGATTTTCGAGGGTAGAAACGCTGCATCCTTGACTTCGTCTTTCACCCTTAGGATCTTATTGATGGGGATGATTAACGGTAACGATCTTCCCACCTGAAACAATGACAAAATATTGTATTGCACATATGACACTTCACGTATTCATCTATCCCTATGCTCAAATTTACTCCTGTAACTAGGCACGTTATTGATAACTAATTTATTTCCTAGTAAATTCTTAATGGCTACAAAAATTTACTTCTATCCATCACTTTACCAAAGCTTTTAATCGTAGCTTTATAATTTTCATAATCAGAGTACTCGTACTGCTGGTACGAATAAAATGATTATATCCCGTGAATGGTACATCAAGCCAAGATTTAAAAAAAATTAAAATACTCCAATGGACTACCTATAACAAGTATGAACTATATGCGGACGATGACGGATATACGGACGACGCAGCGTGTATAAAGGCTCTGCGACGGTCGATCTGTAAAAAGGATATAAACAAGGGACAATATAAGAGGAAAGCGAAGGCCTAGTAGAACCGCCATGAATGTAGAGACACTGAGCTGTCGGCTTTAGTAAGCCTGACGTATTATTTTCAGCCATTATTCTTTTCTTGTTATATTAAAAAATAGAAAACAATTCTTTCATATTCACCTACTCTTCTACGTCTACGCAGTAGTACCAATCCTTTCTGCAATTCCTCTTATAATATCTCTAGCATACTCCTACACGAATGACAGCAGCCATTATGATTGCTGAATAAGTTTTTAATGCTGCTTCTAATTATATTTCATATTGCGCATAATTTTTCTTTCCGCCGTAATTCAATGTCCTCGACCACGTATATATAGCTATAATTGACATACTGTATACTCTGCCTACGAAACTTGCTGATGCACTAAAGGATTTCTGGTCTTTCTCTATTGCTATTGGTAACGCCCTTGCGGTTTCAGCGGTTTGGCTTGCTCCACTTTGAACGTGTTATATTGTTTAAGGCATTTAAGGTCGACGGGCTTTTCGATGGGACTCGCACCACTAGGGACTAACCGTGAAGCAGGGTTACCATGGCGACTGGTGCGGATCCCGGTTTCCAGTCAAACCCGGAGTCGCCTTGCGACGTTTACGCGTCGCCTCGTACTCTAATATCGTATAAAAAGTTAACTACGTTTTACCAGACATTTTGTACGTGACATTCTATGCCTATGTATACGCAAATGGCAGTTGTATGAATTAAATTTTTTTCTCTTTTATATCCTCGATAAACTTTACGTACAATCAACGTCTCTCCACGTACATTTCATACGTCTATAGATAATCGTCGTAATAATACTTTGCAAATCGTCTGAGAGAAAACTTGAAAACGGAGATAGCTTATATATGCAATAGAAAAGATTTCTTAGATACTCTAAGTAAATATTCATATATTTTGAGTAGCTACCGGATAGACTTCTTTTTCTTCCTTGTATATATATATATATATATATATATATATATATCCTGCAGTATTGCTACTAGTATAAAACGAGTAAATGGAACAAGTAGATAAGTGCTGGTGAGTCTGCAGAATATGACTGGTATAGGCGATAAGCATGCGCGTTTGATGGTTGCAGGAGGAAAAACAAAGAGAAAGAAAAAATAAACGGAAATATACAAGATGCAACGAGAAAGAGCATAAGTCCAAGACGCAATTGTAGGAATAAGTAAATGGCCGAAGTAGTATTGGGAAGTCCTATGAAAAGTTCTTGAATTTATCCACGGGCTTACGTAACGCCTTGAATCATCTTTAAGGTGGCATGTTGCTTCTAACGGGCTTCGCTTTCTAGTGAGAACGAAAATGAAGATGAAGAAGAAAAGAAAAGAAAATATAGTTACCATAAGATTTCTTTGTTCTTTTGGAGATACTCGTGCGAATATTTTCTTAGGATAGTCCTTGCCGTATAAACATGGGGTGGGAGCCCCATATTAAAACGTACCCTTGACACATTGGGGGATGAGCGCGAATGATTTACCCCATAGAATTTACGAGTTCTCCCCTTCTTTGCCACTTATAAAATCTTTTCTCCCTTCAAATCTGTTGCGTTAGCCTCTTTTATGTGCGAATATCCACCGACGAACTACCAACCCTTACACTTTAACCTTTAGAGGACAGGTGGATTTTATGTTTTTTAAACGACTTCTACAGTTTTTGACTTAGAACACTAAGATACGCATTAAACCGTAGGGAAAGTATGAAATCGATGTAGTGCTGAAAAATGGGTTTTCTGTCTTCTGGAGATTAATGTTTACCCTTTAATTTATTAGAGCCACCCTTATATATACACAGTACGGTTGTATGAATATTCATCGATACTTATATTTCCTTTGTCATCTTTGATCCTTTGCCAACTGAGAAAATTGAAGGATAAACAAAATGACTGACGCCAAGAATCATAGGTACGTACTAGTATTTTATAGTTCCTTTTATCATTGTACGTTATTCCTTCACTGACCTTTCTCATACGATCTGTTATTCTTAACATTCCCAAAAGCACCCTGGATCCACAAAATCCCAGAATCCTCTCGCTTCTCAACATCCAATTTGTCTATTTGGAAAAACCCTGCGATTTCTGTTGATCGCTCGCTTTTCCTTACACACAGATGCAACGTGGGGATTGTATATAATCCGTCTAGTTCTTCAGATATTTTTCTTGCTCCCAACCCCTTGAATTTTTCTCACCCTGCTAGCCGTGCTCCTATCCACAAAATCTAATATATATATATATATATATTGAAGAATTATTACCAGCCAGACTTCAATCTAAGGTTGAGACTCGTTGGCTTTTTCCCGCTACTGATTCCTTCATCTTCATCTTCCTGGTCGAATCCCTGTAGGAGGGATAGCAGAGACTCTAGGCAGGTCCATATTTTCCCGGAAGACAGTAGAAAAAAGAAAAAAAAAATGGTAGTATAAGAAAGCGAGGAAAAGAAAGAAAATGGGGGAAACTTGCTTTGAGGCGGGAATAAAATAATTCTTGCTAACTTTATATCCTATAATTTTTATAATGTTTCGAATAAAGAACTTGAAGTGCGATTCTTCTGCTTGCGCAGATATGGCAGCTTCGAGCTGAAATACAGTCCAATCTGGTTATCGGCCTATCCATTATAAGCACCTTCTTTCTCTGTTCTTTTTTCCCGAGTGCTGAAGCTTCTACAGTTTCGAGTTTTAGGACGCACATCTTGTTATAAGCATCAAGTGAAAATTCAATAAAAAATATATATATATATAAGTTTCAATATATGTACTCTTGGCGTTAAAGACAATAGCGTTCGCCTTATATGGAGTAGTAAGCGTGAGTCTTGTTAACGATTGAAATTATAATTATATTGTCCTATTACGAATGATAACTGGATAAGAAGAGCCAAGCCTCGGTAGTACCGAATTTAAGTGAACAGAAGAGCTCCGTGTGTACAACACTAATCCTAACAGTAAAACCCTAGTGTCATGCAAGTGAGTGATACGACTTAAGAATCAATGTTAATTCTAACAAATTGTGGCAACGTAAGATTGATAGTACGCAAATGTAATTCGCAAGGTTTTGTTAAGCGCTAAATTATACAGACTAGGTTGTATGCAGACTAATGGATACTTCTAGTCTCTGGAAGTCAAATCTGGATCTCTTTTTATTATGAGATTTGTGAATACGAAGCCGTATCTAAAGGAACGCTCCCTCCATCTAGCGGAATTTTACTAGAATCGACACGTTATAATGAAAGCGTTGGCTTGACGAGTAGAGTTGTTCTTCCACTAGGGAACTCGTGATCACAGGCTGACTTATCCTTACCAGAAACAACGTCGCTAGCACGGAGGTTAAAACAAAAAGTCTTATTCAAAAACCAAGTAATTGTACAAATTATAATGAAAATATAGGTTGGCGTGTATAGCTGGAACGGTACAATGAGTAAAATTGTCAAATTGTCATTTGAATTTATGTCCCAATTGAAATTCAAAAATTCATTCTGTTTAAGACAGGCGGTTTGCTCTATTAACGATACTTAGAAGTATCTTTATATATTATGATCAAGCGGGACGATTGCTCGAGACTTATAGAGAGGAGAAAAGGACTTACATGTTACATTGGTTACATCAAGCATCTGCATACCTACATGTCTACTTACATCTGCATACCTATACCTGCCTAGTACATTTATGTAATGAATTAAATTTAATTGCACTAATTTGACTGCCGCTGATCGGCCAGTAAAACTCTTTAATCAATGTTGGTTAATTTAATACAACATTGTACAAAGGGCTTATAATAACTTATAATGGTTAAAGGGTGTCGCGGCTAATCACCTTGAAAAAACAATTGAATTAGATATTTTCTTTTTCTGTCACACTGATAGTTCTGTACAAAAAAAAAAATAATTTGATTTAAAAAATATGCTGATATATTCCTTTCGAATTATAATTGGATTCTTTAGTAGTCATGCACGTCACATTTCATGGACTTGGATCGTCCGTCAATTGATTTCATTTTTAAATGATATTTTTACTTGGACAGATAATAATGATAATAACGAGAGGAAAAGTCGTGACTCATGCATGAGATTTGCCTTTTTGAATATCCAATGATAGGACAGACACGAACCGCTACCATTCTTCATTTGAATTTCATTGGATCATCTACAAAAAGAGAGAGAGAGAGAGAATATAAGAGAATTTAAAAGGATAGAGAAGGATGGAGCGAAGGACAAAAAATGTCTGATGAGATCCCTTACGTGACAGGATCTTCCTGGCTCCTTTAGCCTTTCTCAGCTTCTTACTTCCCAGCATCCTGGACTCTTCCATTGTAAGGACATCGAAATCAAAGGAGATTTTAGATTGTACATTTTTTAAGAAGAGTCGACACACACACATCCTCCTAGTAAGTATTTATGTCGCATAGCATATTTTCATGGTTTGCTGAACGCTTAGAAAAATTCTCACCTGGCCCCTCTCTGTCCGACCGTGCCAAAAAAAAGAAACAAACAATAATTCGGTAAATAATTTTAATCTACTTGTGGGAGAGATATAATTAAACAAAAAAATTCTATTATTCACCGTAATGGTGTCTGTGCCTGATACGTTTGTTTACATTATTTATTTATATACGGATTCCAAGAAAGTTTTGGCTCGTGGGAAAAGTGAGGATGTCCTGGGAGCATGATGAAATTCACTTGCTTACCACGGACCCTTTACCTTTATTATTTCACCGCGTTACCACGGGGACGAAGTTGAGAATACCGTCTTTAATTAAGGCCCGTGTTACCGGAGTCGACGATAAAATTTCTGGTATACCGGAAAATATCTTAAAGTCCCTTGCAGCGGGTAACATTGCCGAGAAGGAATGGTTGTCGTGGAGGTTAAAAAAAAAATTTATTTTTTTTTTGTTTTAATATGAGAATTAAAAATTGTCAACATAAAAATAAAAGTGAAACGAGAATGGAGAAGTGCGATATCAAGAGAAATGATCATGAAGAGTAGAACTTGATGGTTGGGTGTAAAAAGAATATTAAAAAACTTTCTTTTTTCTTTATTAATTTCTAATTCAGGTAAACTTAATTGATATTGCAAAAGGACGTACAGGATCAATCGTATTCGTCAACATCGTATAAGTCTACGTTATAGATAGTTCTGGAAGACACTGTTGTGACGTAACGAATGGACCTAGAACGGAGAATAAAGGAGAGGCGGAGAGGAGATTGACGCAACGTGGAAGCTGAGTTAGAGGGAGAAAAAAAATGCCTACAGAAATCAACCGACAGATAAGTTTTGTAAGCCGATCTTTCGCCGGAAGTTTTCTTAGCGTCATGGCCGTTGGATAAAGATAATGAAAGTAACCACCATCGAATTAATTAAGGGATGGAAACCTTTTATCGGTGTAGTTCGATACTATCGATTCACTCCTTTCAAAGTACTAATTGGTAAACGTGATATTACATGATTTTCCAAAAATTATTCTCCGACAGAAAATTTCTGGTACAGAAGAAACATAGAAAAAAAAGGGACCAGCATCTAGTTAGGTAATCGAGTATACAAATGTACAATTTCTTAGTGACTGTTTTTTTTTTTTTTTTAAATCACTTTTTCACAGAGTTTACAGGCAATCAATTTCCTTCCTTCAAATCGTTGGATACGAAAGAACGCCTTCTTCTATTCCGACTCGATAAATACTCTTGGGCGCGGGTAGCTGCTCCATATACGAGTGAGTAAGCTACTAAGTGGAGACTCTAAAGGTTACTACTAACTACCGAGGACAGAGAAAAGGTCGCTCAGTAAAACAGGGTGGCGCAAAGTAAACGTACAAATGACATCGTAAACTTAAAGAACGGTTCGTAGAAAATACGTAATTCTTTGTATATTTTGTCGAAAAGACTTTTGGACGAAATCGTTACTTTGTTATACGTATTTTTTTTTTTTTGGCACACCAGATGTACGAGTATACTGCTGAATTTTAATGGGACGTCACGTATACGTGTTTCATTGGACTTCACTTATCGCGCACGTGAATTCTGATAAGAACTG
>JARPRG010000665.1:385555-417335 GCA_031001745.1 Hartigia nigra | reverse complement strand
ATTTTGAGAAATAAAAGAAAGTATTTTCTTTTTTGTCCATCACTCTTTTTGTCTGTTCTCTCTCTCTCTCTCTCTCTTGTATCGTTCACTTTTTATTTTCTCGTTAATCAACTCTTTTTTTTCATTTCTCGTTCAACCTTTTTTTTCTTTGTACCGTCCGATGCATTTCTAATCCTTGATACTATCTGTCCCACAAGTAACAACGTATTTTTTTTTAATTTCAACTTCAGTACGTATTCAGTGGGTGAAAGGCAGACAGGCGCCGGCGCCGGAGGTCTGATGAAATTCTGCGGGGGTTGAAAGGCGAGGTTAATTCCAAGTTGAATTAGTTACAGTAGTTACACGGGTGCCTAGTAGCCAGTCAGCCATCTAGCAACCCAGCCGAGACTTATCCTTAGATGGATATAACGTAAGAGGTGAGAAAGAGGCCGCGCTCATGGAAACCATAACCTTAATTCATTGTACGACACTCGTTAAGCTCAACGATACGGATCCCGTCGCACCTAAGAATTAATTGTCATTTTCATTGTCACCCTTAACCCCATAGACCGGAAATACTTAATGAAAATATATCCGACCACCACTATACCCTCCTCGATAGAAATTTACTTTACACTTATAATAATCCCAGGATTACGTTACGTAAGATCTATAAGCGTTTCAATTTTCCCACGAATAATTGAACCAATACCAATTTTTATAACAATGTCAATTCCACGGGTTCCTATAGCAATGTAACTTTTTATTCATCCCCTTCTATAATACCGTCCTAACAAAATTCTTATTCCCCTGGAATTTTTATACGAAATTCATTCAATGGATTCAAGGTTTTGGATTTTCAAAGGTCAAAGGTCCCAATCGAAGTTTGTTCAGGATATCTATATTTATTTCTGAACAGAAGGTCTTGTCATATATATCCGTTAACACTTTCCCTCGTTCTCCATCCAGAAGCGTTGAATTCCTTCGGGAAGCTTGCACGAAAACGTATGGGGAAATAAAAATAGCACGGACCATCCTAACACTTTTCCCATAAGGAGACCAACGGCAGTGCCAATAAAATTGTTAGCTCGAACCTGAAGCCCGGGGGATGATTGGATCGCGCTAGAAAACCACAGGAAACGCAACGACGGGGGGTCGCAAGATCAGTAGCGATAACTTTACCAAGCCTTTGCTCTAAAGTAACGAAAGTAGTAAGAGGTTCATCTATCGCTGAACGACGTACAAAAATCAACCCGAAATCGCCGTTGACGTAACGTTCTCTATATATATATATATAATGGGTCTGCAGTTCGCCTTGCAACCTCATGAAATACCCGGAAACTAACCCAACTCATTCTCTACACTCTTCTGCACAAGTAGCATCTCTTACACTGATCGAACTCGAAAGGACCCGGCGTGTACCTAACGGACAGATAAAACTGTCAAGGGGTCGTCCCGATCAACCCCTAGACAGTTGAGGACTAATCGACAAGTCTGACCTGCCGAAAAGGACCAAGTTGGAAACCTGCCCTAATATTTAATAAACTAAAGGATGGTGGTTCTGGGTTAATATTTCTTGTGATTCCATCTGGACCATAGTATATGCTAATGTATGCTGAAAGATTTCTGTGAAATTAATATACATTTTTTTTCTTTTATTTTACTTTTTTTCATCCCTTGTTATATTGAATTCACTACCAATTTTTTAGCTCCACTGACCAATGGAAAGTGCTTCTCTGTAAGGGCTCTTACGTTACTCTAGGGGCTGCAAATGGCTACTAGCGAGATTAGATCGTACGATATCGGCATCGGTGAACGAGCAATCGTTAAACGAACCCTCGAGTATATGGCTAACGATCGGACGTTTACGTTCCATTCGTCCTACGAAATCGCGCCAGTTTTACGTGGGCGTCGAGTTTTCATAGTACCTGCACTTTTCGCGAACGCCTGAGATTCCTTTTTGTTTTCTAGATTTTCGCTGCGTAACACGTAGCTAGTGGCGCCATCTGATCTTAGAAAAATAGGGGTGAAATAATTTGAGGTTAACCAAGTATATCTATCTTCTCTTCCTGTAAGTATACTCGAATCAGAAGCTATTGAGAGAAGCGTCGTGGTTGAGTGGAAGGAATCAGAAAACACAAAGAAAGAAATAAAACGAAGAAAGAAACGACAAGTGGCTTCTGGCCCGAAAGAGAATATTGAAAATAACTTTTTCCGAATAATTTAAAATATTGGAATGACGGTTGAGCCGTATACAAAATTGCAGTGAACGATGCAATTTTATTAACAATGAAATTTAATCACTGCATTGTTGATCGTATTGCTTTATATGTGAAAATATATATACATATATCTCGTTGAATTTTTTTTAAGGTACAGGTTATATTAAGGATCTCCTAAACTTTAACCTCGTCGACGGTTAAAGTACACCTATTGTTATTATGGGCGAGTTATACACCCCTATTGAATAAGGGTAGCTAATGAACACACTGAAGATAAGTGGGGAACCATTTGGCGGGAGGTATCGGTGAAGAATCATGAGTATTAGGACAAGTTTAATTCTATTCGATCAAGATTTAAAGGGTGGACTTATATAAAGGATTCATTACGATTGTCTAATTGAGTGGCTAATTAAGTTATAATCAATTATAGCATTTACATGATCAATTAGTCTTATCTCAACTTTGATTTTACGTTCAATTATTCGTCACGTTATTCAAGCATAAGAATATAGTATGCTTAGAAGATTTCAATGAGTATAATTTTTTGATAGTGAAAAAAGAATATTTCCAATAAATTTCTTCTCTTTCTGTCTCTACTTTGCCCTCCCTATATGGTAAGCGTTCACGATAAATCCTAAGATGTATATATATTGTACAGAAATTTGGTGAAGAAGCGTGGGAAATGATTTGCAAGTGAAAGAAGAAGGGAATGGTAAAAGTTCAAAAAGTCGGAATGCCGGTAGAACGAGAGTGTGTAAGATGCCGAGAACATTATGCTACAGGGGTTATCGAGTCTGCGAGCCGTGATAAGAGGTTAAGCAGATCTTTTAATTCTACCCGCCTTTACTTGCACAGTATACCGGAAAAATTGTTTGAAAAATTCATTTTTCCTCATAATTAAAAAGAAAAAAAAGAATTTTTTTCAACCCATCAAATAAATATACGTTCTTAGTAAATATCTTTACCGCCATATTTCTTTTCAAGACCATATAACTTTTTCGCGCGAACGATGGAGCCATCTTGATTCGTTTCTTGACTTCTTTTTTCTTCCTATTTACTTCCTTCCCTTATTTCTTTTCTTGTCATAGTTTTCCCGCACATTCCTGCCTCCTTTTTTTTCATCCGAATCTCCAACGAGCACTCTCCGGTTCCCTTTGTGTTCCTAGCACACGATAATAGCGAGTCTTCCATTTCTCTTCTCTGGTACAGTGTCTCCTCTAGGCCTCCATTCCCGTAAGCCTCTGGAACAACCACTCTCCATATATACAGTGTTATTCATTTTAAATGCTATAAAAAAAATTCATTTAGAAACTCTATTTTTGAACTTTAGTATAATATAATAATATAAATGCTGTAATCTTCTCGATAATTCAGGACACTTCAAAGTTATATGATCATTAAAAGTTTCGTCTACAGCAAGCACGGTCAATTCAATAAGGAGTATATCCATTAATGATTTTAAGTAAAAAGTACGTCTGTCTTTCTTTTACCCATGTAAATGCCCGTAAGAGCGTCTCTCTCGCACTCACGGCTTATATAGGAAAATCCAAAATCTCGAAGAAATATAAAAGAACTCCTTCTCCTATCGGCCAATCGAATAACAGATTTACCAATGGATATTGGTAAAGTTCTCTCACTCTCGGCTGTCATAATCCTGTCAAATAGTACTCAGCCAAAGATATCGCGCGACAGCTGTCAAGTATGACTAACGCCCGTAACTTGAATAACCCCATTATATACATATCTCATCAACTGTCTCAATCTCTCGGCCTATCCTGGCTTCTTTGCTTTTCATATAAATCAATCCCGCATCTATATATTTTCGAAAAAAAAAATGAAAAAATGAAAAAAAAGACGGTCACCAATATCTTTTTCCAATAACACGATTATAACAGTAAGTGAACTATCCACAAAGCAATATAATAATACTCGGATGTAGTACGATATTGTAGCTAAAGTACTTCGTAAAACCGAACGACGGGGATGCATAAAAAAAGGTCTTCTATAAATTTTCTAAGAAAATATCGAGAAAGAAAAGAAAGCCTAAGAAGAAATATGATTAGGTACAACGTAGCAGAAATGTATCGGACTCGTAAGAGCTGAAGCATACAGAACGCTATATTCTATTATCCAAAGCAGTAGCAGGGTAGATTCCGTTGCCATATAGAACATCAAATAAGAATTCAGAATAGAAAACTTTGAAAACATCTAATCTAGAGGATCGTTAACTCTAGTTGTCGTTCAACTCTTCACATTTTTCAATGTTCAAGGATGAATTCCGTAGGATATGACAAGATGAACTGGCCGGCCGGCACTGAACAACACCCTATAGATAGAAGGCACACGCCGTACCGGGACTACAGTCGATTCATGCTAAGTAAGAGGTATATAGGAGCCAATGTTTTTGGGCTGGATCTCTACGCAGAGCGAAGCAGCTCACATTGATTTTCGCGGGGGTTGGGGGTGTCTGAAGGCCGCTGCTGGAATGGAGGAATGGGGATAGAATGGAGGCTGCGGCTTTCCATCCTCTCCCTATACCTCTCTCTCTCTCTCTCTCACTCGTTGTACCTACTGTCTACCACCCTTAACGTTAGTTAGACTCTTCCGCCTCTCTCGCATAGTCTTTCTTTCACTGGCAACCAAACCATCCTTTTGTCACACCTTGAAGGTTCTCTTTAGACTGTTTTTGTAATCGGAAGAACTCGCCGCTGTGACCGTCTTGAAACGGCATAACTTTTCCACGCGAAAAATGGCAACTGTTAAAGTTCTGCTCGTTAGCAATCGCTCTTGCACCCTTAACGGCGTTCCAGGCCCTTTGGCCGGGTACTGACTTCAGCTAACCCACCCTTAACTCACACCCCTACGAATTGACGAGTCCAGTCGAATCGTTGAGCCAGGAAAACTTTCTTTTTTTTTTCTTCTTCTTCGATCGTTAACAACTCCTTTCTTTTTGTTCTATTACTTTCCTTTACCTCTTGCCCTTTTTCATATCCTTGTCTCGCTTGCACTTACTTCACTATTATTCATCCCCTTTGCAACTCATACTTCTTTCACATTTTACTCCTGCCAATTTCGTCGTTCTTTGTTTTTTACGAGCAGAGGCACCAACCCTTATCACGTAACCGCCATCCCTTAACCTTCCCACCCCTTACTATATCACTCTTTCTCGCACTCTACTTACCATTCAATTCTTACTTAACGCATTACAGCGACTGCTGATACCGTGTCACACTCTCTGGGGGTCAGAAGTCACTTCCTGATTGCCTTTGCATTCTAGATTCTCTGTGTGACTCCATTGTATACGTAGGTGTGAAGGACTACTTTGTGATCTATCCTGTACACACTCTCACTGTAACGGTAGTGGTACACTACCACACCAGGAGGCTGTGTGTGTGGTTAAATGGGGTTGACTGTGTGCGTAGGCGGCATCAAGTAATAAATTAGTACGGTAGATAGATGCTTATTTACGCAGTTTGCCATAGAGATGAGAATGAAAAAAAAATGATTAAAGGCAAAATATATATTTTTTTCTCTTTCTTTTTCGCAGTATCTTTCTTTCTCTTTTAGTACAATAGAGTCGAGCTCGTCTAGCGTAATTTATTAGCTGACGCAAAAAAAAGATGTCCACTGTTCGCTAATTCAGATATATAACACCGACTTGATATATATATATATAAATGGATACTAATTGGATACGATATATGGAGTTTATACACTTGTCCATTTTCATAGCAATATATCTGTCTCTTGACCAGTTTCAGTAATTTTCTCTTATGGATATTACCTATTTTCTATATCTATGACGTATTACATACATGGACGATACACATATCAAAGTATGTATTAACACTGTACAGTAGACTCTCGTTAAGTGTACGTTTTTCGGAGTGTAAGGGAAGGCGTCAAATAAAACGAATACTTAACGAAAACGTCCACTCTCTTCGACATTCAATTTCTCATTCACTGTCCTTACTTGGTTTTCAAACACGCAGTCCTTTCGTGCTTGTAAAACGAGACGTTCGGTAGGTGGTAGAGTAGGGATAATCCGAATCCTCCGTGGCGCAAGATAAGCGAGCGATCGGAGAAGAAGGGAACACTTATCGAGCATACCCTTAACGAGAGTCTACTGCAACGGAAAATTGGTAGGATCGTGTAACGTTCGAGATATTAAATGGAAATAAAATTCCCAAAGCGCATCGAGTAATAATTCTTCCTTTTACCATTCGCCACGTCCGGATTGAGAATTTCTTTTATCTTTTGCGAATATAGAAATTCCTATTGTTCTCACAACCGTAGATAATTCGAATCTTTGCGAGTGAACGATTGACAATGACGTCTTATGACGATTTTAATAAGGATTTTATATCGATGATTCTCGATAAAAATGAAAGAATTTAACGAGACTTTTTCGAACAATGCGAGGAATTGTACGCGGGAAATTTAAAGTGAAAAATTATTACCGCTGCACGTCGAGTCAATATTGTTCGGCCACGAAACAACTTCTGTATCCGGTGAATCGAATGAATCAAATGCAGCCAATGAAATTATCGGTAATTTCAATTAACTTGAGTGAAAAATGTATTATTGAATTGTGCTTTAATAGCTAGAACTGCCTGAAGCAGAATCTATTAATTGTGCAAAGCTGGCGAATTTTAATATGATTTTATTACAGTTCATGAGAGCATTTATATTTTTTTTATTGTTGAAACTGTTTTATTTTTTTTCCATCTTGTTTCTTTACTATTTGACAAAGAAAGTCGATTGGTCACAAGCTACCGGTCAATGAATAATGTAAAGTAACCCCTGTATGCACGTTCAGGCACGTTTAACATTTCAGGCCGTATGCATGCTTTATGAATTGGCATTGGTCCAAGGGACCGAATGTAAAGCGCGCAGGATGGCGAAGCTTGATAAAAGATCCTGCGCGAATCTTGGCACGGATTTTTGGCTCGGCCTAAAAGAAATCTCCGTCGTACCTTCTTGTTAGACTGACTATACAGAAGCTTGAGAGTACTATAGAAATATAGGATTCTGAAAAAAACAAAAGGAATAGCAAGGAAAGAGGCTTTGTATCGAAATAATGTATACGGTGGGTAAATTTAACAAAATTAAATAATAAAACAGTCGGTAATTTTCCCAGTACAAAGGTAAACCGTACAGCGAATTGTTACTTTCGCCGTCGGCAAATAACCATTAAAAGAAAATTTTAGTTAAATCCTCCAAAAACCTATTGAACTTATAAAAATACATTAGACACTTTAAATCTAGTAAATGTGGAATTAATGTAAAATCGATTGCGTTATATCGGAATACTTATAAAATGCAGATAAATATTACTTACAATTTTCCGGGTTCTTGTCCGTGCTTAGGGTTCTAGAGCCCCGTAATTTCCCGGACAAACGTTAATGTCTTCATGAAACAAGTAAAATGTATTATTTCAATCAAGCTATAGTTTAACTTACCTACTGTTGTTTTTGTTTTCCTTTGCTCACTGCCACTTGACTTACCTATTGTATTCAATGCAGTGTATGAATCAGGTTCATAAAAAAAAAGGAGACTCGTGTAGTTTCTTGTGTTTACATAATAAAGATTAAATTTATACAATCCATTAGAGTTTAATATAAATAGTAATGATTACTGCAAGATACAAGATAGAATTACAATGTTCTTACGCGTGTGATAAAAAATATTCGATTTGCTTCTGACGCTGTCTATATCGTAACCTACTATATATACGTGTATTATTTACAATGTTTTAAACGGATCCATTCGAAAGGCGCGAAAGCGACGTCGATTTGAAAAAAAATATTCGCGACAAAAAAAAAAGAGAATATCAAACCGATAGTTCGTAAAAACTTGATTAAGAGAATGGCGTGGGGTGTTTATTCTATTAAAAAAAAAAAGGAAATTCGAAAGGAAAGACAAATAAAGAAATGAAGTGTAAGCTATTAAACGCTCTACGGAATTATGTATGTACACCCTAATTCTACCTAAGGTACGTTAAAGATAAAGGCGCTTTCTTGCGACGGCTCACGTAGATTCTCAAATACGTTCTTTTAACGAAGTCGCCATACTGATTAGTAAAAGCGCAAGCTACAGTACGGGGATTATACTGTTTACGGAATTTTTTACTTTTTTTTCTTCAATTAAGCAGGACGCGCGCTCAACGAACGTTTGAATGACAGTCCTAATGACGATGACGTTACTATAAATAAGAACATTTTTTTTGTAACTATATATATATATATCTACATATATACGACGGTCCAAAAGACCATAGACGCTGAATCACTTGTCTTTTTTCGCAATTGATTTCGCAAAAAATTAATTGACGTCTTACGACAGTCCACCCTCTACGAATTGTCTAAAGTCATGTACACGTTAACGGAGGGTGACTGGCTATTGTCGAGGGTACATAAAATTTTTTTATTTTTGTTTTTTCAATCGCTCGTCCATCCACACGACATCGTTGATCGCGCGCGTCCTCCGTAACAACAATAACAGTAGCAGTGGATTTTTGGTAAGAGCGAAAGTACTTTTCGATTTTTAGCGAAAGAACGTTTTTCAAGCTCGATACGCACCAGAGGTGCACGCAATGTGCACAGCACTAAAAATTTAACTGGCACCAGGATGGGATCCCTGAGGCAAGGTATTTTCGGCTTTTTACAGTGAAAACAATAGTTCCTGCTGTTTCACCGTATACGGAAAAATTCAATTGAGTTTTACGCTAATTGGTCGCGATCAATTTCGCAATGACGTACTCGGTACCGCGATGTAAAACTATTTACGTCATTTACATATGCACTCGGTCCGCTCGAGATTTCCATAGGGTTTTGCGCTTTAACTACAAAAATGACGTAATTCACAGATTTCCGTGGTTGAAGATTGCGAATACTATCGTCCATCTCTGAGGTATGCGTCTCTATAGAACAGCAGCGTGGATCTTCAATCAAGAAGCGTTCTCAAAGAACGAGATAGCATTACAGGAGAATATCTGTAACCGAGGCCGCGTCGTGCGATTGTAACACGTGCGTGTCAGAGTACAGAGCCGCCATGTTTTTTATTTTCAGAGCTCGGACTTGTCCTGCACAACCTCCTCGGAACAGTTTCTAAAGTGTAAAGAGAGAAAGAGAGAGAGAAAGAAGAGCGTCAATTATTTTTCTTAGTATCAAAAAAAAAAAAAACAAAAAAACAAAGACGAAGCATGAGCAACGAGACACGCAAATGATATTAATTTTATTCGTGTTAATGGCTGCGTCGCGAAGAATGTTATTGCGTACTATATATGTTTGCTGATTGACAGAAGGACTCAAATAGGCGAATGGTAATTTTACATAAGAAGCACTTTTTAATCCGTGACACATTTTAGCTTAAATATTGTATTATTACTTTACAAAAGGACATTTGACTCCGTTACCGCTTCCGGGACTTAAGGAGCTCCTCTGCGCTCTGTGTCGCCATTGAGTTTATCGCTTTAAGACCGGAAGACAATGATGACGGAGTCGTCGGTATTATAATGGTGGCATTAACAATAAATAATATAGACAATTATACAAAGTTAGGCACAAACATCGTTAACGTAAAAAATAGAGGAACACACATGGATTGGGTTCCGCTAAGTAGCCAACCGGCCATCATTTCCTTTGCAAGAGTTCACCGTACAGGTGGCACCACTATTCGAACGGAAAGGATGGTCGGTTTTCAAGATGGACGGAGGAGCCTTAATGAATATCGTATAACAAGGTAGAAGAGAGACAAAGTTAATAAGAAAATTGGACAGTTAGGGTGGCTCCTCGATCCACACGAGTATTCTCAGTCGTAGGTCGAAGGCCTTCGGGCCACGGTCGCAAATATATTTTTTTTCTTTCACGGTCCGCCAATGGTTTTTCTTCAGTTACACGAAAGCGATGTAATAAAAAAATGATAAAAGATAACCGAACGAACTTAAACACAGGCTTTTTTAAAATAAAAATACTTCCAACGTCTTATAACACTTATACCAATACCAGTATAATAAATTAAAGTCTAATAAATAGACGCGTTTACTCGAGTCACTGGTAATAAATTGATAATAGACACAAAAGGTATTTAAATCACTAAGTTAGTATTTCGAAAATTTGTCAGCGTTAACTCGTACTGTCAGTAAGTCTAAAGCGTTATTACTAAACTATTTATTACCCGTATACAAAAATCGTGGCACTGAATATTAAAAATCCGTGCAGTAGGCACGACAATGGTCCGTATAATACAAGAGCAATGAACTTCAAAGTACAGTGACGATACAAAACCGAAGTGTGGACGTAGCAAAGGAAGTCGAAGTCAATGAAGTAAAAAAAAAAAAATGAACGAGATAAAAAGAATTAAAAAAACATAATGGCGACATGTAACTTTCTACGAGTATAAATACAGTGAAAAAAAAAACCAGGAGACCGTTCATAGTCGCGAACGTGGCCCGTCGCCAATGGAACAATGGAGTAAATACGACACCGGCGTACAAGAACGATGATATCCAAAAGCTTGGTGTTTTGTCGGTGGAAGCCTTTTGAGCAATGATAGCGAATGGTAATGGTGTAGTTAGCTAGCTTTTAGAGACTTTTCTTTTGTCGAGTTACAACCTTCGTAGCGAGGCCATACTCAAGGAACTGCATTTCGCTTTGCGTGTCGGCTGAACCGACATGGGTGCCACCAGAACATCGTCCCTTGACGGAGATCCCGAGCCACCGTTGCCCAATTCCTGAAAACACATGAGATGACCTATTCCAATCTGTCACAGCCCAACACGTGCATCGTCCCATGATGATGATCATTCTGTTATTGATAATTGTACATGACTTTGATTACTGAACACTGATGAGCGGTCATAAAATGTTCCACGCTAAACGGAACTTCATGCAATCATATTCGATCTACTCTTTATATACCCATATGATAACTTTTCTTTGGTTCGTACGGTTAGGACTATTGCGTGATAACTTTCCCTGAAAGTTTAATGCACGGTATAATAGAATTAATGAAACATGCACGGGATACAAAGTTTTAATGCAAACGCGAGGACATGCACCTGATGAACCATTTGTATGGGAAACTCATAACTTTATGGTGATTCCGATATTATATATTTACAAGTAAAGAGGGGATAACCGATTGAAATTGTAAAAATAATGGAATACTTTAACTGATCCCTAAGCGTGTGGTGTTCTATCTAGTTATCGAAACACTAGCGGCGTGCGGTGTTCTATCTATCACGAAACACTTTCAACCAAGGGAAGCACTCGGCGGCGTTGCATTCCTGAAAACAGTTATCCGCTTATTTTGAGATCTTTTTACTTTTTTATCTTTTTCTTTTATAAACGACGCGTTTTCACGAGAGAAGACGATAATATCGGTCTTGGTGCATTGTCCTCCATTGTGATTGAGACTACAAGAAGCAATTTAAACATTACGATGTAAACTGTATTTACAATAAACTCGTAAAAGTACTTACGTGACATATGGCGGAGCTCGATCCGTTTTTAGTATAGCATAAACAATTGACAAGTTAACATTACATAAAGGATATCAAGAGAAAACATAGCACTGCACACAATCCGTAGTTGGCGTATTCAAAGGAATTGAGAGAGTAAACGTATCACAAAAGAAAAGCACTAGACTAAATAGCGATAACGATAACTTTATTTCGTTATCCGAGGCTTTTGTGTAAAGGTGACAAAAGGCAAAGAAAAAAATGAATTCGTTGGAAAAACAACAAAAAAAGAAAAGACTCACAGCCGTACATTTGCGATTATGCGAAATTGCAAGCGAAAGACGAGAATACTTAGGGGCCATCTACGCGAAAAGCTAAGAATAGAGTTAAAAATGTACTTTGAAAAATTAACTAAGAGTTATTAGCGTGGGAGACCAAGACGAAAATCTTCTGTCGTGAAACATGAGAGAGCATGGGATATATTAAAATAGAGTGAAAGAAAGAGAGAGAGAGAGAAAGAGAAAAAAGAAACGTTAATGCAAGCAAAAATCATGTGCATAGCAAATATTTTGCGTTGTTGTCAACTAACGTTAATATTGTTGCAACTGGCCAATCGCATCTGCGCCAGTTGTTGACTGGCTGGCGTAAGACTATTCGTTGAGCCGAACGGAGACATCATGGTGGACATCGCGCGTTTCAATTTACTTGGTGTTTTGTTGAAGCTGAAAGCTCGGCCGACTTTCATCCTGGTCCTAGATGCGAACCTAAACATGAAAACGTCGCTGTATATATTTTAATTTGCTCAGGTTTACAAAATTTTGTTAAAAATTGCGACGCTGAAATTTTTGCTTTTGCAAATTTCAAAAGAAAAAAGGTAAAATCAAGAACCAAATAACGCAAGAGATCATTCCCTGGTTGAATTGTTCGTGTCTTTCTTAAAGACACGACTGAGTCCATTGGAACTTGTTGCAAGAGCAAGAATTTACACAAACGAAAGGATATTGCAAGGTTAAATGTAAAAAAAAAAATCTAAAATGCAAAAAAAAACCAGTTCAAGCATACACCAACAAGCGTATCGTGCCAAAGCCAGTAACCAAAACCAAAAACATCTACATTAAAGAGAGTGCGTTACTTGTTAGGTAAGTCCAAAATGGACTCTGACATGCAGTAAGATGTGTCTCGGATAGAAAACCCAATGAAAAAAGTTACACAACATATCCTGGTATACTTTTCTTTTTTGAAAAATAGAAAGAAAACAAAGGATTGGAACGATCCGTTTCTTGCTTGAACTGGCCCAAAAACCACCACTTTATAAGCAATTTTTAACTAATATCGTTTGACTATGGACTACTTTTTCTCCTTGTCCTCTATTACTCGATGAGAATTAATAATTTTTGGATTTTACTTAAAGCGGGTAAGGGATTTTTCAAGCAAGTAAAAAAAAGTAATCAGCCTGGTGCGAAAACTGACGGTAGTGGGACATGTAATGTGGTTTCACACATGCTATTCAATAGGAACACATACGGATCCATATACTCCAGGTAAAAATTATGAAAAAGGCTCCTGCAACCAAACGGGTCGTTACCCCATTAATCTTTTGTTCATCACATGCGATACGGAAAAGAAGAAATAATCATTAAACAGAAGAATAGAATTGAGAAATTCTCGAGGGACGGAAAGACTTATCACTTAAACCAACAAATGATTTCAACGATCCATTTTTTCTTTAGTTTGCATACCAATAACAGAATTCCTGCCCCCCGTCCGTCGAAAATCGTATAAAGTATTTTTATTTTTAATCGGGCTACTGGAATTTCTTTTCTTAAAATCCAACAGTTACATGCGTACTTACTTAAATGCTTTGCTCAATGTGCCTAATGCTATGTCGCTAGTATCAATCTCGAGTTGATGCGAATCGAGAGTGATTAGAAAAGTATCCTGAAACACACAATTGACAATTTCACACTCGTTACAGAATGATTAATGCAATAAAATTAAAACTTAAAAGTTTCATATATTCCATGACTTACCGCGTCAGCCTTGCAGACAGTATTAGCCATTTGTCGACAGAGCGTCCTAAGATAATTTGTTTTATTGACCTCCTCGTCGGTTATCGTGAACGAGAACATCTTCTCCTTGAGTTCCTGATTGCTGCGCACCATGAGGGCAAAAACTTTGTGGCACTCTGCGATAGCGCCAATCAAATATTGAACGACCTTATTTCAATGAAGAAAAAAAAAAAAGAAAAATTTTAATCAAAATCCTTACCGTCAGTCTCACGGATATCCACGACCTTCTTGATCGTGCTCAACGACAGCATCCTGATATGCTTGTACGGCTTTCCCTGGCTGAGTTTCGCAGAGTGTAAACCGTTCGCCGTGTTAGGGCTTTTCAATGAGTTGAAGGCCTTCGAACGTTTCTTGCAAATTTCCAAAGTGTCCGTGAAGAGAAAGAGGACCAGATGATCGCCACGACCGCTTAGCGCCTCGCCCATTTCCATTACGTCGCACTTCCCAATGAATGAGCGATGGGACGAGACTAAATGTGGTGGACAATTATCGATCTCATTAAAGATATCGAACATTACGAGTTGCCCTTCGGTTTTGCGTTTGTCCTCGTTAATATAAGTCATGACTTCCTTGATGCTGCTGATCGAGAGTTCCAGCGCGCTGTGATCCGGGTTGTTCTTATTTGTGTGCTTAAGAATATCTTTGAGAAAATAAGAAAAATCAGCCTAATTGATGATCCTTCACTTCAATTAATCTGTACGTTAAAGGACAGGTCGTTTATAATTACCATTTAGCAATAAGCTAATACTGGGTAACCTCTGGACAGGTTTGATCAGCAATTCCTTTAAGCTCTGCCGACCGCACTCGGGCTTGGTTTGACAAATTTTTAAAAAGGCATGAAACCGTGGTTTATTTTGGTCGCACTGGTCCAGCATCTCCTTTGTGTTTTCGAAGAAGTTCACGTACGGTGGATATGCCTTGACCAGATCTGGGGCGTATTTTAAAAAGATATTTCCAATGCTCACGTCCTCCGCCCAGTGGGCAGCACTGTAGCGGAGTTCCTCGAGCATCTTCTTGTGAACCTCGTAGATGGGCGGAAAGTTGCCAAAGATAATTTTTGCCTCTGTACTGTTCAGCAACTCCCCGGTGGTCTCTATGAGATCTTCCAACGGTGACTTGAATAACTGAGTCCAAGAAAGACAAAATGAAAGTATCGTCATACGTGAACCAATACGAACTCTTGTAGTCTCGTTTTTACGGCATTTGCACAGTGACATTCGTACTTGACATATGACTTACCGTCATTATTGTACTCAGGATACCGACGTAGTTCGATTCCGTCTGCACGAGCTCCAGGAATACTTGATGTCGTGGTGACAGATTCTTCCTGGATGTCTCTGTGTTAACAGCTTCTACTTCTGGAATATCTGCCGGTTACCAAGAGTCCTGTTCACTGCTCGCGTCCCTCGTATGGTTGTTACGGTTAGTTCTCACACAAAAGTTATCAAGCTATTTTTTAACCACAAAGTGCTATAAATTCTTGTGGTTATTGATACGAGGTAGAGTACCATAAACAATTGTATATCTCATATTGAATCACCTCAAGTGTCATTTGTCAAATTAATAAGATTTTGAATTGAACTAAATATGAAGTATTATGTTAGTAAATATCTCGTGAATTCTTTTGTGACCACCATAAAAGAGGAAGGCGAGCCCGTTAATACTAATTAGCGTCTAAGAATTTAATATAAATTAGACTTATAGTTAGGCCACCACCGCAGATAGTACTAGTGTTCATAACAGTAGCGTTATATGATAAACATTTGTTCAGCGCACAAATATTGATTGAAGCGCGAGTAAATTAATAAAATTTGATTTGTAATCGCAATCAATAACTCACCGTCCAGCAGTTGCTTATCAGGACTTGCTGTACAGTCAAGAAAACTTCCACTGACGCTGAGATGACCGGCGTCGCTAATACTGGAGCGTCTTTTGTGAACTGCCGGGGAGTCAGCACCATTTTGTACCAAACTCGATAGAGTTTCGGCTAGTCGTTTACGTTTCCGTCTCGTTGATGCTGTGCTAGGTGTCGCTGCCTGTTGACTGTCTCTTCTGGCCGAAGCAGTGGGCGACAGTACGGATTCTAAGTACTGCATGGATGAATTCTAATTTGTAGAAAGCGCTTCTTCCTTTGCATATCTCATTCTAATGCTATTCGGATAACTTACGTCTTCGAAAAGATATTCCTTCTCGTCAGCTGCTCCTTCATTCTGAACCGACGTCCAGAACCATTCGGCCTTTACTATGTGGGCCCGCACGGAGGCCAAGTCTGGTAGAGCATTTACATTGGATTCATCCACGACCTGTAATAAGAGTATTGTATTAAGATTAACGGTAAATATTGTATAATAAATAGTATAATCTGGACGTGAAACGATAGACATAATAAACCGTGCTACATAATATAAATACAACAGATTAGTTTATACGGACGTTACTGTTCACAAACGGATTGACGGCAAACAATAATTGTGCTACCCCTGATTATAAATTTTCACCAAAACCTAGTCACCATTGTGCCTATAAAATCAGCAGAATAAATTGAACAGAACTAAAATAAAAGTAATTACTACATTTTCGTGCGTTCCCAATAAGACAGCAGCACTGCCGGTATAATTATTGAACTGTTCAATTTATTACTAATCGCCTTACAATTAAATCCTGAAATAATGAATGATAATACCACGATAAAAGACTTCTCCTCGGATTTCTTCGTCTTGTCATATCTCGTAGTTTGACTTTGACTTTTGTCCAAGGAAGTGGAAGCATTGCTGGTCTTTTTTGGATCGATGGACATTCTGGCGATTTTAGGAGGAATTGGCACGGAATTGAACTGGGATCTTTTACCTTCAGGACTCATGTGCACGTACTGTTTAGAACCCGAAGTGTGATTAGTATCGTCAGATTTAAATATTTGCCTTAAACCTGTACTAAAGTTTCTCTTGGGTCGTAAAATCGGCGAATCGTAAAGAAGTAAATCCTCCCGATTCCGGCATAGATTCGGTTGCGAGAAAATCTTCGCGAAACGTGTATTATCAGGAGATACGAATTTTGGAACACTGAAGCAGGACTTTGACCGTTTCCAAATAACGTATCGTCGTGGTGTTACGGCTTTTTTGTTCGATTGTATACTTTTTGACGCAGGTGACTTATTCGCGTAATCATCTCTCGAATGCTGTGGCGTTAATGACTCTTTGCTTTCCGTGTGAATTAATTGAGTAAGCGGTAGCGACGTGGATATAACATTTTTGAACTTTGACCTTGCCTCAAACATCTTCGCGTCGTAATTTCGGCTAGTTTCCGACGTATCCACGTCCATTTTACTGGAAACTATAGATGCTAAATCCAATTCGGTGGATGTTACTATTAAACCGGAATTTACAGAGCCCGAATACATCGAGTTTAATCTTGAGCCAGTAAAGTCTTGAGACATTCTTGTGGACGAGGAGATATTTACTCCGGAGTCATATTGATTTGAAAAACAATCGAAAGGAAAATCTGTGTCCTCGGATTTAGTGAAATCCATGGAAATGCCAGAGTCCAGGCTAAGATCGGAAGCAACGCTAAATCTCTGTGGAATATTGTCATTTGTATATCTTGAAATGTAAGAATGATACTGAACCGATGCCGATCGAGCAACTGCTGATCCTGACTGGTCAGAAGTTTTATTAGGTATTGTATTGGTATATGGATTATAAAAAGTGAAGGTGAAGGGTTCAGTCTTTAAGGAATACATTCGAGATGGGATATAAAGTCCCTTGTAATTTCTGACGTCGCGGTACCGGTTGTCCGAATCGGTCACCTAAATAAATGTGTTCGCAAAGCGTTGCTGTTAAATTGTCAGTCAATTTCAGTCAAGTAAATAACACGTCAAGTGTCTCCTTATCAAAGAAGTCGTATACAAAAAGAGTAAACTGTTACACTTACCACATGAGTGCAGTTAGGATCATCGATCTCTGTCGATTCTCCACCTTGTTGTTGCAAGACCTCGCACATGTGCTTTTTCTCATCGTCGGGAAAACCAAAGAAGCATACCTTGGCCCCGAAGAAAGGTTTGAGTTTGTGTGTCGCAATCTGAGAACATTAATCATTTCGTTTCTCAACAGTGCATCGTATTGATTAAATCCATAGCTAAACAATGGAAATTAGTAGGACAAGTTTCATACCAATTCCTCGTTGTTGCTATAGCTAGAAACGTCGTCCTTAGCATCCCACAAGGTCGACACCCAGCTAATTGACATTATCGGCACACGAAACGTTACGGCGTATCGATATTTATCGCCACCGCAACAATTTGCCAGCAGGTGAGTTACCTTGCCGCCCATTTCCTTCCGGATACTCCCACCCATATTGTGGATCATGTTGATGAGCCTTGTCTGGATAGGAATGAAAAAGGACAAAATGTATCATTGATCATCTTCAGAGACTGTAGAGAATTTATAACAGTGTCATTTGCATTGTACCCGTCACAAATGATTTCTTGATTTTCTTTGAAAAGTCATGCCACAAATGGTATCTCGCGACACCTAATCAAGCACAATCACTGTCCCTTATCAGTTAGCCACGCACGGCTGTTTAAAGAGGGAACCTGATAGCGAGACTATTTAAAAATAATTGAACCGCAAATAAACGGATATACGTACGAGCTCGTCCTTCTTCCGGAAGCCGGTAAAGGCGACCACGATTCCCACCATGGCTTGAGTGTACATTGGTCGGTTAATGCTAGGTAGAGAGGCTTTCTTGCCCGCTAGTTGCAGAAGAGCAGTAGGTCCCAATATTCTGTTTGGACAGAGAAAAACACCAGTGAATGTCCGCCTTATTTTGCAATTCTATATTTTTACCATAACTAAATTTACTAAATCTGAATCTAATAGGACGAACATTTGCCTCGAGTCGAAGTGTGAGAATAAAATGTTGAGAAAAAAAAATGATAAAACAGAACCAGCCCGTGCCAAGTAGTAATGGCTACGATTACCTTGAGATAGTATAACCCGACAATGACGCGTTATTGTGACGCTCAAAGCGTGGAACATTAAAAGTACGAGGAAAGGCTACAAATAAATGTCTTTAACCAGGGTGAAGGAGAACATTGGACAAAGTAATATTCGAGTCAAATGTAACAACAAACCTATGGGCAGAACTTTTGGATAGCGCTTCGTATTCAGGTCCCTCAAATTGCTTCAAAATGAAGTACGTGCAGTAGGCAGTATCTTCCATATATTCTGCACCAGTCTCAGACTTCAGTACCGGTACACTGAATTGTTGAGCTGCCGCACCCAATGCCGGGTCTTCTCCGGCTTCGCCGACCAGGCATAGCCTCTTCTTGCGCGGAATGATCAGAGCTAATTAAAAGATACATACAAAATTAATTAATGATCACAGCAAACCATTATTACGGGGGACACGTTTAAACTATGATACCAGATAACAATAGTTTTAAGTATGCAGCGTTATCAAATTTTATGCAATACCATCTCAGTGGATTTTATAGAAATTCGAACAGTTGTGCAATATCCATGTTTGTTTATACGGACTGTCCAAAGGACAAAACTGAGTGATTGTCTGCGAGGACGAGTAGTGTGACTGGCGCCTCGGTAAAGGGTAATGCGTTTAACGAACAATTTATTGCATTAATCATGACGCTAATTTTATTCACTTTTTGCCGGAATCGGAGTCATGGGAATTATGATGGGAATTGCACTGTGGGATAAACACATTTAACTCTCCTGCTAAGTTTAACAGTGAAATTTCCCGTCTTTCGTAATAGGTACGTAACACTTAAATATAATTGATGGTGTACGATTAATTAATTTTTCTCCATGATATTTATGTGTAAAAGTGGGTGTTGAAAAGTTTCTACTTAATTCGGATGGTACGCGATGATTTATAGACTTGCTTTAATGGGAATTGCTTAAACTGTCTTTTCCTGTTGGCACTTTCAGTCCCCTTTATAGATATGCGAGTCAGAGATCGTGTGCAATTCAAAGTGCAACGGAGTCCTGGCACATTCTTTGTCTTCTTTAAAAGTTTTGTCTTGCATCCCTTTGCCGTTACTAACGAGATATGTTAGATGGGTAGTTTCTTTTGAACCCTTAGGAATTTATTTTTGGAATAAATTCGCCCTTTACCCCTGGAGTTATAGTATTCTCCCTTTTGGTTGCTATACTTAGATTTTGAGGAAGGATCGTTTGTCTAATGATTTTCGGCTAAAGGAAAATACCAAATATAAGAAGTTATTTTTGAAGACTAGAATTCCTTAAGGACATTAAAAGATAATGTTGATTCGAGTGAATCGCGAGTCATCGATTTACAATTTCTTACAGACTTCTACATGGAGAAAATAAAAAGAATAAATGGCACAGAACCTAATATATTTTATAACATTGAAGAATTTAATTCCGTATTCATCGTGTTGTCCTTACATAATTCAAAGTAAATAAATTACGATAATTAAATTCGATATGAATTTATCTCAATGACTTGGTAAAAGTATCTATGCAGATAGCAAAAACCTGTTGAATTATACTACGTTAGGAACATGTACAATAAATTCTAGTGCAAAAACCATGCATACAAAATGGTAAAAATTTTTGCATATGTATACATGATATACGCAACATGATGATTCATCTCCAAAATATAGAAAGTCAAACATGGTAACTTAATCTGATAAATATCATTTGTCTTTAAGGCACTGAGTTAAATAAAATTCTATTTTACAAAGTCTAACATATTGTATGAAAGATGGCTATAAGGATGACAAGAACTTTATAGAAAGCTAAAAGTTAAAGAATGTAAGCGAATCAGTTCCTTATGCTGGATTAAGAATTCTAAATGACAAAATTATCTTGTTCAACAGACTAACTACATACATGACTGGTATCAGTCTATTGAGATAATATTGATAGCAGTTGCCGATATCACCAACTGTTTCCAATAGAGTGAAATGTTAAATGAAATGAAATCCAAACAATTACTTTAAAATAATTATACCATAATGAAGCGGTCCTGCTGTGTGCAAATACATTAAATATATAAATTCAATGTAAACTCATACGTCCCAGGATAAAATATACAAGATACAGTGCATAACATTTGTAAAAATAAAATATCGCAATTGGTATGCCTGACAAGACAAAAATGTATGCAATACTAAGCAACATTATGCATGAAGTTTTGAACACGCGTATCAGAAAAAATAATGAAATTAGTCATCAATTTTGAAGTGAGAACCCTCAGGTTCTTCCACAATTCTCAACCAAGCTCGGCATGCAAAACAATGCAATAAAATGTCAAATACAAAAGTCCTGAACGAAGATATAGCTAAAGCATTGGTACATAAGACAGAAGATGTGCTGGGAAGTCAAAGACATAGTAGGTAGGGTTAGTTCGGCAGGTGCCTCAATGGATGAAAGGTAGCAACACGAGTATCAGGTTAGAAAATGACAAAGATTTCTAGAAGAATTAGATTCAGGGGCGAGCGATGCTGCTGCCGAGACTTACGCTCGCTCCTGGCCGGCTCTTCACTATTTATATCGCTCGTACTACTATGAACGCTTTGCTCTTCCATTTTGGCCGTTCGTTACAACATCGGTCCGTCCTCTTGGTCCTCGAGTCTCGAGTTATGGCGCGTCTCGAAACACTTTCAGGCCCGCGACCCGGCAGCCGGCACGTTTTCAGGCTCATTTAAAGTCCATCGCCGATACCAGCGGCACTCGCGCACCGAGAAAACCCACATGAATCAAACGCCAAGAACAATTCGCACGCACTAGTATTTACCAGCAGAATCACTCGACGGTGATTCGTTCCGTCTCACTTCGTTTTACCGTGATACCTTTTCACTGGCTTTTCACTGTCCCTGTCCCACTCGATCTCGTCAGCTCAACCTGCTATTCGTTCGCTTCTTCGACAAGGTTGCCGAAGACATAACGACATTGGCTCGATTACGAATCCTTCGGTCACGTGATGAAGTCACGTGGGAGAGAAACGGTCGACGATGCTCAAGATGGCGGCATCTCTCCTCTCGGGGACGTGGACTAACGGGAACGGTTTTATGTCACGCTTTTGGAAGAGGTGACGAGTCACACGGTAATAGATATTTGTAATGAGTACTCCTGAAGATTCCTGGCGATTTGTAACTTCGATAATTCCGTTAATTCTAAGATACTTCCACGTTACTACTGGACCGACGGGTTACGAGTTTTGCGTCACATATAGTGGCGCCACCACCTTGCAGCGCACGGAAGTAAACCATAAATTCAAATCGTAAAAGTGAAATTCGGTTGCAACGACGAATGAGAAAAATAAGTGACGGTTGTTGTGAGAAAAAATGCCAAGTCTGAGAATGAATAGTTTATTATTTCCTTCAGAAGTCTGAACATCTTTCACGATTCGCATGAGCATGAAATACTTTATGCGTTATATTATTGTTATATATTTTCTTCTACGCAGGACGTACATATATTTATGTATATAAATAATTTTGATACTTATATATACAGGGTTAGTCACACAAACGCATCACCTAAAGTTAGTCTTTCCATTTGAGTTTTTATGATAAAACTACCGTCAAGCGATGCATTGCGCGAATAATCCCATATACATACATATGGTGTGTATATATATCATGTATATAATAGCAACGCGGTCATAGCCGTGGTAAACAGTTTGACAGATTGGGGGGGGGGGGGGGGGGGTGATATAAATTAGAAACTGCGTTCATGAGGTGGCTATAATGAAAAGCGCCATGCACTATAATAAATAAACCGCACGCCTATGTATGTACATATAGTACATATAATTCTGAATTATTATCAACGTTAGTAGCCAGAGTAAATCATTATAAGGATAGACTGGAAGGAGAGGAGGGAATAGGATACAATTAAGAGTCTCAAAAGAGTCTGGCGTACGCGTATAATTTCTCGAAAGGTATCAAACATTTCGAAACTGGAAAGAAATTCCAAAAAATATATTTACATTACGCACTCGCTCGCACATCCCATGTCATATATTTCAGAAATTCAGGCACCGTCGGTAGATCTTGAAAAACCAAAAAGGAACCGGCACTAAATAGAGTCAGGCTCTGAGGAGGGGTGGTAAAAAAAGAAAAAGAAATAAATGAAAATCATTTGACCTTTCGTCGTATCTTGTTCTCTTTTTATAATCGTTATTAAAATTAATGTAAACGGCTTAAATAATGGCGACTTATTATAACCGATTAACGACCACTGATACAAAAATACTCGAATTTTTGGTAAATTTTTCTTGTACCACTGGTTGTTAACGAGTTAATCTCTCGTAATGTTGTTCCTTTGCTTTTCAATTGACAACACATATATTTCCATTGCACTAACATACTTCGGGCTAAGTATAGAATGGATTCGGATAATAATAAATAAAAATTAATAAATGACTCGTCGAAGAAAAAAGGAAACACGGAACGGACGCTCTTTTTCGTCCCGTTCACTTAAGTTTATGGTTCTCAGTATTTCATTCCTTGAAAACTGATAAAGACGCCATAAAAATGGCGATTCAATTCGCGCACTGTAAATTCAAACAGGGAAAATTGTTTCTATTAAAAATTTCGAGCTCTACAAAAAGGCAAAGTATCATTCCCGTGCGTCAAGGTGATCCGAATTTATTGTAATACGTGGGACAAAGAAATTCTTTATTCTCGCGACGATCCGTTTCCGATTACAGAACACCAAAGGTGTTCTAACATATCGCAGTTATACTCAGTCGTAGGCATTCATTCACACGCACAGCGATGCACAAGTGCACTACAAACATATCCACACTCTTCTGGTCCAGTCATTCAAACCGGCTAAACGTAAGATTGCAAAGAAATTGCAAATTCTCTAGAAACTATCCTCGCACCATGTTATTTGTTTGGTTTCGTTAGGCAGTGTCGTACTGCCCAATAACCGTTGCGAGTCTCGTGAATAAAAATAATCGAAAAATGAGATATCCTAACATGAGAATCACTTAGACTGCTGATGTTCCTCTTCGTCATCGCTATAGTCGTCGCTCAGGTAGTGGCTATTTGACGAGAATTCAAAGCGGCCCGACTTATTTGGCGGAGGACTGCAAACAAATAGACACGTATAAAAACGTCATTCGTATTTAAATGACGCATGGCCAATAACGAAATGACAAAGACATAAAAAACGGAAATACGAAGCTTTCGAATACGTTTTAATTTACTTTAAACGTAATTGGAGTAAGATCACAGTTTAACTGTTAACACATCACTTAGTCAATAGGTTAACAATTTATTTACCTGCTTTGATCCTCGCCGTGATTGCTGCTGCTACTGCTATTGGGACTCCCATCCCGTTTGGGACTAGCTGGTGGCGATAACGCCTGCATTAGCCGTCCTTTACTTTCGTTCCAAATAGTGGACTGTAGTGCCGTCGAGACAAAGAAAAAGAAAAGAAAAAAAATATATATATTATCAAACACCGAAAATGTTCTTATCTTATTATTATATTATCACAATAAGTCATTAAAACACTTGGCAAAGCTCTTCTTCTTTATTAATGAGCGTATAAGCGATTCTCATAAAAGACCTACAGACCCTGACGGTTTGTAGTCTTCCCATAGAAAAGCAGGAAAGCTAGTATAAAAAGCACCGTTATCACATAAACAATACCCACCAAGCGGCCTTCTCTGCCGAAAAGAAGCAAAAATGCTTCTATGAAATCTCGTGATTTTTCTTCCCACTTGCTTATCATGTCCACGCGCTTTTCGCCAATATTTTCCATCACGCGTTTACCCTTATCCTTCAGATCGTCAATCTTGTTTTGCAACCGGAACTTCTTCTCCTGTAAGATGAATTAATAAAGAAATGTCAAAAGTCACGAAGGATATTCCAAGTCAGCTAATTCATTAAAAATACTAACGTTCAAAAACGACACGTTCAATTCCTTGGCACTGTAACCACGTGCCAGATTTCTTCGTACGTAGATATCGTAATCCTTGACTATCCTGGCTACGATATCCGACGTGGATACGCCTTCGGTACGTTGCGTGGCTACGAACATTCCCTTTAATTTAAGGGCAGCGTAAACATCCTCGCCATCCTCAGTCATATACGGGATATCGTCATGAGCGACGAAATCAATCTGTAATAAAAAGAAAAAGATTATTTATACCCTCTAACCATTCAAAACGGCTAGAATTTTTATTTTCTGATAAAATAAAATTATTAATTTACCTTGTGCTTGGCGAGGAAGTCATCATCCAATTCCCATGGGGCATCCCGGACCACTTCGTCTACGTATCGACAATGTCTGACAGCGTCGTATCTCTCGGCACCAGTCATAACTGTCCTGCCTTTTTTACTATGAGTCAATTCGTCATTGCACACTGTAAAATAAATAGAAGTTTATTTTCATGATTGTCATTAAAACTATGACTAATAACGGAAGTTCTAATAAAGAAAATTAGAGCACATGTTTATTCATGTGATCATCGAACGGTTTTGCATATTTGCTGAATAAAAAACTAAAGCGACACGTTGTTAATGATTGGATAGTCATTAAAGAATCATTAATTAAAAATTGATGGCCTATCTAATCCAATCAGTGCATACGCAACAAAAACTGGAGATTAGCGTATCCGCTTTGAATTCCTTCGTCTCCGCTGTGTTTCGATTGATATCCTTTGGAAATTATACGATTCGATGATCCCCGTGTCTCCGCGCAAGTTGTTATCGTTTAATTACACAATTGCAGTAATTACCTATGTCCGATGACATTGAACAAAAATGAAACCAGTCGTAAGGACATGACTCTATGAGTCATTTCCTACAATTTAAAAAAAAAAAAAGAAATGAATGTTAACTTGTGACCAACTATCTTCAATTTGTCGCGTGCACTATTATTATTTTATCCTGACCTCAAGATTTCCGTACCTCGATGACTAAAAAGAGGTAATTTGAGGTTGACCGCATGAATATGAGATATGGAAATGAAATATTTAAGTAATTAACAAAGCAGGCATGACCATTTCTGATCTTGTCGTGAAAAAAAGTTGAGAAAGTTCACGTAGTTCATGAGAGACACTTCTTACTGAATTATACAAATAAAAATGAGGAATGAGTAGGTTCAGGATTTCTTTTTTTCCTCGTCCTACGAGGGTTGGTCAGTCTGGTCCTAAAGAGTGTCAACGAACGGTAAATGATTCAGTTACAAAAAGGTCTATACAGGGTCTTAACTTACCTCCGACAATAAGATAGACGTTTGGAAAGATATTTTTGGCCTGCATCAGCTGTCGGGCATGGCCCTGGTGAAACAGGTCATAAATACCATCAGCATAGACTCTCACTCTTCTTGGAGCTGAAATAAGGCCAAGAACAATGTTACCCTAAATAGTGAACCACCATAAATCATAATAAGCTTGTAGAATGAGCAAGAAATATATAAGATGAGTCATTAAAACGGAAAAATTTACCTTTACCACTCCTGGCCATTTTCAAAGTAATCCTAGTCCGGTAATCGCAGGCATCGCGTTCCGCTTGGGCTTCTGGATCATTGCTGAACGGCGCTTCTTTGCAGATTGACTGCAACAGTTTAAGTAAAATAATTACAATGTATAAGGAATTTTCATTAACGTTGAATACTTCGTGGTAAATGTTATCACAGAAAAAATTTCTCTAAATTAACTCATGGCTCGCGTCCTATCGAAAAGAATCGCCCGGTATACGTTTGGAAGTTATAAATAAACGTACAGTAGTATTATAGATAAAATAAAATGTGGCGTGATCGACTATCTTGACGCCGGTTCTCAATGAAAATCTTGTATCTTACCAATATTCTAGATTCGTAAATTGGTAAACCGTCTAGATTTCTTTTAAATGGCTTTAAATTGGTCCTCGGAAAGGGATTAATATCCACCGCTAAGGCCATTTTGATAACAAATTATTTCTCGCTCACTCTGTTATCACTTTTTTTACATAAATATTTTTAAAAACTTTTGCATAACAACCACGCTAATTTCTATGATATTTATTATTTATTGATAAAGTAAAAAAAAAAAATCGAGCTGTTTTATTCACAATTTTTGCAATTTTTGTAATTTTCATTGAAAATTACTTTTCAAGACTTGAGATTTAACACGACATTCGTCGCACCGATCTTCTCACTACGACGCGCGCAGGCCAACTGCTAGAAATTCAGACGTGACCATCCAATAAACTGATACCACATCAAAGCTTTGTGGAACTTTGATCAGGGGAGTTCATTACTGATGTTTGATCTTTCCCCTTAATGACCCTATGATTACCCTACCATTTAAAAGTTTATTATTGGAAATACTACCCGGATCATCATTTTTTAGCATAATTAATGGCAAATTATAAAATTAATCGATCATGCTATAAAAATTGTGAGGCTTTTCTGTGTACGTAAGAAATTCGTTTTTGAGAGTGAATGTTTAAACTTTCAGAATGAATTTCAAGGTTTTTTTTTGGTGGAAGTGAGAGTTTTCAGTGAACCTTGAAGTATATGAAAATCATACAAAAAAAATTTCTTAAAAAGATATAGTAATAATAATAATTTCATTTATGTTTTTAACTTTCATAGTACATATTACTATATTACAGGTGTAAGTTAAATTCGATTTTTTTTAATAGTAATAGTAAAATCCGGAAGTAACGTGAAAATAATTTAGGATAATTTTTATGCTATAACGAATTTTTTTGTGAAACCAAAAAAAAACGTGAATGCATGTATTATATATATAATAACAGCGATAGTATAACCCTTATTGCAAATGTAAAATTTGATACTGATTCAATCGATACAATAAGGCTTCATCAATAAAAAAGCAGGTTACTTGCAATCTATATAAGATTAACCCCTATAGAGATAATAAATACAAATAATGATAAGAAATACTCCCTTTTGTAAATAACTTGACAGATCGATCGTTTGACAGCTAAATTTCAATATCAGAAAGATCTCAATTTATCATCTATGATGAAATCCCTATTTGTTTAAAAATTAAATAGAAACTGTTGATACGTAAGATATAAGTAGTCAAAAGACAATTGGAGTTATTGTAACAATGTTGTACTTTTGATAAATTATTAAATAACTACTATTAGAATAGTGTGTTATATGAAATACTGAGTTACAGACCTATTATACAATACGTTAAACTAATATGTAAGGGCAACAAATGATATAACATTATGTAGTCGGTCTGCAAGTAAAATGGCTTAGTGACAGATGGAAACATAAGTTTCGTGTTATGAACTCCCATAGCAAAATTTCCTAATTGTCAATATTTTTGCTTTCTAAAGGTAACGAATGAGTGTCTATTGATTTCCATTGATTTACTGCACGTTACCTTTGGCAAAAAAGCATGGGAAATTAGGAAGTTATGTTACGAGAGATATCTGTCATTTTGAGCAATCTTACTTACGGACTGACTGTACTACGTAAAGCAATGTTTAAGAGCCACTATGGAGTAACCTGATAACATGTACAAACCCTGTAATAGTAGGATTACACTGTATAAAACAGTGTATAAGGATCATTACCGGGTAAACCGGCGAATTTTCTTTTGAACAGGAAGCATTCTCTCCATTTTGGTTGTCCCCATAGCTCATAGAATTCAGCATCGTTTCGTCCCTCGCACGCTTTCTGGACATTTTCTCACACTTTCTAATTGTAGATATCCATGCAGTCCCTTCGGAGCTGAAAAATGAAGATACGGGATTCTCCAAATAGTATCCAGTAGCTGTCTGTAGTGCGATGACCTACATAAGTTAAAAAATCCAAATTTTCGCGTTTGTGCTTGAAATTCGCTAAAACGTCCACAAAATCTCAATATGTCGGAAAAATGAAAACAAAAATAAGAGTCCAGTTTGGCAGCTCTCTGAGATGTCTATTGAAACAGACGAAAAACTTCGTTACTACACGCTAGTTTCACACATTTATTTCATCGCCAAGTTACGCCCTCGCAGCGGCAGTCGACAGCAGTACTCCGAAGTACAGCCCTACGCGCATGCGGTCTACGTCCTACTGGCGAACGCGATACACGCGACATGATTCAATATGGGTTTTCGTTTCATTTATTTACGGATCAAGACAAGATTAAATGAAAATAGGTAAAATACGTGATATAGAAGCATATTTAAAGGTATTCCTATAAGTTTTCAATAAACAATTAATGCATTCGATTAAAAAAGATTAAATGGCTTCACTATTTATTATTTATTTATTCATTTATTGAAATCTAGTTTTAAAACAATTAAGACATTAAAACGTAGACAAATAATGTTACTTTAGGGCAGAAACTGTACAATAGAAAACGTGTTACTGACGTAAATCGCATACGAGAGTGACGAATCCATCGTATATAGTTAATATCGTAGGTACGTAAACCGACCACGCTAGAGCATTCGACAAGATATATAATTCCACATGACTCGAGGAATAAGTTTTTTCACTCAAGTCGTAGAACTAGCCTATTACGTCAACGAAAAGAAAGTACAGTTAAGAAAAAAAAAAAAAAAAAAAAAAAAGAACGATTCTCCTACATTACAGTCGTTTTCATTTTTTCGTACGTAAGAAATTAAGTAATGGATACACGGATATACGGAAGATCAAAAGTCTAGGAACGATAAATTATATTATCTTAATATTATTGAAGTATTTATTTAAACAGCTCTATCGCCATGAAGTCATTTTAACTGTTGAATTTCCCTGAAATAAATACAGAAGGCAAAGGCCATATTGTTAACTGACCAGCATATGTCGTCACGCCATTTAATTTTTGTCGTTTGCGCTTCTTTAGTACACAGATAATATACATACACAATATACCTATAATGCAACGATGCATAGCTTTACAACCGATTCAAAGTATTTCCTCATTTCACATTTTTGCTCTAGAATTCATTTGAAATCATCATTTCTCTATGTTCTCCTTTCATTTCTCGATAACATGCAAGACCTCCAATTAAACTAGAACATGATATCTCAACGTTCAAAATGAAAAGCTACATTTCTAATGTTCGCGAATATTCAGACATGCCACTGGAATACATTCAGTATATTTTGATACTGTAAATTAAATCCCGTTGAGTATTTCCACTAATTTCATCCTCCAACCCGTAGACAATACTATCTCTTCTAAAATATATCATAATCATCTTGTTTCATGACACATTTAAAAATAAATAAAATATAACAAGTACAGTTTAATTACCCTATTAAGAATTCATTATGTCCTGCTGTTAAGCGCAATAAAACTAAATCGTTAGGGTTCAGCTATACGATAAACTATTATATTCGAAATCACCAACTTATTATCATAACGGTATTTCTAGATATATCCTGAATGAAACTATAGCATACAAGCTACGAATTCATGTAGAATTTATAGTACAGTTACAGGTAATACGATAAGAAGCATATTTACCTAAGAAAAGAAAAATCCTCTAAACAACACCGATAAGTGTTTCGCGAAAAATGACGCAAATTTTTCAATAAATAGCAACAAATAATATATATAAAATTCATCGACTCCTCACCTTTTTTAAAATAAATTCCCACAAGGCACTCGGTGCTCTAGTAGGAAACACGTGAACTATCTGAAAGTCGTCAGCGAGCACGTTGACACTTCTTCACGCTTGAGTAATCCTGGTGTACACAAGAACCCGGCACATTGCAATAATTAATATCGAATGAATTTTCTTACAGAGAAACGATATCTAAAAACCACCAAGGTTATCAAACTATACGAAAAAACTAGACGCCGGTGTCGCGTAGCAGGCAGTGCTGTCTCGCGTGAAGTCGTTTTGGCAATTGTAATGGTGGACAAGTTGCTACAAGAAGAGAGAGGGGATGCGTGACGTAGATCGGATGATATATGACGTCATAGAGAACACGAGACTTATATTTAAAGTATACATAACTGTATACACGTGCAGTTATATACTTTTCTATGAGTTTCTAATTTCAGTGCTTTGTATACCTACTAGTCTCTTCTGTTTGTAGCTGGAGCAGTGGCTACTGTACTGCTACTTATGCAATGCATACGTACATTATAATGTATTCTAACCTTGCAACGATGACGACTTACAGCATTTCACAGTTGCATATTAATCATACGATTCAGTTGGAAGCTGCCTGTATGTACATACGTTTATATATGTTTCCTAATAAGCAGCTCAAACGTGGTAAACGTACAATCACGTGTCAGGGCGATTCAGCATTTCAAAGTCTGTCGAACGATGTATGTACGTACTTGGCACATTCCATGGAATTCTATCAAGGTTTTATATTATCAAATTACTGTGCATAATAGATCAGGTATTTTTTTTTTAACAATACGCATGTCAAGTACATTGATTTATCGCTGAGTAATGTATTATTGTTAATCCTTTGAGTGGTACCGTCATATGGCTCGGGAGGTTAACGATGAAACGAATAAGGGCATTAGCTAATTTTTATGTAAATATAATGAGCCTGACTTTAAAATTCTTACGGAGCTATTGAATTTTTTATGGCTGCATTGTTACAGGGTATTAATGCAATAACAACGAACTAATTACAAAGCTGAGATTTATTTTAATCAATAATAACTTTAAAATAATCTCCATATAATTATTAGATTTATATCTTTATTATTCGTCGATCTATCGGTTATTTCCTTCATTCTTCCTGTCTCGTAATTCTCATATGATTCATCGAGCTTGTGTTTCTCTTTCTCACTTGCACAGTCATTAAATGTCTATTAATTTTTCATCTTCCGTATTATTCGGCCACGATTCAAAATGCCTTCGGCGACGACGTCGTCGTCCTCGCTGATGTCGAGTGTCGCGTGCGACGCTGTACGAAAACACTCGTACTTACATTCTCATATATATTTACAAAGAAAATACTTCTTCCTTCATTTCTTGACGTCGATATTGGCCATTTTTTTCGCTAAAGGATATCAAAAAAAATCCCGTCACAGCAAACAGGCAACAAATCGTTAGTGGGTTTATGCACGGCACATTCTTCATTTTTTTATGTTTCTTCTTTTGTTTAGTT
>JARPRG010000665.1:293829-385455 GCA_031001745.1 Hartigia nigra | reverse complement strand
TCCTATGGGTATAATTCCTCTTTCTCGTAGTCTTAATATAGTAGCAAATTGTGTTACAATTATCATATATAAATAAATAGCAACGAGAATAGGTTCATTGTTAGTTCGAGAACTAAGAAAAATAATGACAAAGGACACTGCGTTCGTGTTGCGATGTTTCCTTTTGTTTAATTATTTAAAACAAAACAAAAAAAAAAGAAAAAAAGTAAAAAGAAACATTATCGGGTAGTGTCCTCGCGTTATCTTGATTGAAACCGTCCATTGAGTTCTTTTATTACACAATGCTCAGTGAGGAGAGAAGTTCGAATGTTGTACTGAAGTTACGAGGGAATAAGTTTTGTTTCTAAAATAAAAAGATAAAAATAAAGAATGAATAACCCTCTAACTCAAGTACAATATTCAAAAATTCTCAGGGCAATGCAATCATAATCCTGTCTAGCTCTCAACACTGCAATATTATCGATTATTACCATTAAATAACATTTATTGTACCTAAATTTAATAATAAAATACCTAAATCACAATGTCATGCCGCCATCCGATGGCAATGCGCTGGTGGCTTTTTGCAGTCTATTTGCTTTATCATTTTTTTCCCTACTGCTTCGTCGTTAAGTGGAAATGATCTCGTTGGTGGTGGTCGTGGTAATAGAGTAATAGTAATAGTACTAATAATAATAATAATGATAGTTCTCGTGATTTCTTAATGACAATTAAATCAGGCCTCTTGGTTCTAACTGATATTAAAATTCGCAAATGAAAGTCCAGTTTATTTTCCGGCTGGGCTGTTCGAATGTGCATATCATGCATTTTTCTCCTTGATTTTGTTTTTTGAAAAATTATAAGAAAGTCTGCTTTAGGTAACAACGTTCAGTACGTATAAAGAAGTCAAAGAAATATTTTTAAGTCGAACGAGCGATGGGCCATAAAATTTACAAAAAAAAAAGGGTATCGCATAACGAATCAAAAATGCGATCGTGCAGCCTCGCAATATTATCGAAAAATAGCACTTAACTTTAGCGGCAAAGAAATTGCGTTCGATTATTTATATATACGCGTGTATATATATATATATATATATATCATATATTGAATGAAATCTGCTGCTGGCCTTCGTTGGCTGGCTCGTATCGATTACAGTAGATATTATCCTTTATTGGGTTGTTTATCCTCCTTTCGCTCCATTTCTTTCTTGCTGTCTAGCTACCTAAGAGGTCTCTCGGTTTCCGGTTTTCCCTCATTAGACTTGAGGCTTTCCGGTTTCAGTTTAGGATCACCAAATCACTTCGATTTTACGTTCTTAAAAATTCTTCACGTCGAGACTAGTTGGATGGCTGAGTGCTGAGAGCCTCGTGCAATGCTTGCTGTTGGTCTGATGTCAATGCATTTATACATACCTGGAATATCGACTCGTTACTCTGAAAAAAAAAGGTTTATATTGCAAGACCAAAAAAAAACATTTCCTTGAAACACTGTGCGCCATTTTGATTCAGCTATCCTTACCTGTATTTGCCTAACGATACTCAAGATCCTGTTCATGACTGGATTATCTGCAGGGACAGCATCTTTGAAAAACGCTTCGGCAAAGAAGCTAATAAGACGCGGTAAATTGGCATTATTCGGTCCTAAAACTACCGGATGATTAGCCTCAATCAGATCGCACAAATATCCATAAACATGGGGCGCCTCGTCCTCATCTTCGACCACCGGTAACCAGGAAAGCCTTTTGAAGAAGTATTATAAGAATTAATTTGAAAATCTTGATGAATTCTAAGATTACATAAAATAGCATAGGATTAACATACCAGTGTGGAAGCATCTCGTCGATGTTGATAGCTTTGTTGTTGTATTTGAGAATTTTTGTAACAGCCGAAATAGCATTTTCTGTAGGATTCACATTCTCCGGTGATCTTGACTCCGGGTCATTGATGACTTCCATGAGTCGCGGTAGAGCTTCTGCGCAAGCTTGAGCGAAAGCTTCACCTCCAAACTGTCCAAGAACTCCGCAACCATAGGCCGCGGCTTGTCTGACTTCCGCGGACTTATCAGAAACGTATTGAATCATCGGCCTCAAAAAAAATTCTTGATACTTGGCGCATTCCGGACCGCCGTACTCGATAACGTCGTCAAATACACACAATGCCCATTGATGATCTGACCACGAACGTTCCGGTGCGAGTAACTTGACGAAGTGTCCACATATCTGATCGAAGAACGGAAAAAAGGCAGACTTGTGTGTGATAAAAAGTGCGTGAAGAATATCAGCTATTTTGCTGAGGGTATAAATGTCCTCGTTGTCCTCGTCCGCCAATTGTTCTTCGACAACCTCATCGTAGTCTTCGTCCTTGCGCTTTTCCAACCTTGCTACGGCACGCTCGAAGTGTTCATTTAGAAGTTTATCCAGAATACGAAGAAGCTCTGCCATTGGCTGAGCTCCTAGACAACCAGCGCCTAAGGTCTCTATGCACTTCGCCAGCGAGTACAACAACTCCAGCAGCACTTCCGATTCTGGTTCTGTGTTTATGGCTTTTAGAAGTTCTGGACAGATGTAGAGCCACATGCCTTCTAGGTACTGCGGTCCTGTGAAAAGTAAACTTGACATTAAAAAGAAGAATCCTTTTCTTTGTCAATCGCTGCGAATAATCATTTCGCTTAATGTATCTTTAAATAAATATATATCAGATATACCTTTGATTTTTGCGCAGTCCAACAGACAAGGAAGACTTTCCGCTGCAGCTGTTCTGACACCATCGTGGAAATAAAACTTGAGCATCGGTACCATGAGTCGTACGACTTCCTCAGCATAATCCGCAAAACCTTCCTTGAGTTCTCGTGCGTAACAGACGAGCATTTCACAGGCTGAAGCTTTGTCTTCCAGACCGGCTGTTTTTATGCCAAAGTTCTGTTGCTCGCCTAGCGATACGAATTGCCAATCCAGATCACCCTCGACGCCTTCCATGTCTTCGTTGTCCAGCAGCGCTACTTCTGGCTTCATGGCAGCAGTGCGCAACACTGGACCCATTACCAGTGGCAAATACTGTTCGAATTGTTTGCCTGAAAATGAATAGTCCATTAGTTTATTTAATAAATATCTGTTAATTTTATTCCAGCTGTAAATACATACCCAAAATTTTACAAATTCGTGCCCAAGCTGAAATCAGATAACTAGTCTGTGGATCATCATCGGGCAGGTCACCTTCGGTGTGAGTCTTCAGCAACATATCCATAACTTCACTGGCATCCGTGATAAACTAAATAATACACAATTATTAGTATTATTAAAATTCAGAGTTAAAATTCATTCCGATTCGTACCTTCTCGGGACCAACAGCCAATCCGATTAAACTAACGCACTCAATAGTCTTTCCACGCAGCATTTTATGTTCCTGCTGATTTGCATTCTGTATGATATACTTGAGACAAGGCATCAGACGGTCATAATAAGTAACGAATTGTTCCTCGCATGTGTCAGCAACGGATGCGATGGTAGTAACAACCTGAAAAAAAAAAAAAAAACATTAATAACGTTCAAGAACTTTTAAAGATAACAATGAACATGGCATACAGACCTGTTCGAGTACTAATTTGGTTCCTTTCTCTACAAGCTCTTGAAATTTGGCTGTAAGAATAGATTCAAGTTTAGCCATAATGCCATCGAGATATGGCGTCAGAATATTCTTGGGACAATCCTCGCTAAAGTTCACCAGAGCAGCACTGGCATGAGCTTGGACTCTTGGATTAGCATTGTCATCCAAAACCATAAGAAGTCCGGGAATGACTTTGTCGTGAAATTTTTTCTCAAAAATCGGTGCAAAGTCAGTGGACATTTGACCAACCGCATTACAGGCTGCGTAACGTACCCGTGGATGCTGTCACAGAAAAGATTTTCATTTTATTCCCTGCGTTGGTGTAACCTCAGATATTTGTATTTCATATAAAATAATACTGTGCGTTCCTATACTAAGAACGAGTTTCAGGAAACGAGAAACACGCTCAACTCTCAAGGAACTTCCGGCAAGGAGTTCTGACATTCGATCTATCAGAACGATAAAAAGAAGAAGAACCAATCTTGCCAGGTTTCCTTTGCCATCGGTGTAACGCTGACTAATTCAGAAAACGAATCGGACTGCTGACTCACCAATGACTCAGTAAAATTGAATGAAGCAGAGGAAATGAATTAAAAACACATTAAAAAGTATAACTTACTGGATCTTGCAAGTATTGTATAACACCTTCCATTATTTGTGGAAGAATGGCCTCCATTTGTTTATGACAACCTTCGCCAACTGCCGATATAGCCATAAGCGCAGCATATCTGACAAGAAATTTAGAAAGTCTATATAAGTACTAATATTTTATCAAAAATTCCTCTGTCACTACTACTAAATGCAGGAATGAAATTGTTTGTTCCATCACAAAGATTTTGCTGCGTAGAACATAATCAACTCTCTGGAACATCTTGTAAGGGCCTCGAAGACCAAAGTAGTCAGAACGACAACTTGGAAAGAGGTGTCCTTACAAGTTTTCTCTGTCACAAGTGTAACGCTGTCAGATTCATGTGGAATTGTGATAGCTGACTATCTTGTGACTAATAAGTTTTAGTTCAATATAAAAAAAAAAAATTCTTACCTATATTTCCAGTCACTGTTGCTTAACATAGTAGGTATATTCTGTACTATTTGTGGTAGCATGGTTTTTCCACCTAAACCGCATGCAAGTCGATCCAATGCACTTTCAGCAACAACGTTGTTGCTGTTGTTATCCTCTTCAATTAATTCTTCCAAAACACTCCATTCCTCATCTTCTTCAAGATCTGTCATCATCTTCAGGACCAATGGCACCAGAGACACTATATATTTTCCACCCACTTTGCGTACCATTGCGGGTGCGGTTTCCGCCAGCGTTACCAACACTTCTAATGCTAATTGACGCCACGAATCGCCCATCTCTTCGTTCGAGAATATCTTCATGCACATTTCCATGATATTCTCTAATTGTGGACGCAAAAATTTCGGCGTCGATTCAGCCATATCTATCAGAACTTTTAAAAGCGCCTCGTCCTCTTGTTTCTCTACGGATTGTGCAGTGACTTGCACCACCGCTGGTAGCAATTCCGAAAAGTGCTTTTGTATATTTGTTTCTTTGTCGTGGAGCTTTATGAATGCTCCGATTGCACGTACTGCTTGGAATCTGACCTATTGACGAGAATTATTCATTTACTACAAACGTATCTTAATGGAATTTTGTCATTTTTTAATTGTTCGCCCCGTATCTGTCTGCAAATTAATGCTTCGCAAATTACAGTCATCAGAAGGCGATTTCAGTTTTTTTTTTTAATCTAGGGTGAACTCGTGACGGTTGATTTATAATTTTTTTTTATCAACCGTGTATCGGTCTCCCGATTTTTAATCTTCTAGTCTGTAGTACAGAAATACTCACTTCGTAATTGGCACTGTCCAACACCGATTGCTGGAGCATTTGTTTAATGAGGTCCAGATAGTTGGCTTGTTGGTTTCCAAAAACTCCTGGGACGGAACTGTAAACAGATAAGTTATTACGTATTAGAAAATGTTTCTAAAATACAGGAAAATACAGAACAAAAGATTATTATAAAATCTACTTACGTAAACATACGAAGGGCACTCTCTTTAAGAGCTGGCAAAGGACCGTTTGCACACTGAAATAAGAATTGCAAAAATTCCGGCCATTGATTGTTACCATCCTCGTCTATGAGGTTACGAGCGACTTCGGCGGCGACCTCGCACACCTTGCGACGAATGGAGTCTGTCTGTTCAGTCTGCACTGATAGCAGAATCTGCTCTTTTAGCTGAATCTGAGCCTCTGGCGGTATCTAACAATAAAAAATAACGATAAAACAATTGGTATTTTTAGAATAATTTCATTTCAGTGTCAATTGTAAAGAGTTTGAGAAATTAAGAAGCATAGCTGTTTCTTTTTTTTGTCAAAGCTGCAAGGACAAAGACTCCTAAAAAAGATACTAATACTTTTTGTTGGCCCAGCCTTGAAATACACTATCAGCATTGTGCAAGAGAAGTTAGTAAAGATGCTTGGAACAAACTAATATAAAGCATTTGCATGACTAATTTTCAAAAGTTTATAAACCGTAATGTACAGGAATTGCATTTTATTCTATTTCTGTAATCTAAATTAAACATGTGGGACTATCAGTGACAGGTCATATGTCACTAGACTGTGACTTATCTTAAACGTACTGCCTGTACCATTTGCATACCAAAATCATTTCACTAGTTATCCCAGATAAAATAAACTAAATGTGCCAATTACCTTAGGATAAAAATCCATAAATTCTGAAGAGAACAGACGCCTTAGGAGGACTGCAGCCATTGCACGCATTTCCTCTGCAAGTGTAGCATTGCATATTGACCCGAGCAAAAAGGTCACCTTGCTTTCCACCGAGAGGTTGTTATACGCTTCCTAAAACAGATACATTAAACTCACATAGTTGCATAGTCATTGTCATGTTCATTTATTACTATACCAGATATGATACAAGACAAAATTATTTGAATCACCAAAGGTCAAAGAAAATGTAAGATTAATCATATACAAAATTGTGCAATCCCAAAATAACTTTAACTCCAAAATAATCATGACATGATATAAAAAGATAAAGGAATGCTTGAACTAGATAATTACTTTGAAAAGAAAAAGCGCAAAAAACTAGTACTGTTTGGAAAAGAAAAACTATAAATTTCATATTAGTAGGGCGTAGGCAACGAAAAATGCTATAGTTGCCAAATGGCAATGTTATATAGGTATGGACACGTGCTAGAATAATGCGCCACAAGGGCAATCCGCATAGATACGTGGGATACCAGAAAGAAGTCTCGATGGCACGTGGATCAATTTCCTAAGGTGTACATTTAGTTTACTCCTTGAACAAAAAGTCGAAAAAAAAATCGCGTGTTCTATAAAGAGCAAAGCCCTTTAAAATTCGCGGGCATTTCTGAATAAGGTTTGGTATAGCCAGTGGTAAAATTTTGCCGGGTCCCCTTGAAAATCGGGGTTCGCAGGGCCCGGAGCAAGGTTTGGCGGGCCGCGTGCCACGCGACACCATTTTGGCATTTGGCTTCGTCCTTCGAGGCACCTGTCACCATTAATTAACGTGTAAAATACAGGTCGAATCAATGCACGTTGCATCATTTTTCCTTGGGACCGAACAGGCATAAATCGTATAGATCCTTCGAGAAAAGTGCATGGCCCGTGAATGAGGCGCCGCATGCCAGCTCTGACAACACGTTGGCAGCGTGTTCGAGAGCAACACCTTTTTCCCCCCAGAAGATTGTCGCGCTTTTTCGTGACGCTTTATTTGGATTATGATATTAAGTGATTCCTGATTTATTTACGTACCTCCGCTTGGGTGCGGACATCGTTATCCGTGCTGAGAAGTGTGTTTAAGAGCTGTTGAAACTGCTCAAGGTCTGCCGCCATTGTCGCCGAACGAATGAAACCCCTGCGCACACTCTAATATATCGTTCGTCATTTACCCTAGGCAATAAAATAACAGGAAAGTCCCTGGAAAATACCGACATCTTTGTCACAGCCATCATGAGTTCGAAAATTTTGGAGGGAAAATGTTAATTTTCTAATGTTACCATAGTATCGGTTAACAATATATTATAAATTCTTGTAATAAATTATATATCGTTGTAGAGTCTCACATTTATCAATATATCGTACATTGATATCTTTTATTTCTTTTTAATTCAAGCACTTTACACTACGCCATAAACCATGCATGTCATTGATAGGAAAATAGGTTATTCGAATCTGGGGAATTTGACACGGAGTATGCGCAATCTGATAATAAAATTGTCCAGAATAAAATATCGAACGTTACCAAGGCGCATGCGTTTTTGACATATGTATTTAAGAATTTTTCTTAGTACGCACTCGAGCACGGCAATGGAAAGGATGGGATTATTGAGGAAGGTACGTACTGTAATGTAAAAAAGTTCTATAATGTTCTATTTGAAAATTAAAAATTTTAAAATATTCCAGAATGTGTGGTTAATCGACCAGATATGATTAGTGTGTATATTCATTTTCTAGAGGATGGTATATCCAGTTCCAGTTGACTTGAACGATATGATTTTTAATAAAACGAAAATTAGTTCCTGGTGCGACGACAATTTAGATACTCGACGTAACTCCAGTGACATTATTGCTTCAGGTATTGCTCCAATTTTAAAATCGATTTTCTGAATTCAACAATGGACCTTAAAATAGTCAGTAAACATAGAGGTCGTTATTCTCTTCGAAATCAAATGTGCGGCAAAATATGGCGGTTGATTTAAAAATATTCAAGTAATAGTTAAGATATTGTATACGTTATATTTTCAAGGAATACTGAATCAAGATCAAACGATGGACAAAATCTATACATCTGAAAATGAGGAATTAGAAATGCCATCGAAGGACAATGAAGTTTCAAAGGAAGTTCAAGGGCTTGGAAATTTGTCTGACACATGCAGCAGCAACAACGCGTACATGTTTGTAAAGCCGTTGAATAACATTAAATTCTTCAATAAGGATAATTTTATTTTTTAAAAACTCTATATATTTCATTAACATTGTCTAGATTAAACTCTGATAAACATCTTTTTATACAAGAGAGAATACAGCATCTTGTTCAAGCATTCAGCAACAGAGCGCAACGAATTCGTAGACGTCTGGATATGCCGCCGACTCCATCGACAGCTAGTAGTGACCAAGGTAAAAAAAAATCTTATTAAAAGATATATTTTTAAAATTAAAAAATTCTTATACTCAGGTGATCATGATGTAATTGTACAGCCGATTAAACGTATCAAACGTTCGCCGTCCGAGGATCGTACAAATAATCCAGATAATGGTAACAAAAGAGTCAACTGTAGTAAATGCATCGATCCTCAAAGTAAATATACTATAAAGATTTTATTTTGAAATTTTAGTGAACATCCGTTAAATGAAACTTCCCTTAAAACAGGCAATACCTACATTTATTGGTTACTGACCGTAACTTTATGCTTTGCATATAATTGCTTTGTGATTCCATTGAGAAGTACTTTTCCTTGTCAGAATTCCGAAAATACACATATATGGATGACCTGTGATTATTTGGCGGATATATGTTACTTGATAGATATAATATTGGTACGACCACGCGTTATGTATTTGGAAGATGGTTTTTGGGTAAAGGATCCAAAATTAACGCGGAAAAATTATATGCGAAAATGGCAATTTAAGGTAACGTTTTGACTAATAGAACTTTCGCTTAATTTTATTACATTTAATAGACGTCATGTTAACTTAGAAAATTTATAATCAGATGGATATACTGTCTCTACTTCCGTTGGATCTTTTGTATTTAAAATATGGTTATGAGCAAACTCTGTTACGCACACCGCGTTTTTTAAAGGTATTTATCGCAAATTAATGTAATTTCATAAGAAGTTTTAATTATACGAATTACACGAGTATTTTTCTTGCGAAAAGGTTCAGACATTTTGGGAATTGTATAATCGTATGGATAGTGTATTGTCCAATCCGCACGTAGTTCGTATAGCACGAACTTTATCATATATGATTTATTTAATACATATCAATGCCTGTGCCTATTACGCCTTTTCGGCCTGGGAAGGACTTGGTAGCAACGGATGGGTTTTCAATGGAATTGGAAATGCGTAAGTCAAAATAACGCAATCTGATGGACTTAAAAAAAAAAACGAAACGAAGCATAATAACCAGTAACGCATGTAATTATATTTCAGGTACATACGTTGCTTTTATTTTGCCACAAAGACGGCAACGTCCATTGGAAAAAATCCAAAACCAGAAAACGAATATGAATATCTATTTATGACTGCCAGCTGGCTAATGGGAGTATTTGTTTTTGCACTGCTCATAGGACAGGTTTGTAATAAAATTTCAATTTTTTTTAACAAACTGTTAAGATCATTGGAATCATTATTTGTATTGAGATATTACAGATACGTGACATTATCACAACAGCCACTTATACCAGAAGCGAGTATCGCAAACTGGTCGATGAGACTTTGGAGTACATGAGAAGATTAAGTTTACCTCAAGAACTTCAAGAGCGTGTGAAATTATGGTTTACGTTTACATGGGAACAGCATCATACATTAGGTGTATAGAATTCTGAATGATGTAATAGTCTTTGGAGAAAAGAATAAAAATTATTTTTTATTTCAGACGAAAGTCGCATACTGGATTCATTACCGATCAAGATGAAGACAGACGTAGCTATTAACGTCCATATACAAACTTTGAGCAAGGTTCAACTTTTTCATGATTGTGACGAGGCGCTTTTACGTGAATTGGTATTGAAATTGAGACCAGTCATTTATCTTCCTGGGGATACTATATGTCGAAAGGTTCGCCCATCTCTTATACATAGTGAACGTATTAATTTCTGAAATTTCTATTACGACCACTGGAATTTATCAGGGTGAAGTTGGCAAGGAGATGTATATAGTGAAAACCGGCCAGGTACAAGTATTAGGTGGTCCTGAGGATAACGAAGTCCTGGCGACGCTAACCGAAGGTTCAGTCTTTGGGGAAATCAGTCTATTGGCCATTAACGGTGGAAATCGAAGAACAGCAACTGTTCGTTCCCGAGGATTTTCCAATCTCTTTGTACTGAACAAAGGCGACTTGAATGAAGCAATACAGTATTACCCGGATGCCCAACAAATTTTGCGAAAAAAAGCCAGGTGATCAATCGATTGAGTCACTGATCAAAAGCTAACTGTAATTATTGCTATAAATATTTTTCATTTTTTCAGATCCTTGATGAGACGAAACGCAGCGAGAGAAAATCGTGTCAAGGAGCTGGAAACTGAAGTCATTAAGTTGAAACAGACAAGCTCGAAAACACCACGTTTTTTGAAAACCGTGCTACAAGTAATTTGCAGTGAAAAATTTATATACTATGAAGGATGTTTGTAATCGGAATTAATTTCAGGTTGTATCCGAGGATTCTATGACGGCACAGTTAATAAAACATGGATCCCAACACAGGGCTTCTAACAACAACAAAGAGGATTCGTATATCCAGTCTAGTAAATCAACAAATATCCAGCAGATTGAACCATCCAAAAATTCTGTACAATCTTACCTACGAGTGCCTTTGGTAATTAATCATCGTTCCAAAATTCATAGTGATCCAAAGTGCGTTCCATTTTTTTTCTATAAAAAAAAAAAAACATATTATTCAGGTTCACTCAATAAAAGTCAATGCAAGACTGGGCAGACCTACCAAAGTTGGCTGTGTTTCTCAAGCAGTGACTTCCGGTTTTCATGAAAACTTTGGAGCTAAGGAATTCATTAACGAAGATCGACTGGTACGCAAAACAGCTTCCGAACCGTGCCTTGGTCCAGATGACCTCAATACATTTCAGTGCACTGTAACAGTGCATCAAGAGATGCACTGAACTTTTACCGCAGATTATATATATAAGCCCGAAGCTTTTATTCTCCAAGTTGCTGAGAGTAGTAGTGGACCAATAATAAGTAAGCTTATGAACTTCGTACTTTATAAACACAAATGAAAATATATAATAAATGTGTTGCTTAAGCAATGGCAGCAGTCACGAAGCAACATTTAATAAAATCTATATTTTACAAGAAAACAAACAGTAACGTAATAACTGTTCGTCCTGGAACATAAAGTAATGCTCGTAGTGAATCACCCTGTAGATCGAAGAATATAGATATTAAAGATAAGGCTGCACGCGAGCAGAATGCCGTCTTCATTTATTTTCGTATCGATTAATAATTATACCATTGAAATGTTAAATCGAAGTTATGTTCGGCCTCCATAAGTAAACTTACTTGAGATATAAGAAGATTGATGATGACATCTTTAAATGCAAAAACAAAAGTCATAAATCACAATATAAATTTTTTAAATCTATTCCAAAGATACAATAACACCTAAACTAATTATATTAGAAAAAAAAAAAAACGTCAAATCAAAAAGTTCTATGCATTTATCCAGATAGCACAATTATATTCTTAGGATATATGAGTATTCTCTGCATATACTGAAAAATTTATGAGGATTTATTTTATATTAAATTAGGATAATTTGAAATCCCAGAGAAAAGTATAGAGACACGAACGGACTATTTAATATTGAAGAAAAATAGTCAGGACGTACACTAATTAGTATAATTAAAAAAAATGAACACAAGGCGTATAAATACTCGAATATAATTTACGATCTATCTTCGGGGTCACGAAAGCCTGTCATGGCTGGTTACTTCGAGTTATATTGTGGCGAGGGGTGCGGGTGAGGTGCGGGGAAGGAACTATTAGTTAATTGGTAGGCGGAACTTCGTCTAAGTAAGCAGCCATGAGCTTGCGCGCTTGAGCGTCCTTGCCTTTGTGTTTTCTTTGTAACTTGCTCGAGCTTTGCCGATGCCCAAGCGTCGTCGTCATCTTCAGCTTAGTGCAGTAGACGTGGACGTAATTTCAAACTGTCGCCAAACGTCCCAGGTCCCATTAGCGAGAAGCTGATTTAATATATTTTTCGAAAAAAGACTTCACGAGTTTAGAGAATGGTTTCCAAACAGAAAAAGAAGGGAAAACCAAGAAGAAATCCTACGGCTACGGAAACGAAACTTCGCGTGGACGAAGCGATGGGGCATTTGAAAAATGGGAATTATGCCAGGGCAATGATCTCTTACAATCAGGTAACACTTGCTGATCGTTTTATTAATAACTTATTGAGATTCTATCAACAAAGGAATTTTTCTTAATAAGCTAACGTCAAGTTTTGAAATTATTTATAATTACATTAAAATTATTCTATCTGGTCTTTGGGTGGAATTTTTTAAATATTTATTAAGTACCATTTTGATTATTGTCCTTGTGAAAGTTTGTGCATGATTATCAGTCTGATGATATGTATCAAGGACATTTCTATGATTATGAAATTGTCAACAGGTGTCACTCACACTCAGAATACATTTAACACCTCTTGTTGGTCCCAAGCGCCCCAGCAAACACAGAATGACAGTAATATGTTAAAATGTCCTATTCAAATATGTAATAGTTATAAAAGACCAACTGTCGGAATATGTGTTTGCTGGTGCCAGATCTCTTAGAAGAATTCCGCTGGATCACTACTTGGAAATAAAAGTAAATAAAATTCGCCATTTCACTATATATAGTGAATGGCGAATTAATCAATTTTCAAAATTATTAAACAAACTTAAAGAACTTGCTTTGATTTTGGACAGTTATGCCAGAAAGGGTTATCCACTTACGTTTTATAGACAAATATTCATGTAAATACCCATCAGTCTGTCTCGCTCGCACTCGCAGCAGGTATAACAAATTGTGAAAACGAAAGGATTTCTATCAAAGACGCATCTCCTTTGCTTCGAACGAGATGCGCTTTATATCTTCAGTCATTCATTCGACCGAATCATTGTATAATAAAAAAAAAATTCTTTCTGAAAACAAATTGTTTCCACAGGTGTATTCTTGCGGAGCACGTGAGTGTCGGGGATGCGTGTGATACGTGACGCGGTTTGCACCTCAGGGTGGTGGAGGTTCTCCTATCGTGACGCGTTGTTGATGTTACCAGGGGCAACCTCCACCTTTCTCAGGTGTCGATATCCACACATCCTCTGCACTGGAGTCACCCTTACGCTAACGGCAACCTTCGACCTTTTAAGGTTAGCAGCTTATCTGCAAATACCGAAATTCCGTGATAGGGTGTACTTGAACTTTGTAGTACGTGATAATCTCTATGGTGAAATCACTTGCCTTCCTGGAACCTCTGACCTTCTGCGTGTGAAGACACCTTATTACGTTGTGTGGCAACGACCGGACGTACCTGGTGACGGGTACAAAATGTCGAAGGATCCTGAAAATAATACCAAGGACACGGCAAATATGGTTCAGGATGCAGTAAGCTTGCAAGCTTCGGATATCCTTAAGCCTACGCTGCAGGACAATGATTTTATTCAAAGCTTTGTGAGGATAGGCCTTGACGATCATACTGATAGGAAAAAAGAAATTAAATCGTACCTGTCGGACCTGAAGAGTTTCAAAGATAGCAAGGATACACGCGAAGGTCCTACAGGACTTCCGGGAACACATCAGAGCATTGAGACACCTGAAGATTTCAGTCAACATACTCGGGGTAATGTTAAAGGTAGTGATAGACGCAAGAGTCAGCGGAAGGCACCAACTACCAAGACATCCTTGGATACGGAAATGAATATGCAGAAGTCGAAGAGAAAACGACGTAGGAAAGTTGGAGGTCGTCGCCAGGAAGAAATTTACACGGATAAGGATAGAGCTGCGGCGGTTAATATGGGCAGTCGCGATATTAAACAATCGTTAAAAATGAAAAGGAAACAGGATCGCAGTAGAGCACTTCAAATACCAGAGGAAGCAGAGCCCAGCGCCATGTTGGCGCTTGGTGCTCGGGAAATGCGAACTGGAGATGTGAAGATCGCTATAGATTGTATCAATAAGGTTCACTTTGGATTATAAATTAATTATCCATGTGCAAACTTTCACTTGACAATTTCAATCGTACTAATGTAATGCCCAATATTTATTTTTTTTAATCATACAAATTTCTTAGCAGTCCAATTTTTTCTTTCTCAGGCTTTGGAACTCAGTCCGAATGACAAAAACGCGCTTATTGCACGTAGCAGATGTTATCTGCTACTGGGCGAACCTCAGAAAGCTCTTCAGGATGCCGAAGCAGCTCTTCAAGGAAAGTTGAAGGATCCTAATAATGCGAGGGCAATATTTTACAAAGCAGAGGCGCTTTTTCATTTAGGCGATTTTGAGTTAAGTCTCGTCTATTATTATAGAGGTATGAGAATTAGACCAGAATTTGATAAATTTCGGCTTGGAGTTCAGAAGGCAAAGGAGGCTATCCAAAATATCTTAGGAAGTAGGTATTAGTCAGTAAAAGATAATTATTATTCAATATCATTTAATAATTATTTTTAATAATATTCTTTCAATCTTTACAGATAACAGCGTGCCGATTCCTATTATTAGTAATGTTGGCACTGATTTAGAATCCATTTACACGAGAGACAAAAGTTCTGTCAGATCAAGGACTCCTGCCCTGCTAGATGACTTGGAGTCATGTCCATCAGGAAAACAAAGTAAAGATATTGGAATAATGGACGAAGAATCGAGTAAACAAAATTCAGTTTCAACGAAACGTAAAACAGGAACGCCAAATCTTTTGGGGCAACTAAACGTGGATAAGAAATACTTACAGAGTCTCCTTAAGAAACCAGGTAAGAATTTAATAGCGAAACAATTAAATTAGAGCAGAAATTATTAATTCATCATCAATAGACTGAATACAGAAACAATCATTAATAATAAAATCTTTCAATTATTTGCATCCTTCACAAAAGTATACTCATACGTATGCGATTAAATAATTCAACGAATAAACAATTAATAACGATTTCAGTAAGTAAAATAGCTTAACAAATAACGTATAGAAAATACCGTTAATTAAATTTATTAAACGAAACTGTAATTAGATAATGCGTCGGCAAAGTACAGCCGAACGTGAGTCTCGATATGGTTACGTTCATGGAGTCTCTGGCCCCGTAGTTATAGCAGGACGAATGAGAGGAGCAGCAATGTACGAACTAGTACGAATTGGCTATAATAATTTGATGGGAGAAATAATTCGATTAGAAAATGCCATGGCGACAATTCAAGTTTACGAAGACACAAGCGGAGTGACAGTCGGTGATCCAGTTTTGCGAACCGGTCGTCCACTTTCAGTAGAATTGGGTCCTGGACTGCTGGGAGGAATATTTGACGGGATCCAAAGACCCTTGAAGGATATTCACGAGTTAACCTCATCGATTTACATTCCCAAAGGCGTGAATGTTCCTGTTGTCAGTCGTAGTCAAGAATGGGAATTCGAGCCAATGAATATACGTAAAGGCAGTCCTATTACGGGCGGAGATCTATTTGGTATAGTGTATGAAAATAGTCTGGTACAACACAAGCTTCTACTTACGCCAGGTCACAGAGGATCTATAACCTGGTTGGCACCTGCAGGATATTATACTGTAGATGAGAAAGTTATGGAAACAGAATTCGAAGGTCGATGCACTGAACATAACCTATTACAAGTTTGGCCAGTACGTCGGGGTAGACCAGTAACAGAGAAATTAGCAGCAAACCATCCGTTATTAACTGGGCAAAGAATTCTGGACGCCCTATTCCCCTGTGTTCAAGGAGGTACAACGGCGATTCCTGGTGCCTTTGGATGTGGCAAAACAGTCATTAGTCAATCGTTATCCAAATATTCAAATTCTGACGTGATCGTCTACGTGGGATGTGGAGAAAGAGGAAATGAGATGTCTGAGGTGCTTCGTGATTTTCCAGAGTTATCAGTGGAAGTGAATGGCAATACTGAATCTATAATGCAACGTACGGTTCTTGTAGCTAATACATCTAATATGCCAGTAGCAGCAAGAGAAGCCTCAATATACACAGGAATAACGATAGCCGAATACTTTCGGGATATGGGATACAACGTAGCCATGATGGCGGATTCTACGTCACGTTGGGCAGAGGCTCTTAGAGAGATTTCTGGGCGCCTTGGCGAGATGCCAGCAGATTCAGGATATCCGGCGTATCTAGGAGCTCGATTAGCTAGTTTTTACGAAAGAGCTGGCAGAGTTCGCTGCCTTGGAAATCCAAAGCGTGAAGGTTCCGTTAGTATTGTCGGTGCCGTTTCACCACCGGGAGGTGACTTTTCTGATCCTGTGACTAGCAGCACCCTGGCTATTGTCCAGGTGTTCTGGGGTCTAGATAAAAAGCTGGCACAGAGAAAACACTTTCCAGCTATCAATTGGCTCATGTCCTACAGCAAGTATCTTCGGCAGTTGGATGATTTTTACGAGACTCATTTCCCAGGATTTATTGCCATGCGTGCGCGAGTACAGAAAATCCTTCAGGCTGAAGAGGAACTCAATGAAATTGTTCAGCTTGTTGGCAAAGCATCTTTGAGCGAGAGCGATCTTGTTGATCTGGAAGTAGCAAAGTTACTCAAGGATGATTTTCTTCAGCAGAATAGCTACTCGGCGTACGACAGATTCTGTCCGTTTTACAAGACTGTTGGGATGCTTCGTAACTTATTAGTTTTCTACGACTCTGCCAATGAAATTGTGGAGAAAACAACAAGACACGAGCACAGAATCACTTGGTCCATTATCAGGGATACTATGAGAGCGATAATGTACAGATTGAGTTCTATGAAGTTCATGGATCCGAGTAAGGAAGGCGAAGACAGGATAAAGGAAGAATTTGAGAAGCTTTACGATGATATATGTCAGGCTTTTAAGAATTTTGAAGATTAGACGTTAATTACAGAATCAAGATAATCTTATTGGCTAATACCTGCAGTGTAAAAATATGGATAATTAAAAAAACATTTAACTTTTTATACTGGCGATATTTACTGAACGCACAATGTTGAAACAAGTGTAGGGAAAGAAGTAGTCTTAAAGATACAGTTAGATGAATTTTGTCTTTTATAGATATCAAAGCGGCTCATCAACCCTCGGCTCATCACATAACATCCCACGCCGAAGAAGGAATAGCTTTTCTGAAAAATAGGCAAGAATTTTGGCGACAACAACGGGCAGCCAAACACTTGATGAATCAAAAACCAAACGCATTATCTCACAAATGAACTATAATGATAAGCAGTGTACTATCATTATTATAATTGGAGTGGTACTTAGTGCAAAGTAATTAATAAATCTAAATTAACAAAAAATTAATTTGAATAAGTATCCGTTATTTCTAAAATTCATTAAACAATTAAATCATACCACGTGTACTGCTAGTATTTATGTTGTGGCAAATCATATGACTTTATTGTGTCAGATTAGTACTGTTTAGTCACCAGATTGGCTTAGGGATTCAGTTATATGAACTGCTTATGTTTCTCTTATATATTACGGCTACGTACTTCATTTTATTCCTCTCATTCAACGGAGCAAATTAGCTCTTGTATATAAATGGCGACATACCTCGTGGACAATTTTGTACAGTGGTTGCAGGCTGACGCGCAACCGCAAAAACGGAATTCATAGATAATACGATAACATGGAGATTTAAACTATTTATGAGGTAACCGATCGTCGAATGGGTCACTTTATTGTCAAAGAAATAGCGCCTTACGCGTCAAGTCTCGTTTAAGTCGAGCAGCCATACATCAATGGCTGACTCCATATTGCCGTATACACTTGCGACCTGTTCTGCTTTGCTTATTATTTTGCTCAATTTTATTAATAAGTCATACTCGCACAGCCAATCGGACGTTTTTCTGCAGTCTCCTAAAGGTACGACAAAATTCTAATGATATTGTTTATAATAATGCTCCGTTCTTTATAACGTATGGAAAACATTATTAATATTTCAAACGTTTAACCTCAATCGGTAATACAAGCAGCATCTCTCTACACAACAAATTGTAAACGACCAATTTTGTTAGCGTTGTGTGGCTTGGATAAATATTTTCCTAATATCAATAAACATTTTCTAATATTGATAAACATTTTTGCCTCGATGAATATTTTCTATTGTATTCTCTGGAGCATACATTGGATGTTTGTAAACTGTGCAGCTAATGAGCATTGAATTTTGTTTACCTGTCAAACTTTTGAATTTTACGCATTGGAATAAAAATGTCATAAGGTATTGATTTCTAATTCTCCTAATGATGTAGTAACGAAGATTATATATCCATACCACGCAGTATTTATTTTAATTATTTCATTTGAAATCAGATCATATGCTCTGCCGTGAATGTGGTGCTGATCTAGCCAGTTCTGGAAGCATTATCAATCATCTAAGTCCGGAGGCTGCAGTTATAGTCAATCAGACGCTCTTTGGCAAAACAGGTGTCGAAATACAAGTACTAGTTAATCCCCTAGGCATTCAATTTGGAATCATAACAGTCTCCAAAGCCTTTTGTGTTGGAATAGCAGGAAAAGTGAGTCTTTATTAAAGAAAAAATAAAGAATAAAAAGTATTCGTATACTCTCACTTTCAATTATATCAAATAATTAAGATCTGTCTATCGTGATAATTATTATTTTACCATATAAATGTTATCTTTGCAGTGGCACACAGAGTTCTCCTGGTTTCCCGGATATGCTTGGAAGCATTGCATGTGTAACTACTGCGGTAGCACACTTGGATGGTAAGTCTATCCGTATACTTATTGTATCGATGATTATTTTTAAACACAAGTTCTTTTACTCAGGATGTTTGAACCTATAGACACAGCAAAGTCAGAAAGAATCTTTCCATCTAGCGAAGGATTCTATTCCCTGATTCTGGACCAGATTCAGAGTGAGACGTGTAAGGATAACTTCATTCGTACGTGAAAACGTTTTTCCTGCAATAATAATTAAAAATCAATGTTATTTACAGTTGCAAATTCCTTGTTGGTCGTCCCGAAATCTTATCGAAACTAATAGGAAGATGCCTGACCCGAATTTAACGGAAGAGCAAAAGAAGTTCATAGCCGAGTGCGAAGTCGAGTTCCAGAATAGATTTACTGAAAATGACGAAGCCTTTATGAAGATCCACTCAGCTGAAAGTAGTAAACCGCCAATAATGGATCCGTGGTACAATAAACCGCGACGCAATTTTGACTGGAGTCGCCAGAACCAAAATCAAAATCGTCGCAATAATCATTGGGAGCGTCGACACGGTGATCGCAGTGAAAGAATAGAGCGGCATGCGGGTCGACATCATTTGTATTCGCATCATAAAAACAATCCTTATTGAAGGGTCGATATTTTCATGAAAATTTACTGGACACTTCCTTTTGATGTAATATATAATTGTAATAAATCATGATATATTCTTTTCAAGTATCTCTCGGTGAATCCTCTGTTTCAGACGTACTTCTATCCGTTTTGACATGACATGAAAACAAACAGGCTTTTTTTTTTTTTTTTTAAAATAATCGTAACTCGTATGTATTTCTCTTAAGCAGCACTTATGTAACAATTGATATTTATATACAAACGTAACGAGATATCCAACCATGTACAAAATGAAAATAACCGCTACCCTTATTCTCTAGATGGTAGTAAAAAATCTGCTTAATACAACGTCATTACGATGAGAATTTGATTGGCGCCATTTTATCGCATTTGACTCGTTCTACTATTCGTAGCAATATACACATGTATACACATATAATAGGTCCTTCGTGTTTTATATCTCTCTAAAAAATCTAAGGAAAAACAGTCTCTTTTTTCTATCATTACAAGAAATGTTACAGTGTTTATATATACAGAGAATGTACAGGTGCTTATAACCCTAAGGCCGCAGACATGGCGCCGTTTACGGGCAGTCGGCCATTTTTTTTGAACTCTTCGGTATTGCGGGTTCCGGAAAACAACGATTTTTAATCACCTATCATATTCCGGAACCGAGTCCCGTCGATCCTGGCAGTGGAAGGTTCATCCCTGTCCCTTGGAGGTCCTTATTCTGTTCTTAGCTCTAAAGTCTCTCAAAATGGTGGACAATTAACACCTGGATGTAGATACTGACACTTGTCACCGACTCGACAATAGCCATTTTTTGAGAACTGTCTACAAACTGGCGGTTGTTTCCCGTTACCACGCCAGCCACCACCTCCTCTCCATCCGCCACGTGCACCACGATACCAGCCAGGCCCGGGACCACCTCTGCCTCTGTTGCCCATGGGCCCAGCTCCTCGAGGTCCTTGGAAGTTGGGTCCTGGACCTGGTCCAAACATAGCTGGAGGTCCTTGGAAGCCAGTAGGCATATTATTGAATCCCATTTCCTCGGGACCCATCATTCCAAAACCATCTTGCTGTCCAAAGATGGGAGGTCCCATCATTCCCGGAGGACCCATGGGCCCTTCAGGCCCACCTTGTGGGAATGTGGGCATTGCACCGGCCATAGGATTCATACTGACATCAGGTACTACAACCTTGCCATCTCCTGTTCGCCATCCGCCACCACCGCCTCCACCTGCTGCCATAGGTACCATATCTGGAGTAGGCATTTGACCCATTGGTCCTGGTCCCATCATCTGCTGAGGCATCTGACCCATAGGACCCATAGGTCCTATTGCACCTTGAGCCATCATCGGTGGTTGACCGTGAGGGAAGCCCTGGTAATGGAAGTTTGTCATTGCTGGCGCCACAGGTGCCAACTGGGGTTTTGGTTCAGGCCAGGCCATCGACGTGAAGTCTTTCTCGCTCTCCTTGTTCCCCGTTAAATCGTCCAGCGGAATCACTTTTGGATCTGTTATCACAGGATGACGTTCTTCGTCCGGTTCTGCAGCCGAGTCTGGAATCCTGTGAAAAAAAAAGTAAACAAAACACGTTACATAGACCGTCCCATTCATTCGTCAATACGAGTTTCCATGTATATATTTACAAAACAGTCAGCAAAAAAAGTGCGATATTACTTACATGCTTCGATTAAAGTAGAGAGCTTGAAGTATTCCCTTTTCACGAGCATATTGGATATCCTTTTCTCGACTGTCCTTGCCAGGTTCAACCAGTGCAGGTGGCAGGTCGATCGGCGTCAATGGCTTCCAGGTTGTTTTTTCCTCCATGAGATCTTCGGTACCTTTAAAAAAAAAAAAAATTATAGGAACCAATTAATATACAAGTAAATCGTAATTACCATGGATACAATAATTATATCTCAGTAATATATTAACTTACTCAATTTCCGTGCCATTTGGAAGGCTTCGCGTTCATTTTGCTTCTCCATTTGCTTCATATCCGTAAAAGTCTTCGTTACATTCACGCGTTCGGTTTCGTCCAATTCAAAGTATCGAATTGATTCCAATTCCGTTTTCCACTTGAGACTCTTCTTGGGACCTTTCCTCTTCTGAAGTAAAAGAACGCTTCTAAGACCATCCACGTATCTAATTTCCGGATGAGGACTGGTACTTTCTTTTTTGGATGATGATAACGAGTCATCCACTTCTTCTGGTGAATTTGGAGCTTTTGCTTCTTCGGATTCATCCTCTGGTGTGGGTGCTAAAAAAAGACAAGTACGTTATTTTACATTCGAATAATCAATAAATCACATTAATCAACATCAAAATTCAACTTACTGCTACTTCTCTCATCCTCGTCCATGACCTCCTTGTTCCTCTGATCATCAGGTTCCTCGTCCTTCTCTACCTTGGAATCATCTTCAGCCTTCTCCTTTTCCTTCTCCGCCTTATCCTCATCAGTTTCCAAGGTGTCCTGATAGAACTACAAAAAATTTTCCAAAATTAGATCACATCTATTTTTTCAATACAATACACTTCAAAGTGTATTTCTATCGAATAAAAAGTGTTTAATCCAAACGCAATTAATTACCTTGAAATTAGGTTTTAGAGATACCGGTGATTTTTCATCGGCGCTCGAAGGAGACGTCGGTGGCGGCGTCGTGTCACGCGAACCGTCCGCATTATTTTCAACTTTCTTCGAGTCGGTAGACCCATCCTTAGATATGGAGGTCCTTCTTTTTCTCTTTCGGGTCTCCTTGTTCTTCGTCGAGGCCGTTAAGGCGTCCATGAACATATCACTTTCTTGGAGAACCATAGCTGTAACAATCAACAAGACAAAAAAAATCCAATGAGATTTCATTCGTAACAGAGAAAAACAATCAGTTTGTAGAGCAATTCATGTAAAACAGGATAATAATATAAAGTCGTTTTAACGTCCAAAAAATGTTCTGTAAATTAATGGTAATCAATTAAAGTCTCGTTGATAACGAAGAGTTCCATGCTGAAAGAACGTGAAAATGTATTGAACAATATATAAACGGGTATTAAAGTATATATATTTCACCTGTAATTCAAAAGTAAGACAAAGTCCCAAGTAACAAGTCACGACTAATAACTCTCGTTAACGTTACATAGTTAAATAAAGGTCGATAAACATGGCGTCCCTAAGCATATATATTTATTCTACAAGTCTCTTCACTTTTTATTAACAATCGTAGAGAGTATCGTCTGTATCACTGAAATCAACGACGAGACTTCTTAACGTTCTTGTGCCTGCAGTAAGGCGCGATAAAAGTTTCGCAAAGAAAGTGAAAGAGGAGCGCATAAGCGAAGTCAGAAGAAGGAATAAGAAACTTCAATCGACCAAAATAGCATATAAGCGAAATATTCAATAACTCTTATAAAGTAATACACGACTCGCTGGCTAATCTTAACTTCGAGTTAAAAAGCCAGATCCCTTATGATCCATTAAAAAAAAAAATTTTAAATCAACTCAAATCTCTTTAGAATACAAAGGAACAGTAAATTATGTTTATTAAATGCAAAAGCGGTACTCGAATGTCAACAAACAAAATCTTCATGAAAGTACCGATAAAAGAGATCAAAAATATCGATCTAACGATTCAGTTCAAAGATAATAAAAATTAGAGTTCATCCGCGAAGTGGCGAAAGAAGAAGATAAACAGACTGCAGTAAACGCGAAAAGCGTGAAAACCGCTCGCGCTGTTAACACGTCTAATTATAAAGAAACGGAGTAAAGGGAGAGAGTGTAGGGTGTTATCGTGCAGTTTATTCACAAACAAAAGAGTATAATCCAGCGTTCATGATTAGAGATTTTGTGAACGTCGTCATTCCTCCCTTAATTTTTAATAAAAATTCAAAAAAAAAAAAAATTAAAATAGGAAATAAGAGAATGCTCCTAGGACAAGACAGCATAATTTAAAAAATCACGCTTGCGGGGCTTTTTCGTACAAATTTTTTAAAAAGCCCCTCGAATCAACCCCCTTTAGAGCATCCTCCGTCTCTCCTCTCTTTCTCGCTCTACTCTTAATAAGAGTCATACAGAGTGAAGCATTGCGAAAGAAGCTTTCGTTCCTGCTCGAGCTTCTCGTTGAGGTTTCAGGAACTCTCGCCAGGGACACGTGGTTGGCGATGAAGGTAAAATAAAGAGTCCCTGCATCGAAAGAGCCCATAATGATACAGGTAGGGGGGGGATCTCTATTATTTCTCTCCCCAACCTGCAGCACAGCTTAATGGTCCTTCTCCTCCTCCAGTTCGCCAAACGTTATGGCCCGATGTTCGCCGAACGGTTAATACGCGTCGCTTATCGTTACACACGCAGCACGGAACTCTCGAAGCAAATACTGAGCTGTCCGTTGCGAAAACATTGACCCTCTAGAAACTAGAGAGCCAAGGTACGCGACGCAAGTACAGACGCTCTCTTGCGCACTCTCTCAAATACAATATTGTTTTTTGGAAATTCAAATGAACCCCGTCTGTCGATTCATTTTTGATGGTACATGTTTCAAACAATTTTTGATCGATCCCCTTTCGGTATGAATAATGAAGATATCTTTTAAAGGCTCCCATTTTTTTCCTGCCTTCTTTTCTCTCACTCTCTCTCTCTCTAGGTCATGCACACTTTTTTTCATTATATAATATATATATGCATCTGCTTTTTTCCAGTCCACTTTATCCCGGGTCATTCATCAGTTCCGTGTCTCAACGCATTTTCCCAATAGTTCGCCTTCCGTCTAGAGAAGCCTCTTCTTATCGCTTCGAACTCGTAGATCCATACTTTGCGAAAGACTATACTGAAAATATTATGTAATTGATTGCGCAGCCATTATCGACATGTGACTGTTGGTCAATGCTATACTGTACGAAATTAAAATTCAATTAATAAACATGTTATCTGAACTCTACTACGAGATACTTCATTCTAATGAACAAGAGAGTGAATTTCATTTTTGAATTTTAACGACTATAAGACATTGAAATGACTAATTCAGAGATCAATAGTGAGCGTATCGATCGTTAGGTCTACTGTATAATATTAAATAGAAATAGAGAAAGAGAGAGAGAGAGAGTGAGAGTGGAATAAAAAAAAGAAAACTAGAAAAAAATTATGCTTATTAAATTTTTAAAGACCTTCGCAGTCAAATCACCCCGTTAGAATTTCCCAAGATTGAGAGGTCACGCAAGATCTGCGCCATTATGCCTCATCTTCCAACCCTCAGTAACGATAATACACTTCGCTGCCCTTGAACCTCATTTTTTTTTCTTAGCACCATCGGAAAACGCCCATCAGAACCAGTCGAAAAGAACGCCGATTCCATTTTGTATAATCGAAATCACTACGACCCTCTTCCTTCCTCTTCAACCATCCTTCCTTCTTCGCATCGTCCATCACAGACATCTTGATAAGGTCATCCACAATTTTCTCTCTCGTTATCTCTCTCTCTCTCTCTCTCTCTCTCTCTTTCTCTCAGTCGAACGTGTTCAGTTCTCCGACTTTGCCGATACCTAGGCGTGAAATCTTTTTCTCTAGTGCGTAGATAGGACTCTCGACCTCGAGGATTATCCGAAGAAAGAGAGAGGCTCTGAGACAATAAAAATCGATAATATATAGTGATAACATGTGGGGGGGAAAAGATTAATTAAGCCCTTATCAAACACATAACAAGTCTAATAAGTGTCGTACCGTGTTAAAATATTTTAAGAAAATTTTTGTTTTACATTCTCTACGCTCTATAAGCACTTGCAATAATACTAAATAAGCTAAGGACCGTGTGACCCGATTCGAAAAAAAAAAAAATTTCTCTATTTACAGCATTATAATAATAACAGTTCTCTCCAGTTACAGTGTTATATTAATATTAGTAGGGTACCAGAATAATAATACTTTAGAGATAGTACAGCTACGGTAAGTACGTTCAAGTGTTATCCTGTCGATTATTTAATATATTTCTAATGGTAACTGTTAAACGGTCATAAGTTATCATTAGAGAAAGTTTGTGATAGTTTAACGGTACGACAAGTGTCCTCAGTGTTTCACCTTATTTACATAATTTCATAGCATTCCACTTTTTCTTTTTTTTCTTTCTCTCTCTCTCTCTCTCTCTCTCTTATTCTCCCTCTCCCTCTCTTTGTTTTTTTGATCTATAGGGCAAGCACAATGCGCGATGGTTCGCACACTCGGCAGAAACCCAAGAGTCAAATACTTCCAGATTTCTGATCAATTTATTTAAACGCTCAATAAAAGGTGTACATGTACAAGGGAAGAGAAATACGATGGACAGACAAGAGTTTTCTGATGCCTTACCTATAACGCTGGCTCCGCACTGGCTTTTTTAATCCCCTTTTAAGGCCCATCCCGGTACAGTAGCACAATCCTAAGATCTAATTTCTCGAATATTTTTCGTTGGTTACCTGCTGCTGGCTCCGTAAACAACCAAACTTTTTTCAGGCACGTTGATCAATCGGTTTCTCTCTTGTAACTCTTTCGGATACTTTTCATTAATCCTCTTGCGTGTCTCTTCTCCTCTTCGTTTTTCTTTCTCTTTGTCTAAGATCGCGAACGCGTTTAAAGCAAAAGTATAGTGAAACAAAAAATATTACACGCGGTTTCTCTGTACCGCGTCGCTAGGGATTTTATGTCGGACTTGTTACTTAGGGTATCACAAAATAGGTACTTTTCCATAACACTCGGCCGCGGTAAGTACGAGATTGGTATGCTTCTTCTGCCTGGAAGAAAGTTTAATTCAAGAAAAACACTGCTAGGGCCCAAATAATTGGTCCCTTTTTCGACCACGGCACCAAGTCCACCTGCAAACTCAATAGCCAGTAGTTAGTTCTCGTTCTGCCGCTCATTAGAGATTCAAAGAAGATTCACGTACATTTGTTATGGCTAATGTTACTTTTCTTTTGTTTTTTTTTTTCATTTCTTCGATCCCCTTTCGACAAGTCATTCTTTTATGGAGTCAGATCATCAAGAAATTTTGATAAAGCCAACGATCGAATGAAGACTCTTTTTCATCATAACTTATAAAATTGTTATACTAATCTGGTATATCAGAATAGAAATCACGTGAATTTTGCAGACGCAATGAGTGATTATCACAGAAAAAGTGAGATCACAAGGTTGATTAGATAGTATGAGAAATAAAGTTAGAATCAAGAAAATAATACTGTCAGTGAAATTAGGTAATAAAAAATATTATTTACTTGGAAATTATTATCAACGTATTAGTTCCTTTCTGTCTTTGTCGGCTTGTTGCAACTTTTAGTATGAAGTATGAATGAAACGTTCTATGCGAAATACGAACGCAAAATCTACGTTAAAATTCGTATATTCGCCTGCATAAAAAAAAAAGAATCAATACCAAAATATAATACTAAAATAATCGATCTTTTGCAATATAATTTCGAAACTCATAAAATGAAATTCCTTTTTATCAAAGAAATTGTTTAAATACAATAAAGATTAATTAACAAAAAATAAAAGAATTTGGTCCACAATCTACCAATTTTGAAATTCAAAAAGTCTCAGCGCCACCTGAGGTAATTCACGAAAATCAGTTTTCCATGCCCAGGTATGAACTCCATGAACGAACGACTTAGACGAAGAAGAGATAGCAGAATGCCAAATAAATTAGAAAGAGGATACTTACGTTTTGGTTTTGGTGGAATGAGCTTGATACCGCCGCGTTTCTCATCGCCAGACGAGTCCAGGGAGAGTCGTGCCTTTTTCTCAGGAACAGGTTGTTCCCTCGGAGGTGACGGCCTCTTCAATCCCGGTATTTTCACAGGAACCGGTGGTTTCTTGTCCAGACTTTGTCCAGGCTTCTTGGCAGTCCTAGGTGGCGGCGGTTTGGCCTCCTCCTCAAGTCCAGTCGACCTGAACTTCGAGTTGAAGGTCTTGACAGTCTTGGGCCTCGTAGAATCCTGGGAATTCTTACGACTCTCAATAGATATCGAGATATTCTTCTTCTCGGGCACCTTCTTCGGTTCCGCCTTGTTCTCCTTAGAGCTATCCCGCGAATCTGTGGAAGACTTCCGCGACGAGGAGGACGAGGACTCGTCCTCTGGTCGCTTCTTTGGGATTTTTCCCATTTTCAAGGCTTGGCCTTGAACCTTCTCCAAGGTTGCTTTGTCCTTCTCGGCTTGATCCTTCTTCTGTTTCTCTTTTTCTTTCTCTCTTTCACGATCCCGGTCAGACCTACTCTTGGAGCTGGAACTGGAACTGTGTTTGGATGAGGAATGATGCCTGTCCCTGTCTCGTTCTTTGGACTTGGAATTGGAACTGGAACTTTTTCTGTGGGAACGATGCGAATCGGAACGATGTGAAGAACCATGTTTAGAGGATGACGATGAGGTGGACGTCGAAGATTTGGACGAGGAATGATGATGGATCTTCTTGTCAGTATTAACACTCTTCTTCTCATCCTTCTTCTGTTGGTCTCTATTCTCCTTATCACTGGATTTATTACCTTCCGCCACTTCTGGTTTCGTATTTTCCTCCTCTTCCGTTTTCTCTGTCTTCCCGGTACTTTCCATAGGCTCGACCTCCGGCTGTATTTCCGGTATCCTTTGCTGACTTTCCTCTTGTTCTTCCTCATTCTCGGCAACTACGTTCTTCTCTTCGGCTACCTCACCATTAGTCTCTGGTTCTTTCTTTAAAACACTATTTATATTCGCGGCGTCTGTCTCGACTTTGGCCAGTACCTGCTTGCCGTCCCTTATTGTTATTTTGTAAACAGGTACTGTTGGTGTCGAGGTAGACGAAACGACGACGAATGACTTCTTCGCGGGCACATTATTCGTCACTGGCTTCTCTATCGTGGAGAAGGTCAATTCCTGATTATCCTGAGTGATGGCCGCCATGGGGAATTGGGCCTGCGTCGTCACCGGTTGACCGGATACAGTCATTATTTGAGCAGGAACCGAATTTGGGGCAGCTTCACCTTTCACAATCTTCAACCATTGCTCTACCAAGCGACTTGCTAGACAACGGACACCCTGATGACTGCCTTCCTTCGAAAGACCCTTTATCAATTTCGGGCAGTTGTTACTCTTTAATCTCTCAATATCGACGGGACACAATAACAACAGTTCTAACAGTTCTTGAATTAGCGCCCAATTTTTAGCCAGAATTCCGTCAGTCAGCCACATATGGACGAGATTCCAACCACCTGCACCCATGAATCTGAAACAATGGTCAAAGCGCGATTTCGTATACCGATAAAACAAAATGCCCAGGTTCTCATATGACATTTTTCTATTCGTCCAAGAAGGAATAGTAATTTATTATTCTAAATACGTATATATAGATAATAGTATGGATGCAATGATATTCTTGGATTCCAATATGTCTCTCATGCTTTGTTCAAAATATAATCGAAGTTAATCTTAACCTAGTAAAGCAGTATTTGGTGAGAAGTTAAAAATTACCAAATAAACGTAGGTTACGAAATTATTCAGAGAATGCATATAATTAGTGAAGAGACGACGATATTGAATGTCGACGATAACTAAAAATTCTGTCGTACCATTAATAGTTTGTAGCACCATAAGTAATTTTTGTATTTCTGAACGATATATTAGACAAGGCTATTAGTGGGATTATGTGGAAAGATAAATTAATTACTTAAATTATTAATTATTTCGTATGAGTTAGTGTAGGACACATATCAGTGAGTCCGGCCTATTAAATGCAGCCGACCGATGGTTCAGAGTCCTTGAAGATTTAATCTAGCATGTTTTTGTTTTGTATTTTCATACGTACTTTCGAAATTTCGAATTATCCGTATGTCTCAACATGCATTTAAGAAATAGTCTGAAAGTCATTTTTTACTCTTCCTTGTCTAATCCTTACGCCTATGCATATTACGTATATTTAAAAATCGCCTATATCCAATATTAAGTATTCTATATGTCGTCAATCCTTCGAGACCATTGATGATATTCCAATCCATCTGAATGGTTTTGTTCTATAAAAAGTTTCCATTTTACACATTATAATCTATTACTTTTTATTTTCACACTTAAAAGCAAAAAAAAACGTCAACGAAACATACGTAATAAACACGAAGGAAAACAATTAATTCATTGTTCACCGTAAACCACGAATCAAGTAGGTAAAAGTAAAACAAGATAAATATTATTAAAAAAAACAAACAAAAGATTATTAGCATTAGGCATAATTGATATACTCACTGGCCCAGGAGTTCAGTGTTGGTCGTTTTGAGAATCTGGATGTAAATGCACTTGGAAACAAGCTTCTTGGAGAACTTAGTCATGAGGTTGGCCAGCCTGTGGACCTCTTCTTTACTTTTTATCCCACCGCTTGGACCCAGTAGAACGCTGAGGCATTTCAGCAATGAAAGGGGATCTATGCGCGGCTGAAAAGTAAAGGAGACAACAAAAATTAGAGAATTAAGTTTTCTTCTAGATCACGTGAGTTCGATACGCCTGGATAACCGTTACACACTAACGCACGAGTAACGACACAACAAAATGGAACTTTTATGCCTTTGTAATACGTTTCCAAATACATCATGAAATATGATTCACTCGCTGTATATATATACAGTTGTACATGTATACCTGCATATATATATATATAGTGAATTGGGACATTCGTGAGTCACTGACATGTGTAAAAACTGGTAATAACTTATGCAAGGAAGTATCGTAAGAATTTAGATAAAATGTAAATGTATGTAACTTGCAAAAAAACCAGATGCTATACGCCCCATTACCTTTCCCGTTGTGTTCGAAGCCATGAGTACACGTAATTTTGATAACTGTGAGACAAGATATGATTTATAATATTAAAGAAAAAAAAGGGCTATTAAATTTTGAGCAGAATCCTAAAATTTAGCATGGAACAATGCACTGAAAGTGAGACAGGCTTTACTTTGGCGCGGCCACGTTGCGCCGCATACTCTGACCCATTAAAATTGGCCAGGATGCATTGGAATGAGTCCATGGTTGGAGGTTATTGATCGGTTTCCCCCACCTAGTCTACAAAGGCGACAGTGGCGCCATCTAAGTTCAAACACTCTGGAACTTGGGCGAACTCTGGCGGAAATAATCGAAACAAGCAAGAAACGTAGGAAAAACATGGCCGACGAAATACGAAAGCAAATGGAAATCCGTCGAGGAAAAAAATGTCGAAAGATTCGCAAGCCTGTTCATTGAGAAACGGAAAGAAGAAATGCTAAGTGAAATTGAATGAACTCACCATTTTTAGTTGCGGTACGATTTATCCACGGCGTGCTAATGTTTTTCGTGCTTCTAGATGAATAGCATGCCGGTATTATCTGCAAAGAGACACAGAAACGTCCATTTACGCGTGCAAGTCACCTCGTACCGCCATCTTGACGATTGTCCTGATGTCGATATTATAGAATAAGAATGTATAAGAAAAATGGACTTCTCGAATAACGTAACAGGCAAAATATGAAAATCGTAGGGTTTGGGTCTCTTGCAGACTTTAAGATTAATTATAATATAAAATAAAGCCTCTGCTTGTCCCTCTATTTACCAATCAGTCTTGCCGAACCGTCATAATAAATAAAATGCTCCGATGTATTAATATCAGCAAATTATGGCTGTACGAAAATTATACGCTGTAAAAAGGAGAAATGCTCTTTACGGCTTCGAGACGATCTCGAAATCCTTGAACAGCAAACGACAGTAGACTGCCGAGTCGAGATCTGTGCAACGATTCTGCGCAGTCCCCACCCACTATTAAAAATTAGCCAATGAACGCCTCGTACGCGTTTGTACAGCCAATGGGCACTAACCTTATCCCCCACCCTAATATCCTGTCAGCGTAGGCTCGTTCTATTTATAGCACTATGTGAACAGTTATACTAAATCGTTAATTGTCCGATTTGGTATTATGGCTCGCGAATTATCACTTGCTACACTCTATAAATGCATCGCTTTCTAGCAGAAACGCATCACTTTCGATATACTTTTTTTTATACACCTATCCAAATCCGTGTCTCTTCGTACGTGGAATTTTTGATACGTTCACTAGAGTTCATTTCTCGTTAACGCGAGTCTCTCAAACATAACGGGAATATTTTGTATTTATGACGTTCTTAACTTGTCCTGGGAAATAAAGAGACAGAGAGCCCCAGACCCCCCATTTTCAGTCTCTAAACTTGATTTACAGGTGTCCACCTTATCTTTCTTTTTTCTCTATTTCTTTGTTCTTTTATATGTCTAGTGGACGATTATTCTTAAGTACGGCCGATCGACTAGCCACTCACATTCGTTTGTCTCAACAATTCAATCCTTTTTTTATGGGTAACAAATTATGCACAGCAATTTTCGTATGATGTGAGTAAGAGGATTCTCGGGCATTTCTCGTAGTGCACAATATGCGTATGGGCTGTGTCCTTGCGAGCGATAGGACAGGCCCCTCATCGAAGGATGCTACAAGACTTCTTGGAGAATCCGCATATATCCCTTTGACTCTCTGCCATCTGCAATCAAAAATACCACTCCGTCAAACAACTCTTGCCCTAGACTCTTTTTACACAGATATTTCAAACGTACTACGCGATTTTCACGGAAATTTTACGGAAAGCTTTCCTCACCTAACTGTACGTAGCACCAGCTTCCTTGATAATACCGGAAATACGCCTTAACCAGATCTGTTAGTCAAATCAACCGCTTAAGTAACTTTTCGAAGAAAGATTCAATTGCGTTACGTTCGAAACTCTTAGAGACTAATGCGATATAATATTATTTGTTTGATTCATCATGTCAATGATAAATTTGTAATTGTAGTATTAAAAAATTATACATTTATTAGACAATATTTTGATTTTAAGAAGGAAAAGGGCGCGCCCGTATGTCGATACGTAAGTCAAATCAGTGGTGATAATGTAACCTATAAAAGAAGAAGAATGAAACAAAGTCCATGATTATGTTATAAATGATACAAATTTTATTATTTACATTTTATTGAAAACTATAATAAATACTTTATTCTTCGCAAGTAAAGACTAATGAAACGTGTAGTGTGGGAAAGTAGTCAAATTCTTCTTCCATTATTATGATTATTATTTAGTAGGTACGCTTACTTCGTAGTCAAATGAAAATCGCCCCAGGGACATGATTTAACCTGCGATCATTGACCGGAATCTAAATTAATTATATTACTAATATATTTAAATAAAAATCTCTGCAATTATCTTGTACAATTTTTTACCATATGAATAATATTTTGACTCGGAAATAGCAAAATTTGTATAGACAATTCCCTAGAATGCAGTGGTTCTCAATAGCAACGATACTGAAGAAACGTGAGAGAAATCTGAATATCGTCTTCAATTCGTTCTAACCTATTCGTATTCTAGCGGCAATTAAATTAGACTAGGACGATGTCATTCACTTTAATTGGATTACAGGCAACTGCAAGGTCACTGCGTGCCGGATTATTGAACAGGGTAAATTAATAAATTGCGTACGTCCAGTAAATAGACAATCAAAAAGTTGATGGTACGTTTTCTCATTCTACATTTTGTTATAGACCGTACCGTGTAGAGCTATTTTTCTCAGCGCGCCTTTTCGTGATACCGAAGAAGCTAAGAGTGCTGAAACATCGAATACTGAAGAAATAAAAGAATTAAAGGACTCAACGAAAGATAGGTCGAGAGTTATTCCAGTTGAAACTAGCATTCGTTATCTTGCTAGTGACGGTATGTGTATATTTAGCAAAATATATATTTATACTATTTGTAGATTGATCTATAGTTTTCGATCTATTTATTTATTGTTCTTTTAAATCTAGCTTACAAGGAGACATATGGTAATGATCCAGTATGGAAATTGTACAGACGAAACCACAAGGGCATGTACCCTCCAAAGAAGACACGTAAAACTTGTATAGTAAGTTTAGTATGCAATCGATCATGTATAAAAGAGATGTAAGACTCTCTTGTTAACTTTTGCTAATTATTGTTTCGTGGGTTTAGAGGGCAAATATGATTACTACAGGAAATCCATGTCCTTTGTGTCGTGACGAATATTTAGTCCTTGACTATAGAAATACCGGGCTGCTGAATCAGTTTATATCTCAACAAAACGGAGCTACCTTCAGTTATATGTAAGTTTAATCAGTTAATCATTGTCGCATCTATATTCAGGATATTACAATTGATTCCTATTCGCTTTCAGGAAAACTGGTATTTGCCAAAAGAAATACAAGCAACTTCTTATCGCCATTTATAAAGCCAAAGATTGTGGTACGATAACCTTTGATGTTCCCTTTAGGGAATACAATTATTCTGACTGGAAGCCTAAAGAATCGCAAGCAGAGAATTAAATAAAAGAACGTAATACGATAAGATTGTAGAAAATCAGTACCATTAAAACCGCGAAATTCTATTTCCCAAACTGGTGAATCAATCATACCATATGAACTCAAATAATAACGAATCAAAGGACAAAATGACGAGCGCTCTAACGGAAGCTACTTTTGTTATTGTGGGTGGAGGTATTGCCGGAGTTTCCTGCGTGGAAGGACTTTCATTTTTAAATCCGGAGGAAAAGGTAATTTTGATTACAGCGAGTTCATTAATAAAAGCTGTAACAAACGTCGTGCCACTTGGAAAATGTATAATGAAATTCGACGTCGAAGAACGGGAAGCAATAAGTCTTTCCGAAGCGCATACATCGGTTAACGTTATTCAGGATCAAGTTATAAGAGTAAATCCAGCGAAAAAGATAGTGGAGACGAAGTCTGGTGGAATCATTAAATACCAAAAACTATGTTTGTGCACCGGTGGAAGACCAAAACTCATAACGGAGGGACACGAGAGAGTCTTGGGAATTCGCGACACGGAATCCGTAGAAGAATTCGGTAAAAAATTGCAAAATGCCAAAAGAATCCTTGTCCTAGGAAACGGTGGAATCGCTACCGAACTCGTGCACGAGGTGCAGGGCATTGAGATGATATGGGTCATCAAGGATAAACATATTTCAGCAGCATTCGTGGATCCTGGAGCTGCTGAATTCTTTCAGAATAAATTATTACATCCCGGAACTGCGAATAAAGACAACAGTAAGGTTACAAAGCGGATGAAGTATATCATATCCGGTGATAAAGTTTCTAAGGGTGGTCCAGCTCTTGGACCTGATTGGCACAACAATTTTCACATGGAAGGAACTTCTACAGTTAAAACTAGAGTACGGGTCGAGTACGAATGTGAAGTTTTGAAGATCCTAGACCCCAAGGATTCAAAGAGTGTAACTCCTGTCGAGGATGACGAAGATCTGGATAAGACCAAGTGGCCCATCTACGTTGAACTAACCAATGGAAAGATTGTCGGGGCTGACTTCATCGTTTCCGCGACTGGAGTAATTCCAAACTCGGACATAGCTGGTTTGGAGGCATTGAACAAATGCGAGGATCGTGGTCTCGCTGTTGATTGGAAAATGGAAACTTCTCATCCTGACATATACGCAGCTGGTGATGTCTGCACGGCGTCCTGGGAACATGCAGAACATTGGTTCCAAATGCGTCTCTGGACTCAAGCACAGCAAATGGGCCAATACGCTGCACGTTCAATGAATTGTAGCTTAAAGAACGAGGAGTTCTATCAGGACTTTTGCTTTGAGCTCTTTACACACGCCACGAAATTCTTCGGCTACAAAGTCGTTCTCATCGGCCTCTTTAACGCTCAAAAACTTGGCAAGGAGTATGAGATCCTACTGAGAACCACCAGAGGTGAAGAATACATTAAATTGATTCTCAAGAGTGGAAAACTTAAAGGCGCCGTTCTAATCGGTGACACGGATCTTGAAGAAATGTGTGAAAATCTTATCCTTAATGGACTGGACTTATCGATTTACGGCGAAGATCTACTGAATCCTGATATCGATATTGAGGATTACTTCGATTGAGGTAGTTATACAGATTTTTTTATAATTTCACCATATATCTATATATCATTCATATGATACTTTATTGCAAACGTATAAAAAGCTCATTACAAATATATATATTATAGATCTATACTCTTTTTTTTCTTGCTCCTACACTCGCTCATTCTTGTCAAGTTATCTTATTATGCTTCTTTCTTTATATTCTATCTTTTTTTTCTCTTACATTTCATACGAATATACTCTTCACCCAAATACAATTACACCATTATTAATATAGTGTCCTTTTCTCATCATGCAAAAGTTATCATCGAAGACAGATACTTAATTAAGCCATTCAGTTTTCTTTTCTTGTTTTGAATAAATTAACTATATTAATATAACGCCGCTGTTGATAACTTGTAATTATAAATGAAGATTATAATGGATATATATATATATATATACACACATACAGATAAACATGTGTACAAGTGACTGTTCGCGATGGCAGTGAGATTGATATGCCTTTATTCTATTTTTAAAATTTCTTGACACTGACAAGGCACGTGCAGATAAAAAAAAACAATAATAGAATTTGGTCATTACTATTGGAGGTGAAAATATATCTCGAGTTCTATCAATGATCGTGATTTGAACAATCAAATGATTCTGCGATTTCTTGGTAGTCATTTAAAAATGTTGACGTAGCGTGTCCTTTTCTTTCGCAAACAATCTACACGTGTTATGGCAACGAGATAATTAAGTCTTTCCGATTCTCCGTGTGACTAGTCACACGTGAGTTAAAGTGCAAGAAGATAGATATTATAAATACGACTAAATCCACTTATGCCTAATAATCACAGCACGGAATCTCTTTTGATTATCGCAACGTGCAAGGGTCTAAAATTTATTAGAATCACATTAAGATGGCTTGGACGATTTGATAATATGAAAATAAAAGATATTACGATAATCTAAAAAACCAAAAAAAAAGAAGGGAAGCATCTGCCAGTCAAAATATAAAAATGAGACAAACTGAAATACAACAAGCACGTTTGAAATAATTAGAAATAAAAGTAACAACAGACCCTAATGAAAAATTGCTTATGATCAATAAAAATAAGGAATACGGTTACTGTACGTTGAATTGTACAGTTTTCGAATTTTTTAAATGCGGACAATTACCCCGTGATTTTGATTTACTTGGAGATTCATTGTAATTGGATTTCTTATCCTTTCTCGAAAAATCAACGTCAATGACGTTTTCGAATAAATTCGATATTTCGATCCTCTCTTCATTTATATCGTTCTTCGAATTTTGCCGATCATTAGAGCTCTGATCTAATCTGTCATTGAGATTTGGATTCTGCCTGGTATTATTTTCATCGCGTTGATTAGATTTCTCATTCTTATCCTGCTTCTCGTTTAAGCTTTGTTCAAAGATCAATCGATTTCTCAAATTCATAACGATACTTTGAACTTTATCCAAAGCTTGCGTAACGATACCACTGGTTTCACGACTCTCGTGCAAATGGCACAAATGCGCCAACGTCTGAGCAGCTTTTTCAATCTGACTGAGACATTCAGCTTCCTGCAATTGTAAACCGTCTATACATTCCGAATCGTCCTTTAGACGCGATATTCCAGATTCTTCTAATATTGCAGCATCCATTGACAGTTGATGAAGACTTTCATTGAGCTGACGTCTCACCGGTGTCATATTTATTGATATTCGACTAGTGTTTAAACTGTCATCCGCTATCTCGCTTTCTTCGAAGGTTACCCATTGGTCTTCAGCATCTCGTAACTCCTTCAGTGAATCCTCCACGTCAAATTCTCGTAGCCGATGAACCCAGTCGAGGAACCTCATTGGCTTCCATAAAGTCTCCTGGTTCTGATCCTTGTCCCTGATTCGTATTACAGGCTGAAGACCTTTTTCGACGATAACTTGCTGCTGATTGAATTCCTGTGCAAATAATTCATCAAGGGGTGCTTTGTAAGAGGGTAGTCATTTTTTAATTCATTTAATTAATCCCAATTAAAGTATCTAGCGCGATAATAGGACTGTTATATAAGTTCGATGAGTGGGGTTTTATTGGAGAACCAGATCAGGTCGAGTGAAAGTACGGTGATCTAGTTTTTTGGGCGTGGTCCGTGTATGGATGGAAATAAGGATTCGAGTACAGTAAAAAAATGTCATTGGAAGTCAGAAGAATTGATAGATTTATCTTGAGGATTCTCAAAATCATTGATTTTATTACATACTGACAATTTTTATTGTATGACTGGAATGCATGGGAGTTATAGGACATTTTTGATAATATTTTATGGGGAGGAAAAAAAAAGTTTTGGAGGCGCCGGGTATCGATCCCGGTACCTCTCGCATGCTAAGCGAGCGCTCTACCATCTGAGCTACGCCCCCTGTTATTTTATAAAATATTTTTTACTGATACAAGGTAAGAAAACAAGCCATAAAATATTTCTTATTGATACAAGGCAAGAAAACAGTTTTGGAATCTTTTATATGGTTGTTCAGTAAATTATGTAAAGATTCTTAAAAGGAAATACGACTGGATGAAACGTATCTATTTAGTATGGCATTCAATTAAAAATGTATATAAGTAAAGATTTTTTTTAATTTTAAAATCTCTAAGTATTATAATTTGGAGCAAAATGAATTTCTTGGAGGCGCCGGGTATCGATCCCGGTACCTCTCGCATGCTAAGCGAGCGCTCTACCATCTGAGCTACGCCCCCTGATGATTGAAAATACAATTTTGAATTATGCGAATCCAAAAATTATCCTACATTTAAAGTTTAATGCTCAAGCCATTCTCGCAGTAGGAGATATAGGTTTATATGATGAATTAAGAATCACATACGAGTTAAGCTCTTCGTTATTATTAAGTGATGACTTGGCCAAAAGTTCATGAAACGATTTATTATTTTAAATAATTTCAAAAATTATTTTATAATGCAAAAATAATGTCTTTTGGAGGCGCCGGGTATCGATCCCGGTACCTCTCGCATGCTAAGCGAGCGCTCTACCATCTGAGCTACGCCCCCTGTTGATGATAAAATATATATTGAAATTTGGGACCCAAAAAACTGACCCAAATTTAGAGCTCTGTGCACGAAACGTACTAATAACATGAAGCACAAGATATAATGTAACATGACTATATTGAACAGAAGGCTTATCAGACTTGTTTTGAGCTTATGATAAGCCCCCTGTTCAAGATAAAAGAATTTCTAAATTATCAGAGCAAGAAATTAGTCCAATTGCAAAACTGCAATATTTTGAAAACAGTTTCAAGCTGGCGTTGAAGAGATATGTGTCATGGATAACGTTGTAAGATTGGGAAACGAACATACTAGTAGGATTGTACAAAAATTATGTTTCTTAACGCAATTACTAAAAAGTTACTAACAAAAGTCAAATAAAACAATAAAAATAGGGCTCGTCCGGGATTTGAACCCGGGACCTCTCGCACCCTAAGCGAGAATCATACCCCTAGACCAACGAGCCAATCTGACAAATGTAAGCTTTCACCATGACGCACTGAAACATGGTTCCATTACTAAATCCAAAAATGTAGGTTAGCGAAATTAAAATTTAAAAATTATGGGCTCGTCCGGGATTTGAACCCGGGACCTCTCGCACCCTAAGCGAGAATCATACCCCTAGACCAACGAGCCGACCTGACAGATATTTACTTTCACCACTTCGTATTGCCCATGTAGGCTCAATTAAGATTCAAAAATCGAGGTCATTCAATTTCTTATACAAAAGTAATGGGCTCGTCCGGGATTTGAACCCGGGACCTCTCGCACCCTAAGCGAGAATCATACCCCTAGACCAACGAGCCACATGATATTTTCATAATTGATTGATTCACATTTCCAGAAAACAATAAACTCATTGTCAAGCAAGAGAAATATATAAGAAAGTACTCACATAATTTATACCGACATCTCTGCATCTCTCTGTAGCTTCTCGTACGAGCAATTGCATTTCATGAAGAGTCACCCCACCGTTCTTAATAGCTTCATTGCTACATTTCACATGCAAAGCTGTTTCAGCATCTCCGGTGGTTTCGTTAAGAATAGCCTCAAGTTCTTCAAGGAAGTTTGAATGGTATGGAGATAATGTATCGCCAGAAACCGTGTGTTCATGTTGAATTTTTCTGATGCGCTCATTTGTTTCCATTTCGGACGCGAGGATTTCCTTCTCCAACTCGAGCTCCTTTTTGCGACGATTCACTTCCTCCAATGCCATTTTCTGCTGCTCCAATGTTGTCCCAAGCGCCTGTATTTCACGCTCGAATGTGAGTTTTTGCGAGCCTAATTGCAGCTCCACTTCTTTCTTTGCATTCTCCAATTCCTTGATCGCTTTACGTTTCGACTCTTCCAATTCTGCTCTCAATCTAAAATCAAAAGTTGTCAAGAAACAATTTATCGTCTCGACTTCCCAAGATTGTAACACTATTTGGCAACTAGAAATCTGATATTAAACAAACAAAGTAATGAATTACTTTTCTTCTTGGATTCGATGAATCTCCTGATGTGCGAATTCAAAATCTACTGGTTGTACAGGTGTCTGAGCGTTATCGTCTTTCGGATTGCAAACACGAAAGTAATGATTTCCACCGATAACCAATCTGTCTCCATGTTTCAGCAAAACCTTCCCAGTTACTATCTGAAATAGAGCCACATTGTAGGATGTAATTGTAATAAAAATATAATCATTGTAAAGACATTTAATCTGCAAAATAATCGATTTCGAAATTATCATAACAAAAAAAAAATGATGATCAAACTCACCTGTCCGTTAACATAGGTATCACCGTCGACTTCCGGTGTGAGTATCAGCTTACCATTGTTATTCTCGATCGTACTAATTAAATAGAAATGGAAAATTAAAACACAGGCATTTGAAAATTCGGAAGAAAAAATTAAAAGTGGATTATCTACAAAAAAAGAAATAACTCCGCAGCTTCACCATATCATTGATTACTCGATCGTACTAATTAAATAAAATTGGCAAATTAAATCACAAACATTTGAATATGCAGGAGATAGAGCAAAAGTGCATTGTCTAAAAGAAGAAGTAACTTTGCAGCTTCACCGTATCATCAATTACTCATTTCCATGCGAATTATCAAAACAAAACGCATTAAACAGTTATTAGACCTTGTTCAGGTCAATCAAAATTGACCACTACTGCCATTAATATTAAAAATTAAACTTTGAATGCTACACGAATTTTAATAAATATATTTGAACCCAGTCGACCTGAACTTGGCCCAGAATTAAGAAGCCCATCGATTAATTAAATTCGATTGACAAGCAAGGTCAGTCAGGAAAGCAATCTCTGGGAAGATGCTTCTAGAGGTCTTCAGGACATGCATCAGGACATTAACGGAGGAAGAACCGCAAACAGGTGCAATGGCGAAAGACCTGAAAGTAGAACCTGCACCGCGTGACTAACCAGTGAAGATGTCGGACCAATGGCCCATCGAGGACGATGTCGACGTCGCTGAGAGTCCTGCTGCTACGATTAGCAAACTTGCTGGTGTTATTCTTTGCTTTGCCAATACGAACCGTACCCGGAGGTACGAGATAAAATAAAGTTCCTGAGAAAATGGGATCAGCAGTGAGATTGATAAGACACGGCTGATCAGGTTTCTCGGTCAGATTAAGCTCAACAGCGATTCCCCGACGTCTTAATTGATGGAGTTCACGATTCTTTTGTTCCTCAGCTTCGCGAAGACGGTCCATCCAAGATCTGTAATTAACGGCTACTAAACACAGTCGAATATTCAACACAGAAAACAATGGGTTTCATGATGTAAGAGTTGCCTATCTAAAGATTACAGTTTCACGCACTTAGATCCCTGACTTGGATATGTCTGCAAGATATTAAGCTTAAATTCCAATTCAATAAAAGGATACTTTTATGATTTAATGATCCCTCTAAGATAATTCATTAGCTATATGACCTGCGAATCAGATAAGATCAATAAATTTAAAACTCGATAAACAGAAACTGATCACAATGCACGTGTGACAAATAACTATTCAAAGAATCCCCTTTTACGTTATTTTCAATCAAGAATGGATACCGATTTTTATACTGATAAAATTCATAAATTAACCCAGCATCCCCACCATTACTTTCGGTCCTTAATAGCGCCGCACATGAGTCACTCATTTCCGCGATATATTACGCAATTTTAATATTTACAAAAAATTCGAAAAAAAATTCTATGATATTTCTTGGATTAATAGCTATAAAATTAAACTAACGTAGCTTAATTAAATTAATTTTGCAATCCTTTTTAACCCATTTGCATCCAAGCGCGGAATATTCCGCGAGCCGTGACTGTCTTCTATCACCGAGCGCGGATTATTCCGCATACCGCGACTACGGCACCTTAAGTAGGGTCATGATGCAAATGGGTTAACTGAGACTCAAAGACAGGAATTACAGTTAATCAATTTGCCATGAGCATGAATGATGATCCGGGGGTTTGGATCCCGGATAAATAATTTGTCTCTGTCCCAATTAATTTTAATGAAAGAGCCATTAATCCTTACTTCTGTGTAAGACACAATTGTTCTTCGGTCTTTTTCAATTGTTCACGTAGATTCTCTATTTCCAATTCCTTGGCCCGGATTTCCTCGTTCGCTTCATTACCTCCATCGAGTCTCTGAGGATGATTTCCAAGCTGTCTCTCGTATCCTTCACGAACACCACGTAGCCTCAACACTTCAGCTTTCAGTTCACTATCGCCAGAATAATGAAGAAACCACAATTGATTCAACAATCAAATACAATATTGCAATGGGTCTTAGCACGACTTCCATATAGTAAACCCTACTTACCGTATCAATCTGTCATGAGGATCTTCATTGATTCTGACTCTATTAACTATAGCTCTTGCTTGACAGGCGTATCTCAAAGTAGCAAGTGTTTCTTCCAGATGAATGCTAGCAGGTGATACAGTGCCAAGCATGGCGGTTCTAGAATTTCCACCCAAACTTTCCTAAAAATAAAGAAAACACCAACATTTCGTATAAGTACATTTCAATTGAGTGAATAACCTAAATTAATTTAGTATAATCCTACATAGTCTCATGAATCGATGATCGATAAGATATTTATTTTATGTAAGACTTGTATGAGTAATGCTTGTCGCCTCTTGACTTAAGAGAATAAGACGCGTGACATTGTTATCAAAATTATCAAACAATAGTTGACCTGCGCGATAAAACTGAAATGACGTCTGATTAGAATTCCTCTTGAAACAAGAATTGCAAAATGAAAAGGTAAGCACTAAAATGAAAAATGAGGCTTGATAAGGATCGAGGTTAGTAAATATGAAATACCTCTTCTTCTAGGCAAGGTTGTGGATATGAGATAAAAGAAAAAAGTTGAAAGCGTAAAAGTAAAATTAAAAATTTAAATCTTATCGTCGCTATTAGACCTTCGGTTATTATACACTTGAGGTAGAATAATACATCTTTTTACTACTTTGCACTATTGTTCGCATTGTTTATGCTTATATTGTTCTCCAGAATACCAAAAGCGGCTGATAACATACTATTTCCATTTCGTTTTACATTTCTAAAAACCAATCAGATAAACAGCAGAATAAGAAGTACATAAACAGTGTACTCTGTTATCGACACTGCACCAGTCAGTGACATTCCATGAGAAATTATATTTTTATATCTCTTGCTCACATTGCATGTCCGTAAGAGTGTCGACGACTGTGCCTACTATCTTACTATTGCTTGATGTTATGTTGTAGTTATCTGTATAAGCGAGAAAGTCTGCTGAATGTCGACAATGGCGATAAAACAAAATTACGAATAAATTTATAATGGTTAAGTTAAAGCACACGATGGTTCTAATCGAATTAGATAAAAAGACGGACTCGTGCTTGTATCAAAACTGGAATAAAATCTGGCCGAATGTCGCTCTGGCCTGTTTACAAGTTTCTGCGCCACGGAATTCCCGCACGTATCTATTTCTTATTTGAAACGTTATAATCTGTAGTAAAAAGTATACCGATCCGATACGCTACACCGGTCACAAAATAAATGGCGTCAGATACTGAAGATATAACATAGAAAATTATCATTGCAGTAAAATAAACTTCGAACGGTGGCAAATAAATGAAAGACCAAAATATAGAAATCGATCCATCTTTAAGTCATTGGTTTATCATCCATTAAGGACTGCTGGTAACACTTGTCTGATAATAGAATTTAAATTCCTGCGGATACGTTGTGTACCATTGGTTGGCATTTGCCGTCCGAATGCGAGTTTAACTACCGGTTCTTTAAAATTCGTGGGTTATTATTCTATAAATTATTGGTATACGTATTTTTCCACTCCCAGCTATCGATAATGTCATTATATACAATTCTTAAAATGTGTTTGATAAGAGGATTAAAAAGTCTGGTCCTCAAGAGTGATACGTATGAATAAATAATACGGCTGGCTGTATAATACAAAAAATGTTAACTAAAATGTTATCAAGACCTTCCAGTTAAAAAAAAAATATACATATAACCTCAAAATAACGTATGCCTTAACAATGATATAATCATGTCATTCATTTATCTTTCGAAACGAGGAATTCTTACTGGAAGTGACAGTAATGATATAAGTGATGAGTCCATTAACATTCTTTATAACAGTCAGCCAGCAAACGTCGTATGAGAATACGTTACATGTTAATTTATAATCCAAAGAAGTAACAGGAAGAAGTAAGTACGTTTGCATGTATTCAGAACGGAAGAAAAGCATTACGTGTAAAAGTGCATCATTCTTGCGTAAATTTGATTTACATGAAATGTAAAGCGTACGTTATCATCGACACGTGCGACCGGTGAAGCACGTCGTATTGATCACGGTCGATGATGTAGTACTGTATTCATTGGAGTGGAGGATAAAAAAGTCGCGGGAGTAGGAACAGGAACTGGCCAATTGGCTGAGCGTAGAAGTGGGCGTAAACTGTTGCAGATCATCATTTAACCGCAGGGAATCATGTTGGCTCAGTGCATCGTGAAACGCTGTTGCGTTGATATTTACGTTATACAATTTTAAACGTAGTAAACATTGAATCGCATTTGCGTTAATCGCAAGAAATTCGATTCTCCTTCGACTACAGAGAAGTAAAGGAGAAATAATAGTATTGCTTGACACATACGACGAGTACTGTCCGAAACTTCAAAAAGCTTTGAACGAAGCATTAAATTTGAATAAAACTTGTATATGAAGTTGAAGAAAAAAATAGATACATCGAAGAACTGGTCTGAGGATCTTTGGACGATCTTACCACTTTTCTAATTTGTCATTAGGGAATTTTGACACTTTAATATAATATATTGAAATACATACATATAATAACAAAAGATGGATCTGATCTACGTTCCGGAAGTACTCAGTTATGGATCGCTGAGGTATCATCATTACAGGGACTATGACAAACCATGGAATCGTGACTACTACAGTTACGGTAAGTCATAGGTTATCGTCCTTCAAAAAATACGTCGGCTAGATAAGACAAAGTTGAATCTTGGAAGATTTTCGGTGATCCCTAAACAAATTTTACAAGCACGTAACGTCATTCTTTAGCGATTAGCAAGTAATAAAAGTACAACTATTGACGTCATTGAATTAACATCTCTATGCAAAGAATTATTTTTTAACGTACAAAACGTCAAAGCGTACTAAAAACAAAGTTTGCCAAATTTCTACTAACCGTTTATCCCCTAAAGTTCAATATTTGTGTATACCGACGTAAAGCAGTAGAGAGATTTCACACCTACGGCGTAGATACACCGTGATGTCTGACTATATTATAAATATAGATAAGCTTTTGACATAAAAAAATGAAAGTACTCAGTTATTTTCTTTAAATCATAATGAAGATTGCGTTATACATTTATTGTTTATATTGATCGTCGATACTACGCGTCCCCGCTGTTCCCGGCAACTGTCATCCTTTTTTTTAAACATGTCCGGCCAAGAATATCCCATATGCGTGAGTCTCGAATCCCAACGCCGCCGAGAGGCTGTAGTACAGGTCGTATCAAAAAGTATCGTCGACAGTCAATGTATATGAGAAATCGCCTTGACTATACACCAGCAGCAGACTAGTAGGAGAGAATCGGGTCGCCTAGAGAGAGAATTAACGCAACGCGAGGACGCGCGGAAATAGAAGATAGTTCGTTAGAAATTGAAAGGTAAGACTTAAGGTTGTCTGGTCAAAGCCTAAATAACCTTGAGCGTGACCTCTGTACCATAAAGCAATCATTGAAATATACATATATCTATATAGTTACTGTAATTTTCATTATTAGATAGTATTGATAATTTCTGTACACGGAGATAAATACACTAAGATATTCTGACTGCGAAGGCTACATCTGACATGCGACGATAAAGCCGGTTCGACCGGTAAACAGAGACCGTCCTCGGTAGTTGCCAATAACTCTATGTGCCGTTTTACCTTTTTCATTTGAGTAAATAGTACGACGCTTTTGAATATCTATATTGATCCACACTTCTAATTCTGGCTAATAAATAACGGTAATCTTCTGCGCTTATCGTTACCTTTCCTGGCTCATGAAAAGTCATCAATTCCGTCTCGTAATACGTAGCTGTTGGTAGAAGAAAAAGTGTAGTGGAATAAACACATTGTAAACCACGACAACCTTTTTTTAGATTTATGCATTAGAGGTACAGTTATACATGTATTTACGTGTCCTTAGTTAGGAAATCAGGTACATATACAGTTGAGCTATAGAGTAGTGGAATACCTCTTTGGTACTAGGGCCTTAGACCTTAGGGAGTCTACCTGCTGTTCCTACGTGACTGGAGGCACGTATTTTTGTTCCTATAGAATGAGTATACGACTAGGCTACGCAATCACCGCGGCTGTGCACGACCAAGTAGGGCACCCCTCGCCGGAGCCAGAGGAATAGCTGTTGGAGTTAGTAGTCGCATCATGGGATTCTAAACTCGAGATACTCAATGAGAATAAAGAAATATTAATTATTTTGATATTACAGTTTTTCCCTGAGGAACAGAATTTTTCGCAAAATTTTATCCGCAACGTTTGCATTGATAAAAGCGAACGCGTGCAAGGTGTGCCAGAAATTCCATAAAACTTTCAGATAGTTATACAGGGCTATTCAGTCGAAATGGAAAAAACAGTGAAATTTTCGGCTATCGCTTCAGTCTTGTAACGATAATTTTAATGTATACGATTTCCCAAGGTATCCATGATAATGAGACGATATCGCTAGAATAAATGTACATTTTGCCTGGGACCGTAACGAAGAAAGTGATTGTAGGAAAAACAAAAATTTACACTGCAACTGCGCAGTATAGAAAGTGCAGTCAACTGTAATCAAGCGTTACCGAACATGTTCACGCACGTTAGATAGTTGCTAACTAAGTGAAAATAGGAAATGGACGAGCAAAGTTAAATTTACGATCAATTAAGAAAAATGTGAATGGCTTAGTAAAGAACAAAGAGATTAATTTAAAGAGAAAAAAACAGTCTGTATAAAAAATATCCTTCGTGATTAATCCATATCCCTATAATTGATAAGACTGAAAATTGAACACTGATAAATTCTTCGTTACTGATAAAATTGAAAAAAATAATAATTTCCACACAAGACATCATTAGCATATCTTTAATATTAATCCATACATTTTGAGCAGTTACGTCACGGAATTTCATATTCACGTAAACATCCATGTACTATTTATATTTTTTTTTTGTGCCTGAGCGCACTATAGTCGCTACATACGTATTATAAATAACTGATCCATTCGAAAGCCACACTATTAGTACATTGTCCATACTATTCTACCATTATACGTATAGTTTAAAATGGCGAACGTAAATGCCTGACCTTAACGATGTATTTAACGTGATTGTCTCTCGGGTCCTTATTAAGTCCAGATTGAATGTACTGCGAGTATGGAAACTTTTGATAAAAAAAAATAGTCATACATGGATTGACGATAACGTACAAACTGTGATTATATGAACACACTCTTATGTGATCATGTGTATTTTATATAGGCTGAATAGATATTGATAGTTGTTGAATCTCTTGACGATTTCGCCGTACTTTTAATCCGCTTTTTAATGCAATGCGTATCGTATCATTAATATTTACACCGATGTAGTCCATACAAAGAAAGTTGATTTTCAAAAGCGTATATTGAACCAGCATTCAAAACTCTATAATTTGTCGGTAATAAAAGAATTTCACATTGCGTAGATATTAGTCCAAGGTCGAATCGTATTTCGCACAGACTGAGTGCAAGTGTACTACACAAAATTAGGAGAATAACCCTAGTGAGATATTTGAGAACTTCAAAAACAAAAAAACATTGTATGCCACCGACCAAGAATAGCTTCGTTTACAAGCCTATAGTTTCAAAGCTCTATCACATGACTGATGAATAATGAGTTTTGAAAGATACTCATTAAGACTAATTACTTCAACTATATGTAAATTCATTTGGATAATAGAAAATCTTTAGACAGTCCAATGCGTCTCTCGAAGAATCCACAAGATCAACAATAGACTTTTAAACTGTTTTTACAAGTAACACTATCTTCATTTCGTTGTATATATCTATATGTATGCTTTATTCTTTTTCTTTATAGATAATTCTACGCCCACTTATCAGCGCAAAGTACAGGAGCAACGATCATCTACCTCCAAGGATTCTTGTGAACTGTGTCGCGAGAGTAAACGTCGTAGATTGGCCGAGTATATACGTCGCAAGACCAAGCAGAATTTCTGCAAGGAAATTCACGAAGAGGACGAGGATCTGGAATGTCAGGATGACCAAAGTCCTCAGAGTACAGAGAAGAAGGAGACAACAACTGGGGAGAGAAAAATCTCTGATACGTACAATCAAGAGAAGATGAAGAATACAATTACATAATTTTGAGAATGAACGTGGAGGATTAAGACTTTAAGTTTATAAGTTTTAAAACATAGGAGTAAATAGAATTAAGTCATAGAGTTAAGATTCGAAGATCGCGGACCTTATTTTAAAAGAAATACCGGCCTGTAATGCATTAAGGATTCTTCAATTATGCTTACGAGTGACACGAGTCATTCATACAATATCAAGAGTTACACAGTCGAGTAGCAGCTCTATAATATTATTTGAATTATATGATTTTGATAACTCTCGATGACTTTTCCTTGTCTCTTTCAATGAGATCATAATGTTTTTACTGCAATGTGTTCAGGTGCGAGAATCACTGGGGAAATGCTAACCAGGCACGAGACGCGATTTTTGACTTTTACATTATATTCTTATTATTATTCTTTCATTTAACGTTTTATTAGACGTACGATACGCGCATAATTCTCTGTGAAGATAATATCGACGTACCTGGTTGGCAAAGCTTTGTGATTGTTAATTGTTAAGCGTATATATTAGAAGAAGCGTTAATTTCATGTTTCCATTAATTCAAAATTGTTAAGAAATTTACAATTATCATTGCTTTTTCATTCATTTATGTTATATTGTTTTATTTTTGCTCATAACCTCATAATATATCATCGCGTCTCTACATTTGGTTGACAATCATGCAAAAATGCAAAAGACTGATAATAGAGTTGTATTGGGGAGTCAATGAAAGACATGCGAACGTCAAGACTCGTAAATCTGTTTCTCTCTTTTTTTTTTTTTTTACTTCGCGAAAATATATTCGAGCAGTCCAATACGTTTATTCCTTAGCAACAGGACGATAACCTAAAGCCGATTCGAATACCGAATTTTGATCGTATAACGATTTACATTTATCTGTGTGTATTTAATTATTCAAGAGTATAATAAAAGTGTTTCTATACAAGTTGCAAATGATGTTGATTTACTGAAGTTAACTTTCCATTTATGCATTTTTCTCTTACACGACAATAATATTCATTTAAATGGGTAAGTCCACGTACGCCCCTGCGTTTATCGGTACAAGAAATATATGGTGGACAGGAAAGAAAAATCATTGTTTAGTCCGAATGAACAATAAAAATAATAAAATTCTACCTGGGGAAATCGCGAGCAAGTGAATTTTCACGTATGCAGATAATCTTATATTTTGAACATGTAGAGACACTAGATTAATGTCATGAAAGATTGCCACCTTGCACTGATAGTGTCAAGATAGATGACAGAGAAAGTGAGTATTATATATATATAAGCCTGGCAGTCAGATAATAAATTGCATGCTCATACGTTTATGTAAACTGCTGGACATGCCTATGGAAACAAAGCATGTGGAAGATATACATATAGAAAATATATCCTAGATATATGGAATGTACTTGCGATGAAAACTTCTATATATCGTATATATTGTAAGAATAGATACCATATATTTGTATACATAAAATATATGAGAAATATATGTTTGCAAAGAATAAACCTGAAAGAATATTTTCTATGCATAAAACATAGAAAAGTATGATACCGACGAATATATTTTTGAGTACACTTTTTCTTTTCCTTGCGGGTAAATGGCGTAATTAATAAAGCGAAGAAATTACGCGGAGTTCACGACTCGCCCACGAAAAATTTGAGTCGTGAGTCATCGAGAACGTTCCAGAATGTCCCGTCATACTCATGAATTTACAAATAATGAGATACATATGCAAAAGAAAACCAGCGATAAAAACAGCAGCGACGAAGTAACATGCAAGAGATATCAAAATGGCATAAAGATTCTCGAAAAGGGCGCCTCGAGTTTCGAAGGAGCAGATTAAATGCGCAGTTTTGCGCACGGTACCAATTCTACACATGCGCCCTTTAAGCGCACGGCACCATGAATCCATATTACAAGATAGCTCCGTGGCACAGCGTCCATTTTATGTTCGCGATACTGGTATAATTTTCGTTAATTTTTGCCACAAAGATAAAGAAGAACAAAGAAAGTGTCAATAAAGAATATTTCAGGTAATAAAAGAATAGTATCGATTACCACAGAGGGTCTAAAAGTTTTCATTGAAAGTCCTTTCACTTCGTGTAGCATGGACTTCTTGGACGTTGTTGGTGCCGTGTGCAAAGCGGCGGGCTATGCGCAACTTCTATAAAATTGATAGCGAGAAGACCGGAGAGCGAAGTTTGTCTCAGCCAATCTAAGTGAAGATAAGTAACAGTCAAAGCGACTACGGTTACTGCTTTACCGACAGAATGTTCTGGTCAACATTGCGAGGCAAGGATCCTCTGGCGGCCAAGGAAGGTAAGTGTCTATTGAAAACGGAGAAGATTGCATAATGGCTCTTGTGGCAAGAGTATCAGATTATTGAAACCGAATCACTTTCCTGGATTCTAGGTATGGTTAAGGAGAAGCCCAAAAAGAAGGGCTGTGGAAAATGTGGTGAACGATGCAAAAGATGCGGGGAGAATTGTAAATGCACAGTCAGAACTGTACTGATACGGCCGCCTATGTTTAATTTCTACACGGATATGATGCACTGATTCTGAAATCGAAGATTACACTTCTAATTGACATTTATGTATTACTTGTAACAGGCAGGATGTGCCTAAGTTATTTATTAATTACTCATACGTTCGGCTGAAACTTAATAGGAGTATATCTAGTTCTAAATTTTAGAGGCGTTGGCAATCTCTCGAGGCATTTTTGGCGTAAAAAGTGTTTCAAGTGTTTCTATTGGCTAGTCTTGCCTCGACTGCTTCCCAACGATTAACCCCATTCCTTCAGAATTTTTATACGTGTATACATATATGTTGGCATATATCATAGACATGGATACTTCGCGTTCGTATTAGAATTATTCAATCTTTTATATATGTGTAATAAACAATAAATTATTATTTATATTTTTAAAATACTCTTTATTTCTTACCTTCAACAGCCATGTTAGTACGGATTCCCGGTATGGCACAAAACCACGCTTGCGATTACTGGTACTTTCCGCAAGAGAACCGATAACTTTACCCAAAGTTAATAAGGATTTATTGATGGAAACGCCTTCCTGTTGATAAAAAAGTTAACCGAATAATTAATTCGATTTGAAGTCCAATAAAACTCAAGATTAAACGTGACAACGTTTACTCACTCTTAATCGGTCTCCACTTGCACAGGTCTGACTTAATCTTTCACTTCCGGCCAGATCGACTAGATTTATTTTACTACGTTTACTAGGCTCTACAGGTTTACCCTCAGGTACGTCAATCCTTGATTGTGTCAATATCACGCTAAAGATACTGTGCGATCTTGAACTCTTCTCGTTCATCCCAGTTGCAGCAGTTACTCTTTGAGAATTACCGACCTTTAACCATGCCTGAATATACAAGTTTATATACATTATATAATACGCCAAATCAGAGGATAGATAGATAACAATTATTATGAAATAATACTAGCCTGTAGATCCTCATAACTTCGAACGCCGTGCTGACTGAGATCTACCACGTATGGACCAAAAACAGGATGTTCTCTCACCTTCAATGGCGCTTTCTTTTTTGTACCACTGTCACTCGCAAGTAAATCATGTATCTTTTCGTTATAAATTTCGAAATAGCTAATCTCGACTGTTGTAGCAATCTCAGATGTTTCTTGTGCGCGACGAAATATTTCATAGCAAAATCGCGGTATTATACCAGCTTCCGGTCCTGGTTTATTTCCTCCGGATTCTACACCCATCATACTGTAACTTTTTCCAGATCCAGTTTGACCATAAGCAAAGAGACATGCATTGTAACCCTCAAATGCATTTTGTACTAGCGGAAGTACCAAATTGCGAAACACCGTTTCCTGATCCGCATGACTTTCTCTATCGGAATCGGAATATGAGACAAAACAATGATCGTACATAAAAGAATGTTGAGAAGATTCACAATCCACAATAATGTTTTGACCTGCGGCGGTAATTATGGACGTGATTTTGGGTTCTGTAAGCTCTCTGAAAAAGAAAATCAATGTTATACATCAGTCAGAGACTTCATGTATAAAAATCATTTGAAACTTTTTATATCGTGGCATTATCATTGTCGATTGATAAAGTCCTTTAATTATTTTCGCAATAATTTTCTTACCGTAAATTTAATGGGCGCACACGAATGCCCACGGTCAGATTACTATTTTCCCCGTCGCATATTGTTTGCTCCTCGACGAAGATTTCTCTCCTGGGTGTTTCTACTTGCACCGAATTGAAACATTCCGGTGTACTTTGTGTCAGTGCGTGATCGCTGAAATATCGTTTCATCGGCGTGCGGCTGTTCGGCGGGGCGACTCTTCGTGGCGTGCAAAAATGCGTCACCGGTGTTTTGTCCGAGGAGAGATGCGTGTGCGAATTTGATTTCAATGGTGTCTTTAATTTTTCCTCTGAGCAGAACATTCTTCTTGTCTGTTGCCACCTTGTGTCAAGTACCGTACGAAGTTCTGGATTGCTACCGTGACCACTGTGATTTCCACAAAATATGTATAAACTATATTATTTTTAGTACACATTATACCAAAGACTAAAGAATGACCATTAATGAATTTGATGTATACAAAAGATTTGCATGCTGCCTGGAACGTAATAATTTTTATAAAACAATATAAAGAAAAAGATTGATGCACAAGCTACAGGGAATCCTCCGCTGTTTCGGAAATATACATTTTTATATCGAAATAATAAAATATGTAGCATGTGTTGTACATGGCGTATAAAGGACGCGTAGGAGACGAAATTATTATTTAAAAAAAGTACATGCCGATACAAAGAAGAATATCAAAAGATCGAAACATAATCATTCTAATCATTTAAATACATTCCAATAAAAAGTAACCCATCGAATTAACCTCAACTCACTCTCTAGGGGGTCTGTTTTCTTTTCCAAAAGTGCAGGATGAACTCGCAAAAATCGCATTGCAAAAACCATGTGGGGTGTTCGGCTTTGATTTTTCGCACGACATACCACTGATTAATAATCAAAAGCTCGTGAATAAGACAAAAAAAAAAAGAGGAACAAGCAAACAAATCATGCAGACTCTTGAAAACAGATAACCTCGTAGTTTTGACAGTTGAACCGAAACTCGTTAGTTTCACGAATCTTTGGCAATTCTGTAATAGGAAGCACAGAAAACTCCAAGGTAATGTCTCCCTCCGAATTAGCCACGAGAGAAACGAAAAACCATGCGAAATAGACGAAACTTATAACCGGTAAAATGAATAAAACTTCCGACGCGGATTCAACTACGAAATGGCGGCAAGAAAAAGTAAACGCTCATTCAGGCTGCCACTTGACAATTTCTAACACTTTGACTTGATCATCATATTACTTAATAAATTATGATTAACAACCCAGAAAGAAGCTTTAACAAATGACCAAGCGATACATGAAAAATATTAGTCGAATTTAAATCAAATATAATTAATCTTCCATCATTTATAATTCGTCTACGATACTAATCTATCCGTTATTGTGGTAGCATTGGTAATTTTGAATATTTCATCAGTGCCCTCCGCAATGCTCCCGTCATCAGAAGATTTTAATTGTGGCAGATAGTGTGAATCAAATTTAATTTGATTATTACGTGCTATGCAGTGGTTACAATTAATAAAGAATACTCAGTGTCACTGATTTATCACTGAAATTATTCATACGTTTGAAAGAATTATATATAATGTCACGCATGCTCTTTGTAATGTTTAACATCTTTACTGCGCATGATTATTCAGTTTGCCACGAGTATAGCTACAGTGTGGTTGGCTGAGTACTCTACATGGGTTCTGGAGAAATATGACACGTAGAGGGGATTGAAAAATATTGAGAGGTTATCGAATTAAGTGCTTCAGTAAAGTATTGTCGTATGTGAACATAGTGAACTTTAAAAGAAAAACTATTAAAACCCAGTGTGGAGAAGCTAGAAAATGGCATCATCCGCTCCGCATTCTCCTCTTTTAGGGCTAAACACACTAGTTCCTAGTCAAGCATTCCTATCGCGTTTAGCTCTTGCCACGTTTCTGCTATTGATTCTTCTGAATTTTCCTACAATGTGTTATAGTCATGATCATGATCATGATCATTCTCATAGTGAACCACCAAGTTTTAAATATTCTAAAGAAGCTAACAAAGCAAATGCTGAAAGTACTCATCAACATCATCAAGCTCATTCCCATGATAATGGACGTACTCATGAACCTTCTAAAATAAAACCAAAACCTCTTCTTACTGCTCAAGAATATAATCAGGTTGCTCTTCAAGCATTTGGTTCGACATTACTTATATCTGCCGCACCATTTCTTCTTCTGTTCTTTGTTCCATTGGACAATACAAAGGAACGTCAACCATTGTTAAAAATTCTATTGAGTTTTGCATCTGGTGGACTTCTTGGAGATGCTTTTCTGCATCTTATTCCACATGCTCTTGTTCCTCATGACCATTCCCAGTCGGAACATTCCCATGGTATAACAGAAGAAGGAAACGGTCATAGCCATAGTCACGGAGAACACAGTCATGGTATGTCTGTTGGTTTGTGTGTACTTTTAGGAATAATAACATTCCTAATGGTAGAAAAGGGTGTTCGGTTAATTAAGGGTGACCATGGTCATAGTCATGGTGGTTCTGAAAAGAAAAAGGACGACAAATCAAAAGTTAAATCCTCTGGAGATTCTGCAAAACTACAGAAGAAGGAGGATGTCAAGGATATTAAAATTGCTGGATACCTGAACCTGGTAGCAGACTTCATGCATAACTTTACCGATGGATTAGCTATTGGTGCCAGTTATTTGGTTGGAGAGAATATTGGGTACATTACAACGTTCACCATATTACTTCATGAAGTACCACATGAAATCGGTGACTTTGCTATACTTGTTCAAAGCGGATGCAGTAAACGAAAGGTGAACTGTTTAGATATATCTAAAAATATATAGTAACAAGATTATATAAATACTTTAAATAACATTATTTGTCTTACAGGCCATGCTGCTCCAATTGACCACTGCCTTTGGTGCATTACTGGGCACATACGTTTCTCTGTTAGCTGAAGGAATGGGTAAATATTATTTGTAACTTGTATGGCTTATCGATGTCTCTCTAAATTCTTATCTTAATTGTAAAAATTTCATTGACTTATTACAGGCGATTTAGCGACATCCTGGATTTTGCCATTCACGGCCGGAGGATTTATTTACATTGCGACTGTCTCCGTCATACCGGAATTACTTTCAGACACAAAGTTTTGGCAGTCAGTAAAGGAAATAATTGCTCTTCTCCTAGGTGTTTATATGATGGTACTTATCGCTCAGTACGAGTGAAAACCATAGGATATGTATTTGAAACGACTCTGATTTTGAATATTTATGTGGATGGTATCTAAGAGACTGGATTTTTCTTTATAATTTGGACGGAGTCCATTAAAAAAAGCGCAATGATTTCGATCGGAGTAGATTTGTGTCGAGATCTTTATTTTTTTGCTCCCAAGTAGCAGCAACTAAAAAAAGAGGACTTGTATTTAGATTAATTTAATACGATTCGAAGGACCAGCGAGTACATGTACTTTAGGTTAAGCATTGATACATCACAGCAGTTGGTACATGTTTCGTGAACCGGCAGAGTCCATGTGTCATGAATATTCACTATGGTATTTTTTGCATTTTTTGCATTTTTTCTACCGAGAGAACTTAATTTACAAACTGCTTCTTGTTGGCTAATAGCAGAGATGGTATAATTTGTTACTTCTATGTATTTGGACGTAATATGAATATGTACAATATATATATATATATTTAGTAAATAGATTGCGTTCTTTCTTTTTATGTAAACTAAGCACAAAATTAAAGTATTGACAGGACTAGAAAATATGGTACAATATAGATAAATATAACTAATTAAATTTTTCTAAATGAGGTACAAACCGCCCTCACATAGAATTAGGACAGTAGCCGTTTGATTTCATTAAGGCAATTATTAGCCTCTGTCAAGGATTCTTGGTTGTTGCGATTCTTCGACAGCTTCCATCCTTCCTGACAAGATTTCTTAGCTGCCTCGTAAAGTCCTTTCTTCATAAAGACGTTTCCAAGATTGACATGAATAGCACCAAGATCTACCATATCAGGTAGTTTCTTTCCTATGTAATTGGCAAGAGAAAAAAAATCATGGGACTCTCATTCATAAATTCTTTATCTTAGTACCTACCAATTTCAACTGCCTCTGTCAAGTAACCGATCGCCTCATCTTCATCACCGCGAAGGGAACTTATGGTTCCAAGGTCATTGAGTAAAACTACAGTTTGTTCATGCTCAAGTCCGTTTATCTTCACGCACAATTCGTAAGCCTTGAGGAAACATTTCAAAGCCTCTGTGTGCCGAGATTGTTCAAAAAGAAGTCGTGCATACCAATCGAGTGTCATTGCCCATAAGAGGATAACATCCTCATCCTCGGTATGCGTGTCAATGCGTTTTTGTAAATGTTTCAAACAGAAGTCAAAGCCATCTTCAGCCTTACTGTAAAGAAAATGAAAAAGTTATGTTAAATATTTGATTTAACGATTACAGACTATTTGTCTGATATACTATTTTGTTTATGTATAATAACTTACTGAATGTCACCAGTTAATTGATAGATTTTTGCCATCTTTAGGCTTATGTGAATAATTTTCATATCGTCTTTAGGTGTCCCAGTAGATATAAGCCTTTGCATGACAGACACAAAGAGTTTCTCTGCCTTTTGATAGTCACCCACATCGAAAGCTAAATTTGCCATGATATCATAAATATACGTAATAGCTTCGTAGTGCTGCAAAGTTTGTGCTTGACGTAATGCAACGTGAAGCATCTGTTCAGCTTTCTTAAAATCTTCCCTCTAAACAGAAAAGATAACGTAGGACTATCGTAGATAAAAATTAACATTGAAACTACAGTCGTACAAAAAGTCTTATACTCTATAAAAATTTCTTTCAAACAGATATATCACCTGTATTAGCAATATGGAGCGTTTTATGGCCATAATAAGGTCAGGAATTTTATCATCTTCCTTTTCATCAGTTCCAAAGAGACCGAAAAATGCAGCTACAGTGCTCAAAATTAATTTTTGCTTGTTAACATTATTCTCTGTCCTATGATTTTCATCCTCATGACTGCTTTCTGCTGCAATATTAGGTTGCAGCATACGATTTACAAGGATGCTGCACCACGAAGTTGTACGACATGCACCGACCGTTATTCGACTTAAATCAATTCCTCTTTGCAGGAATTTACTAGTGCCTAGCACAAATTTAACGAAGAGACACGACATTTTAAATAACCGTTTCTGCAAAATTCATATTAACATGATTACCAAAGAATTTTTATCGTGTCTCCTTGAGACACGTCCCTATACATTCGTTTGTTTCGAGGTTATATTTATGTTCTTTCAACTGATACTCAGTATGCGTTAAGACTGGTTAAGACAGCTATAGTATCAGGTTTGGATCAGTTTGGATATAAAAAAGGCCAATGTTAAATAGAGACCATTTGCATCCATCTATGGAAAAATCATAATACATAATATTATTTCTTAATTTTCATCTATTTCTCCGAGTCCTTCGTCTCTCTACATTTAACATGATTTCTTAATTACAATTTTGAACTTTCTCTATCGTCAGATAAATTTCCACGATAAAGGACCGTTAGGACGGGTTTCTGATACCAAATGACAAGTCTGGTAGCCAATGAGAATTGGGAACCATTACAACAGGTAGCCAATACGCAAAATTCTTTAGCCGCTAACGAGTCACAGGTAAGTCAGTCGGTTGTGAGCGGCCGAACAGCCAACAGGCTGAACGTGCCTTTTATTCTCTACGACTTTGGACAGGTGTACTCCAGGTATCGTGCATCCCCACCAAGAGCAGTGGTTACCTTCGCGCGGTCATGAGACACGGCAACGCGCATCAGGTACGTGAATTATGCGAATTTTTGCATGTCCGGCTTGACATTTAAAGCAAAAAGAGAAACTCGAAGGTAGCCAGGTGCGATACCGTTGCTTAGTCTTATTAAGGTTCTTCCGGCCCGCCCACGCATAACTGAATTCTCTTTAGGAATTTTCTCATCAACTCTGTCGGCAATGTCGTACCTTTGGAATATTTCTGATTGAGTGTCTTTAACACGGGACACTCCCTTTTTCCACGTACACGCGACAATACCGCCCCTATGTTTGGCGGGTGTAATTATCAAACTCAAATCCTTCATTTTTCCTGGCATTTTGAAATCTTGCTCGACATCCTTACGTTAATATGAATCATAGAAATTTCTACACGGCCAAAGTTCCTGTTACCAGTCACGTCAGATGTAACCTGATAATTAAATAGAGGGTGTTAAATTTTACGGAAAATATTAAGTCTCGCCTGAACTTAACGATCTTTCTCAGTAAACATTATCCGCGTTAAAGACCTTAATGAAAAAAACAAGAAACGATAAAATACAAGGACTTCATCTTAGCCGAAGTTTCATTAGAAGAAAATGTGGGTCTCCGTATTATCGCGTTATTCACAAGCGCTTTAAACTTCTCAGATAAGAAACTGACGTATTCTGAAATAAATTGTAAAGAAACTTCATATGACTCACATGCGATGTGGTTAAGCAAGGATTCTCTTTATAACAAATATCCTGGTACTTATTTCTACCGTATTTATTGCAGCAAACATGAGTACCCCAAAAAGCCAGGACACGACCGACGCGACGGCTACTCCAAAATCTTTGGATGTTTCGGTAGCGAAACAAGAATCGACGCCGGTCAAACCGAAGAACTGGGTCCAGTTTGAAGAAGAGACTCCACCGGATACACCAAGTCGTTTCAATAAAGAGACTGATTCCGTAACTGTGGAAGTTGAGAAGCCCGTAAGCAGCAAGAGTACCGCATCCAATGTAAAAGCACCAGCGGAATATAGCGGCGCAGTTATAACTGCGGAATCCGTTCACGTAAATGTCGATAGGTCCGGCATGAACAGATCACTCTCAGTAGAATCTACTGAAAACATTCCAGATGCTAGAACGACGAATTCTAATCCGAAAAGTGCGAGTCTCAAAACCATTGATCTTCACGACGTTTCCAATGGTCGCGGTGTTAATAATATTGTCAGTACTCCCATTGGTAATATACGTCAGGGTTTCGCCAATGGAGATACCATAGTCACATTACTTCCGGTAAACACACGCTGGCCATGGATAACACCAGCTAAATTCCGACCGGAACTCGTACCAGAGGAATTAATGGCACAAGGATTGACTGTAAGTTTTTCAATATTCTTAGAGGATGACTGTTGTATTTATTTGAAAATTTTATTCAGCTCACTGTGGAAGACTACGTACACATTATGGAACTCCTGGTGAATGACGTCCGCTTCAATATGTACAATATATGTTATAAACGTATCCTCGTCCTCTGGATCTTCACTGCCTTCGTTGTTCTCTTGGGGTTACTCTTCTCCGGGGTGACCGGGTTGACACTCTTTGGTCTCGGTGTCATGTGGCTTGTACTCAATGCTGCAGCCATCTTCCTCTGCATGTTTGTGAAGATACGGCTTAATCACAATCTTGAGAAATGTATGGCTCAGGTAAACAAGCATCTTCTACGGCACAAGATACTCCTGGGGCTCGATGATCGCGGCAAGATATCTTGTCATAAAGTGAATCTGTGTTTCATCTACTTCGACACCACTGACTGTATCGTGAGTTAATCCCACACGAATATTAATCAACCAATTACAATTTTAATTACAAACCAGCTTTTTTTATGGTTTCAGAAAAAGCTTCAGGATGTGATAGAACGGGAGGAGCGTGAGGGTAGGATCATAGGTGGTGACGAAGCTGCGGAATCCAAGCGTCAGCAGGAATTGCAACAGCGGATGGATATCGATGACAGTGATATAGTAATTCAGGGCAGTACGACAACGCGACTTTCTCGAAAACAGGTAAGAAATTATTATTTTTTATATCTTTAAAATCATTATCACTTGCTGTTTACTCTCTACTGAATATTAGCGTGTGCTCAGCTCGGGTTGGAATATTAAGAGAACAAAAAAAAATAACAAATTCAATAACTCCGGCAAGTCTATTTTTTTTTTATTTGAATTTGTCTTCCGTGGGGACGATGAAAATCAGGGGAAGAGCGAGCAGGTCCTCTGTCGGTACATACAACGCTGGGCAAAGGATTATCTACGACGTAGACTGGATTGGACGGTTGACGAGGAAGGTGGAAATCCTTCTTCACCGCGTCACTTGTCCTCTGCGCTATGTCCATGTCAATACGTGGAGGAATGGCTAAGGAACAAACCCCGTATCCAGGGTCGTGACTTCTGCCCTGCTTGGAGCAGCTTCCTCCGGGATAGAGGCATTTAAGAAAGACCAAGAGAGAGAAAGAGTGAAAGAATGTATGAGAGAAAGAAAGCTAAAAGACATAAAGATCAGACGACATATTTCCAGGGCAAAAATGCCATTTAGTTTTAAACAACTGAACGTTAAACGTTTAGTATTCAATCTATACAAAAAAAATCAAACCTATTAACCGTAACCACAGGACATTCCAGTAATTATTTAGACTTAGCTAACAAGCATCGCGTACAGTTATTAATTCTTCTTGTCTTTAACATTAAAAACTGATCACGATGCACTTAGAACGTACTATAAATTTTAAGCCAGTATTACTACTACTCCATTGAGTCTCACAATACTACATAACCGTAATATTGCCTTTAAACCCAGTACGTTATCTTTTCACGTTAATTGTTTCTACGGTTCAAGTTAAGCTGCAGTGAATCATCCTCTTTGGCAAACGTGAAAATTCGTTCGATCTAAAAGCCTCGATATTCTTTGAAACGCATGCATCAAGATAACATATAATTAAGGCATAATTAGAGAAACAAGAATGTCAAGCAATGACTTGCATCGACTCAGTAATTGACAGATTGGATAAGGCGGGTGGTGTGTTTTGTCAGGAGCGGGCGGAGTTGCTGTTACTGAGGTACGCGTCCCGATGGGCGCGTCACTTTGTGCGTCGCAGACTCGACCTCGTCGTAGACTCTCAGGATCGCACGACTGGACGTAACATCGCCACAGCGACTGTCGGGTTATCAGTTCCGCCAAGGCATTGCGTCTCCGCCCGCTGTCCCTGCCAATTCATCGAGGATCACCTTAAATACAAGCCCCGAGGCAAGTTGACATTCTGCAAGATCTTTAACATCCCGAATTTTGATTTTTCTTAACTAGAAGGACAACAGGGACGAGGATCATGGTGAAGCACCACGAGAAAAAATAGAGAAACAGAAAAAAAAAACATGAAATACTCTCTTCGGATTTGAATCTGATTTTTTCATCTGTCTTTTTTTTTTTCTTCTTTTTTTTTTACTCTGATTTTTATTATTATTTTTCCTCAATTTTCTTTCTGCCACTAGTCGCATCGACAGTTCCTTTTGCTACTGATTTAGACGGTCCGTTGAACACTCACTTTTATTGAATCTCAAAGCTGCAAATTAATCCGTTTAACGCGTTATACACGTTATGCATATTGGAATTGGTATGCACGTCGACACTCAAGCTTTCTTATATCACGGATTAACTGTCCTACACCGGATTTAATTAATTGCGTAAGAAGTCTCGAATTAATAGCTTAAGATTTATACGTCCACGTGGGTCGCACTTGTACCCTTATTATGACACAAAGGACATTGTTACGTTGATCGTGGGTACTTTTGCATTACAGCATTTTACTTTATTACGCTATTTCGCTATTACTACCATCACAATTATGTTATTCGGTATTTTATAAGACTGACTATACGAATCTGACTAATTCCTTCTGGTTCGCTGTTAATAATTCTCATACTATATACGTAGGAGCAATACTGGCTTACTGCATTACTGCACTTCTTTTGCATCATTCCGCGTCGCGATGCGTTAATTATTAATATTATTGTTATTATCATTGACAAACAGAATCATTATGTCGTCAGATAAACATTTTTTACTCTGGTAGCCATAATATATGAGATATTAATACATCTGATGAGCGGACTCGTAAATAGACGCAACGGATTGCCTTGAATTGTTTTCTATTTCATTTCATCTCGTTCGGATTCACATTGTTCGAGCCGTTTCCTTCGTTCGTTTTCGCATTAATTACTTTTAACGAGCATGTCCTTCAAAATCCGTCCAGCAATAATCCAAGGAAATTGGCAATTGTGAATAATACGTCTTATTCTCTATCAGACGAGATCCTATATGCACGAGAGGGCGTATATAAATAACGTACTTATATATGAGTAAATGAAGAGAAAAATTCGACGTATAGTCTTATCGAACAATAATTAAATGAAATTTAATGAAAGAGCAATGCTAAGCATTTGATATATTTTTTAAATGACTTAATATTATCAAAGTAACGGACATAGCATTTTAGTTAGTATGTATTATATATGGATATATATATATACAAATGAATATTTTATGTATACACTCATTGTATCTCTGTTAAAGCATTAAACAATGGTTAATTATTTTAATCAGGATCTATCAGATTTCTTTTTTTTTTACGTGGTTTCAGTTGATTATTAATTCTGTATTTTTTTTTTATTGTTGCATTCACTGTTAGTATATGTACGTGTCTTATATGGTGACTAAAATTTTCTCGTCTTTTTTTTATATCGCTCATTAATTGTATATTAATCGCATGCAGCCGGACAGAAAAAGATGGAGGTTGCCGTGCTCTCTAATCCACGCGTTTTGAACACGTAAAAGAAAAGGTTTGACAAGTTTTTACGTAAGTATCATATAATTCGAAATTCCTTTGATCGTGTTACAAATTGTTATTAGAGATTTGGAATAAGTGAATTACGTTTGCTGTACTCATTTGTAGTTATTTTGAAACTTGTTAATCGTAGAAAACGTTGCTTCGCGCATGCACGCATTTGAGCATTAACAATTTCTTGTGGTTCCAATGGATACTAATTGAAAGAGCAACCCTAATGTTTCTGCTTTTAGTTTACACTCAATCGAATGAAATTTTTGTTTTAACGCTAACAGTCGAAGCTTCTTACTAACTCCTGCCTGCCACTTTTTTCAGACTATCCATCTGGCTTCACCTGGTGTGCTTACTTCAAAGAGCCTTTGAGCAGATCTGATCCCCTTGGGAACTACAGTGGCTGGTAAAATCTCGAATAGAGAGTTTATATTTTTTTTTTTGTAATAATATTCTGGGACCGTCCATTAAACATATCAATAGGAATATCACTACTACTCTTACGATTAGATGTTAGTATTATTGATTCTACGAGTGACTCGTAGTCAATGACACGCGTGCCTTTTCTCATAGTGGAATTTTAAAGCGTTAATCGCTATTATTGAAAGACGTGCCTTTATGTCAGCCGTTTTCAAAGAGACTTGAGAACGTTTGGAGTTTTTTTTTTTAAGAAAAAAATATTCCATTTTTCAATACTACTTGGTGGGTAATTGTAGAGGAGGATGCATAATATTTTTTGACTCGTTATGGCTCCGTTATTCCCTTAATGACTGCTTCGTTATTCATGTTTTTATGTGGCGATTATGTAATGATTATAGCAGGTATTGTGTATATTTTAAAATAACATAAAAACCAGTGTCTGAATATTTAAAAGGTTCATGATATTTAATCTCATCTATTTTTAAAAATAACATGCAAAAGCAATGACAATGTTTTTAATTTGTACGAGATTAACTCATTAATTGAATCATATTTACAGTGATATTGTCGTTCTATTTATAAGGAAAAATGTAAAAATTATATTACATATGAAATATCAAAATTTACATGTCATTTGATATTTTCTTTAATATCTCTCTGATTATTGTTGTAGTTGTTTGTTTTATTACATAATAAAATCTGAGAATATGCAATATTGAACAAACTGTCTTTATCATGTGCGAAAATGTTTTTTGAAGTTCTTTGATATACGAGTTCTTACGGAGATAAATTGTACTTTCATTAAAAAGCATACGATATAACTCGTTAAACTTTGTTTTGTCATGTCACCTCTTAATCAATATTACCATAATGTCACTCACTTGACAAGTGCTTCTAATGCTTGATTTCGAATATCCTGTACTAGTCTGTTCATTTCTTGATCAGCACTTTGTAACAAATGACTTTCTTGAGTCAGTGATTCGTTCAGTTCCTTAAGTCGCTGGTTAACATCGAGGTAAGTTTTGACTTTTCGATAAATGTTTTCCGGATCGTTTGTATTCATTGGAAAATGTAAATCTTCGTTGCGTGCCTCATCTGAAAATGGTTTGCGATCATTGATTAATGTCCTTAGAAATCGACAAAGGATTAAACAACTGGAGTAGACCCAACCTTCGGAGAGAATTTTGAAACATATATCGTTTACGCTAGCATTTTGAAGATCTTCCAGAATTTGCTCAGGGGCTGGAGGATGTGGTCTCGGTGGCAAATGATTTTTCTTATTTCCAAACATTTCTTTGGATTATTTCTTATATTTATATTTCATACGTCACATATAGAGGTTATAATTACTGACATCACAATTTAGCGCGCGCACGACAATCTGACGGTTAGACAGGATGTCACGTGCTTCGGGCGTAACAATAGGAAAAACAAATTTTTCTGCAATACAAAAAGTATCCAAGAAGATACAGAATACCAATCGTCGAAGACAGCATTAAAATTCCTAAAAAGTGCAATTAAATTGATAGTGTTTTTGTTGTTAAGCATAAAATAGTAATAATTTCTACGTGGTAGAACTGTACGCTAAATAAGCAATTCTTTTTCTTTCATAATGATACACATAAAATTTTCATAATGAATATTCGTTTTATTTCAAATCTAGTTATTTATTGTTTTTCGTGAACGTGTTTTAAAGTGAAGAAGTTTTTTCGCGCATTCTCTGTAGAGATCATAAAGGCGCGCACAGTGGAACAGGTGCTTTGATGCACTAACGGGAGTTGCAATTTTCTTGTGCAACAAAAGCACAAAGTAGCAGAGAAGTGAAAGAAATTAAAAAGTTCAGAGGACGCGATGCCGTCCGCAGTGGCTCAGGACAGAGTGGTAAAGAGAGCTTTTCCTGTAAATGTCAGAAGGGCATCAAGACGGCGTCTTACTACGGTACCTAGCAGAGAGCAGCGCGAGGTAATGAGAAACTTGCAACAATCTTCTTTGGTTTCTCCGCAGTTACCTCCTATTTTTGCTGACCAAGCACATATTGAGACTGAGCATGTCGAAGCAAGCGATAACGATGAACCTGGACCCAGTCGGCTACGTCGCGGATCAGGCAATCAGCGAACAATATTGGACATGTTTTGTAAGCCCAAAGAGCGCAAGATTATTGAGGTGGAGAATAGCTTGAAAGCCTTGCCGAACCTGAAGGATCCTAGCAGCCCTAAGAATTTAGAGGACTCGAATCGATCGGATAGCTCTTGTAGTTCTCTATCGAGTGGCTCTGATAATGTAGCTAAATCAGAGGCTAGTGAGCCTGAAGCAGGCTTAGAAGAAGGTTCCGAAGAGACACATTCTGAAAAGAAAATAAAGCTGGACGATACGAAGGAGAAGAAGCCTGTGGATGTTTCAGAGAAACATGAAATTAAAAGACTCAATGGTCTTCCACCAAAATGTGAATTTTGTAAACAAAAACTTATAGATTGCGAGCCATATCAAGGACATCCAAATGGCGCTGTAGAAGAATTTATTGCCTTGACCGATCCAAGGCTTTCATTGTTCACAGGAGAAGAAACTGCTATTAATGAAAGCGATGAAAGGCCACAAAATAAATTGACACATTTTAGGTATAAAGTTGTTAAGCTTTTCAAGGCTGCTTATTCTGAATTAATATACTATTTAATAATTTTCGTTTTCACAGTGTTTATGATAAGAACGGCCATCTTTGTTCATTCGATTCTGGTCTTATTGAGAAGAACGTATTACTCTATTTTTCCGGCTATATGAAAGCCATCTACGAAGAAAATTCGCTTCCAGACGGTGGTGTTCCGACGAAAGATATGGGTCCAATAAATGAGTGGTGGGTTTCCGGCTTCGACGGAGGTGAACTTGCTCTTATCGGTTTCAGTACCGGATACGGCGAATATATATTAATGGAACCCTCCGAATCTTACGCACCTTTTGTCGCTTCTGTGCGAGAAAAAATTCACATGAGTAAATTAGTTATTGAATTTCTTCTTGACGAAGTGAATCCAACATATGAAGACCTTTTAAATAAACTACAGGTACAGAGAATTCATTAGTTTTCAATTATTTAGAATATCCAGTCAATTTGTAACCACCTACGTCTTCTTCATAGACTACAGTCCCACCAAAAGGTCTGTCCACCTTCACGGAAGACTCACTATTACGACATGCTCAATTTGTCTGTGATCAAGTTCTTTCCTTTGACTCATCTGCTCGTCCAGAGGATCCACTTCTGATAACAACACCCTGTATGCGTGCCTTGGTGAACTTAGCCGGTGTCACCCTGGGTAAACGTTTAGCTTCTCGTAGAGCTCAACGACGTGACCAGAAACATAAGAAGCCAGCTTGGACTAAGGCTACGACAACTCAACTGGTAAACAATATGTTCGAGACCTTCTTCACGGAGCAACTGGCCAAAGACAATGCGAAGGAACCTTCGGTGTGTACTAATTTTCTTTATCTAAAATGCTTTAAAAGTGTATTCAACAAAGAACAACAGTTTTACTTCTTTCTCAGGGTCCTAAACGAAGACGTTGTGGTATTTGCGAGGCTTGCCAGCAACCAGATTGCGGAGTCTGCGCACACTGTAAGGATATGACAAAATTCGGTGGTCCAGGTCGAAGTAAACAAGCCTGTGTCAAAAGAAGATGTCCTAACATGGCGATTCAGGTAATTAATACTGCAATAAAATATAAGTATATGATCCCTATAGAAACTCGAAACTAGAATTTACGCTAAACTTATAGGAAGCTGATGACTCTGACCTCGAAGATGAGGACGAGTATGATACTTTAGCCGAGACTGCCTTAACACCGCATCAAAAAATTGTCACTGCACTCAAAGAAGTAAAGAAGGAGATTAAGTGGGCCGGTGATTCTGTGTTCGATGATGGGAGACGTACATTTTATACAAAAGCAATAGTTGGCGATGAAGAGATATCAGTGAATGACTGTGTCATGGTGGAACCAAGTGATCCGACAATTCCATTGCAAATTGCCAGGGTAATTTACATGTGGGAGAATCGCCGCGGTTTTAAAATGTTTCACGCAACCTGGTTCAGGCGAGGTAGTGACACTGTCCTTGGAGAAACATCTGATCCTACTGAATTATTTCTTAACGATGATTGCGACGAAGTGCCTTTATCTTCTGTCAGTATGAAAGCCACTGTCAAGAAACTTGAGATACCGGATGACTGGTCTCTGCTTGGTGAGGAAAACATTTTATCTATTCAATATTCATTCTATTTATTCAATCTAATTACATGATTATTTATAAGCATCTCTGATTGATTAGGTAATACGGATGTTAAGTTAGACAATGAATTGAAAGATTTAGATGGAAAATGTTTCTTTTATCAAAAAAGATACACTTCGGAAACGGCACGTTTTGAGGATCCTTTGCCGGATCCTCCTTGTCCAAAAAAAGAAATCAGTCACAGATTCTGTGCAGCTTGCACCAGGTTCAGTGCACTTCAACAGCAAAGTACTCCGAAGGTAAGTAATTATTAATGTAATATTATAGATAGAATTTAATTAATCAAATCCTTACTAAATATAAATACCTTTAAATCAAGGTATTCGATCGTAAAGAAGAGAAAAGTAATAAGGAAGTCACGTATGGAATGGTTAATTACAAAGGCGAAGAATATCGCGTGGGAAATGCTGTCTTTCTCGTACCTGGTGCTCTGAAGTTTAAGTACACATGGAATCGTAGCGAAGCTCCGAAAGTGAAGAAGAGCAATGTCGATGAGGATGTATATCCCGAATTTTACCGGAAGTCCTCAGAACATGTTAAAGGCTCTAACTATGATACACCGGAACCCTTTCATGTTGCTTATATCAGCGATATTTATGCCAGCACTACCGATAAATTGGTCTCAGCGAATGAAATTTATATACGTGTTAATAAATTATATAGACCTGAAAATACGCACAAGGGTGCTTCTCTCATGGAACAGGTTGATCTCAATATGGTATATTGGAGCGACGAAGGTAATTTAGGAATTTCTTAGGATTTCTTTAGGAACTTGATTTTTGAGTTAAGGAAATGAATATAATTCATATTTTTCTTGCAGTGTGTACCGTCAAGTTTGATATGGTGGCAGGCAAATGTTATTTAGCTTATTCAGAGAATTTGAATCAGCCTATCGAGGAATGGATATCTCAGGGACCAAAACGTTTTTATTTTACTCAGTCGTACAACTTGACGGAGAAGAGTTTTGACGAGCCTCCGCAGCAGGCTATGAATATTGGCAAGCAGGGTAAAAATAAAGGCAAAGGGAAGATCAAAGGGAAACGTGCCGAAGATACCGAATTGAAGAAATTATTGAAACCAGTTGACCATCCGGTCGTTACTAAGAGATTGACGACCTTGGATGTATTTGCTGGTTGCGGTGGTAAATTGAATTAACTTGATTAAATGATCCGTTACAATATATTCCAATTCTCTATTATTTCATTATAATTATGTAGGTTTGTCCGAGGGATTACGTGAATCCGGAGTAGCTGACAGTAAATGGGCAATTGAAAAGGAAGAGCCAGCTGCACATGCCTACAGATTAAATTATCCAGAGACTACAGTATTTTCAGAAGATTGTAATGTTCTTTTAAAAATCGTTATGGACGTGAGTCAACAATATTTTTTCTCCAATCTAAATATTACTCTATCCGTGAAAAAGTTCTCAAATTTGTATTCCATCATTCTAGGGTGGTCTGACTGATGCCAATGGTCAACGTCTTCCTCAAAAGGGAGAGGTTGAACTTCTTTGCGGTGGACCACCGTGTCAAGGCTTTAGCGGGATGAATCGCTTTAATTCGAGACAATATTCACTTTTTAAGAATTCACTAGTCGTCTCCTATCTCTCGTACTGTGATTATTACAGGCCTAGGTTCTTTATAATGGAGAACGTACGAAATTTTGTCTCTTTCAAACGTAGTATGGTTCTTAAACTTACTTTACGCTGCCTGGTGCGCATGGGATATCAGTGCACCTTTGGAGTATTACAAGCTGGAAATTATGGAGTTCCTCAAACACGTAGGCGGTAATTACATATTTATTAATATCTACTCATTAATTCATCAGGGGGATTTAACTTGAACAGCTGTATTCTATTAGATTATTTATCCTGGCTGCTGCACCAGGAGAAACCCTACCGAAATATCCTGAGCCAACTCATGTATTCAGCAAACATGCCTGCCAACTGAGTGTTGTTGTAGACGACAAGAAGGTAATTCTTTTAAATATTCCTAAGGAAGAATTAGTACGCTATGAAAGGAGACATCATTATTATTTTATTTTAGTATTCCTCGAATTGCGAATGGACCGAATCAGCACCGTATAGAACAATAAGCGTTCGAGATGCTATGTCGGATTTGCCTAGTATCAAAAATGGATGGAATCAATCAGAAATGCCTTATGGCGGAGAACCGTACTCACACTTCCAAAGAAAGGTTCATTTAGTTTTATACCTAGATAAGAAATAATTGCATTTCAAAGCACTAGCCATACTAACAATCTATTTTTGTTATCCTTAGTTGAGAGGCAATCGAGACCAGCCAATTTTGCAAGATCATGTCTGCAAAGAAATGGCGCCACTAGTGGAAGCGCGCATGGCTCAGATACCAACGGCTAGCGGATCTGATTGGCGAGATCTTCCAAATATAGTAGTACGACTTAGCGATGGAAGTTTTTCAAAAAAATTGTAAGTTGATAAATATATCTATTACGTAGTTTATTAGGCATTAACAACTCATGTTGACCGTTTTTTTTTTCAGGGAATACACTCACGACGATAAGAAAGCTGGTAGAAGCTCAACAGGTGCCTATCGAGGTGTCTGCAGTTGTTCAACTGGAAGATCCTGTGATCCTATAGATAGACAATACAATACTCTAATACCATGGTGCCTTCCACATACTGGTAATAGACACAACAATTGGGCAGGTCTTTATGGTCGTCTAGAGTGGGATGGCTTCTTTGGCACAACAATAACCAATCCAGAACCCATGGGAAAGCAAGTACGTTAAGAAAATATGATATTTATGTGATAGAAAGTATTATTAGAATAATATAATTGTACGAATGTTTTACTTTCCTAGGGAAGAGTGTTACATCCTGAACAAACTCGACTTGTTAGCGTTCGTGAGTGTGCTCGTTCCCAAGGATTTCCTGATACCTTCCGATTTTTTGGCAGTGTACTTGACAAGCATCGTCAGGTTGGCAACGCCGTGCCGCCTCCTTTAGGAGCTGCTATAGGACACGAGATAAGAAAATGCCTGAACTCTATAAGCAATTTTGATTCAAAGCAGAAAATAGAAACTCAAGAGAACGGATGTACCAAGGGAGCAGAGGAATCTTTAGGTACATCCGTTAAAGTGCAAGTACTTGCAGAGACAGAAGGATCTAGAATTAATGATGCGTCCTCTACAGTACGATAGCGATAAATAAGTATTACGTGGTTATTGAATAGATGGAATATATTTTTGATTATGGAAAATGGAGAAGAATAGTGGACTTGTCGAGTCGGCCCGAGCCACCATGAACATTCCGATTTTTTAAGCTCAGTTACCTCTATCCTTACGCTTATTAATTAAGAGAATTGCGATTTTGATTTGCAATTTTTTAAGTGGTAGTTTCTGCGAGACTCTATTAATTACAAACTCATTTTCTTGGCCGGGCCAGTCTTATTTATTTATTTATTGATACCGTGTTCGGTCGGCTCGGATCGACGAAATGTGGGTTCACATTGTAACTTATATTCCGCCTAGCTCGTTCGGCTGGCGATACTTAATCTATATCAGTTGTTAGACAGGATCACTGATAATTAAAAAAAAAAAAACTGAAGGATCCAACTTACGTTTAACACGACTTAAAATAGATACTTTCTGTACGACTCGAGTGATTTTAATTGTAAAAATGATGTAATTAATTATGAGCCAGGATTCAATTTATATGGACTCAACAATATTTTCATATGACTTTACTTTTCAATAATCTGCTTGTTATTTCTATTTGTACCCTATCATTAACATGAACAAATTTTCTTAAAGTTCATCTGTTCTAGAAGAGAATCAAGCAACAATGGTTTCTCTTTATTATTTGCAAATGAACACTAGGAGGTACAAGTAAAAAATTTCAATAAAGCCTACTGGATCAACTTGAATTTGAAGATTCAAGCCATATCTTTGAACTCAAAATTTTGTTACTAGGCGGATAATTTGTATTTATTTAATGAATGTTTAAGAAATTCAATTGATTATTTTCAAAGTACTTATAACTATATCCTTTTTATTGTATTATATCAAATTCCATTTCTTCGTTCTATTTTCATACTTTTAAGTCATATAGTTCCTTACGATTAAAAAGACTTGCGTAATCATTCATGACTGTTCATGACCTAGTAGCAACCGTGGCAGCACGGTTGTTTTTAGGTTTTTAGGTTAGTTTCTGCTAACAGACAAACCAAATTTTAGAGAGTTTTTACCTAAATTTATTAGAGAAATTAATAACAATGTGGGCGGACACAGTGCTTATTGTCTTTATTAGTGTTTGCACAGCCCTTTTGGGTGAAGGTAATACAATTTTATTTTTTCTTTCATAAAATGCTTGTCATGAATATATTGGCTTCACCATCCTTAATATTTTCCATATTTCTTTACTATAGGATTAACATGGCTTATGGTATACAGAACTGAAAAATACCAAAAACTTAAGGCCGAGGTTGAAAAACAGAGTAAAAAACGTAAGTCTTGTTCATTTTTTCATTTTATTTGAAAACCATATCTTTTATCTTATATAAATTCAATGGTGTCGATACATGTGGTTATTTTTCTTTGCATTTATAGTTGAAAAACGAAAAGAAGCACATGGCGATTCACTAGATAAACAACAGAAAAAGAAAATTGAGCGAGAAGAGGAACGATTGAAAAATAACAACAGAGATCTATCACTTGTAAAAATGAAATCCATGTTCGCAATTGGCTTTGCTTTTACCGCACTACTTAGTATGTTCAACAGTATTTTCGATGGTCGTGTAGTAGCAAGACTACCATTTGTTCCAATAAGTTGGATTCAGGGTCTTTCGCATAGAAATTTACCTGGAGATGATTATACAGAGTGTTCCTTCATCTTTCTCTACATTCTCTGTACAATGAGTATAAGACAAGTAAGTAGACACAAGTTTCGTTAAACTTAAAATCTACGTTTCTTATTTATTAATGTTATTAATTTATTTTCAGAACATTCAAAAAATGTTAGGATTTGCACCGTCACGTACTGCAAGCAAGCAGAGCGGAAGCATCTTTGGTCCACCGCCACAACAGTTCAAATAATTTTAATCTCTTTACGACTGTTATGGAGAATGAAGTGTAAGATGTAAATTTCATCATTTTCTATTTATGTACAATTATGTTCACGTCAGTCACAATGTTTTTTCACTCATTGTAAAACTTGTACATTTTAATTCAAAATACTAACTTTCTAAGAATTGTACATTAATATCCGTTTAGCTAGCCTCATAAAAAGGGAACGAATATCGTTAAAAAAAGAAAAAAGAAAAGAAAAATTGCACTATACTATATTCGTTTCTCTCATTGGTTCTATATTGATAAATCGATCGAAGCTCAATTTTGATAAATCTATGGTCTTATATTGGTTGTATAGGATAAGTTCCATGATTGCCCGACCTACGGCCGGTGCTTGCTGAATTCCATGGCCACTGAAACCCGTCGCAAAATATATATTATTGTGCTGCGGATGCATGCCAATTATTCCATTTTCATCGAAAGTATTGAACTCGTAATAGCCAGCCCAGGAACTGACCACCTGGAAGGAAATAATTTGTCTTTTTTTTTTGTTTCTTAGCAAAGAGAATATCGTTTAAAGTAATTATTTTAAAGATCATTACTTTACCTTTAAATTTTCAAAAGATTTAACTCTGTGCGCCAATAGGGGCCAGATTTTTTCTTCGAAAAATTTATGGTCCACGTCTAAATTATTTATGGATGGTTCTTCCTCTGCGAATTCTGGCGAACGGCCACATATGTAACAACCACCGAGACCTTCTCTTCTGTGATTGTATGAAATTGCGAATTTTAAGTCAGTTATTTAGATCAGTTACCACTTTAAATACGTAATTGTGCTAAATCTTTTATTTTACCTGAAGTAAGTATCACTTGGATCGATTGTCATCGGTGTATTCAATCCTGGACCGTCGGGAGAATGAAAGCAATATACGTATCTTTTTCTATGAAAAAAAAAAAGAAAGACATTATTATCGAGTAAATATATTTAAATAGGACTGATTCAAAAGAGAGGTATACCTTGGTTCTACTGGAAGCGGTAAGCTGAGAAGTCCCTTTCCAGTTCCAATGTGAGCCTTTTTAGCAATATTACCACTGAAAGCCCCTGCTGCGATTATTGCAACGGAGAAATTAATTGTATTCAGTTTTCCATCTGGCATTCGAACCTAATGTAATATTCAAATAGTAAATTGCTATTATGTCAATTAAAAGAATAAAATTGTTATGTTACGTACTACGAGTTCATGAGGAGTGCTAAAATCAGAGTTCTTTGGAAGAACTTGTGTTTTGTTAGTGAAAATAAAGTCCACAGCTTCTCCGTCGATATAATCGACACCAAGAGAAAGGGCTTTCCTTTTGAATCCAAAGAGTAATGACCACGGATCGAACCAGCCTTCCTTTTCTAATCCAAGGCAGCCTAGTGCTATTCCTTCTGTATTTATCCATGGAAATCTATCACGTAGCATTTGAGGTGATAATATAATATTGCGTGCACCAAGGGAATTTTGACGTTTGGAGTTTGCTTGGAGGGTCTCAGCACCAGCTTCGGATGCTAGGAAGAGATAACCATAGGGCTGGAATTGTACGTCCACTTCAGGGAATCCGTCAACACTGAGATAATTGTTAATATTACGAAGGAACTCAGCACCGAACAAGGACATCTGAATATTTTCTTCTAAAGAAAATTGTTGCCGTAAACCGCCAACAGATAGAACTGACGATGCTTTAGTATACTGTAAATAAGAAACAACAATAGTAGTTGAAACATTTGCTGAATTCTGTATAATTTACAGTACTATGTCAAAAATTTGTATGCTACCGTAGGATCCTTCTCCACCACAGCAATTCGTAGACCTTTTTGTGCTGCGCTTTTTAACCAGTAAGCTATAGAACTTCCCATAGCTCCTCCACCAATAACAACTACATCGACGTGATGCGGGAAATCTTTTATCTTTTTATAACGTTCCTTTATATCTTCAGGATTTTCCTCACGCCAGAATAGTAATGAATCCTTAAATGACTTTATATCCTGTTTGAGTACACGAATGGTACGGTGAATTGGATTTTCATGCTCATACTTTGGATCATTCTCCTTTTTGTAATCATTATTGGACTCCTGAGAAATACAAAATGATCATACTAACTAATCGAGTAATCCAATAGTGAATGAAAGGTTAAAATATTTACCTGAGATGAGAATGAATTACGTGCTTCCCTTCTCAAATAACTTGATGATATTTTTACTGGATTTTTATGGAGCAATATTTGTCGAAGCATTATTCAAATTTGAAAAACAATTGAGACTTAATAAATTCAGAGGCAGAAGCACTGAAGGTTACTCAAGCAGAGTCAACTAATATTCTTGTCTCCAGAAATAAAAAGATAGAAGCTGTAATATCACTATGAAATTTGTGATTATCTCGGGTTACAACGGGTCATTGATTCATAATTTCTAACGTCAGAATCATTTGGTATAACATTTAATCATTACAATAATACCGGCTTATGCACGATAACACAGTCGAACATGAATACCTATAACGTGTCTGTGGTTATGGAAGACTTTAGATCTAGGAAATTATAACGAGTTTCTTATCATTCCGAATCTTATCATCAATGATTGAACATGTGTATTAAGATTTTTATTGGACGAGATAAAAAGAAATATGCAAATTGACTGGTTTATCGAAATGTTCCATAAATTTTGGACTTTGAAAGTGCATTGAGGTGTTGGCAAAATGTCAAGCAGTGATAAGAATAGGAAGACGGATGAAAAAGAGTAAGCACCGCTGCATTCGATTGATTGTATTTTTTTTAATTTTTCGCTTAAGAAAGTTTACATTTCTTTTATATTTTCATCAATTTCAGATTGACACCTGATCTGATAGTTGATAAAACATCTACAATGCATAGATCACTGATTACTATTCTGCCACAAAGCAGACAGCTTGTAAGTGCTGTGAATAAACATGAATTTACCGAAAATCAACAATTACTGTCTCAGTAAAGACACCTTTTTTGATTGTTTCAATATTTGTATTATTTCGTTATTATATTGCATATATGAAATTGTTATTTTTTTCTAGATATTTAAAGGACTTAAATCCATTCCTGGGTACGGCGAACAGAGTTCTTCGATAACATCGTTAAGTCTGAACACAAAACCATTACCGAAGCAACCAGTTCCAGAGTTGAAAAAAACCATGGAGCGTTATTTAAGGTATGTTTTTTCAGAGTTTCTTCTTGGAGCTTGTTTATTTTTATATTATCGATTATTCCCATTATAGATCGCTGAAGCCCTTATTAACTGAAAGTGAATATTGTAATTCTGAGAAGCTGATAAATGATTTTATCAAGGAAGATGGTCTGGGACCAATACTACATAAAAAACTTCTTGAAAGATACGAAAAAACAGAGAATTGGGTACGATATCGTATAAACCTTATTAAACTTAAATAGCTATATTATAACGCGTAGCATACGTACTTGTAGATGAGTGAATGGTGGCTCGAAAAAGCATACTTAGGCTACCGTGCACCAGTTATTATTAATTCAAATCCGGGAACTGTTGGACCACCACAGAAGTTTTCGTCCGAAAGGGAAATGCAAGTTTTTGCTGCACATTTAATCTCAGCGATTTGTGAATACGATAAAATGGTGAAAAGGTGACAAGAGTTTTAGTTCCTACAATATTAATCATTTTCTTTATCAATTATAAATATGATTTTTCAGTCAATCTATGAAACAAGAAGCTGTACGTGGTATCCCATTAGACATGCAACCATATGCAAAAATACTTGGAACCCATAGACAACCGAACGATGGCTGTGATAATCTCTTACATACGGACAATGCTCGCCATGCTATAATTCTTAGTAACAATCATGTACGTTAAAAAAGAGTTTTAAAAATAACTATCTAGTAAAAAATTTAATAGTTTTTCAAGCTCGATCTTTATGACAACGCCGGAGAACCGATTCGTGAGGGAAAGTTAGCTGCTGCTATCAAGGATATTTTAGATCGTTCACGTACCCAGGCTAAACCCGTTGGTGTTTTAACTGGAAATTGTCGTGATACGTGGGCAAAAGATCATTCCATGCTTAAAGGTAAAATTTTAAGGTAATGCTGCTAAATAACGAATTGCTGATTTACCTTTTCTTTTTTTATATTGAAATTAATAGACCTTGGACAAAACTATAAAATTCTTAATGCTATCGAGAATTCGTTGTTTATCCTGTGTTTGGATAAAGCTACTGCAATAGAGTTTTTTGAAGGAAAAAATAATGCTTCTGTAAGGGCTGTTCAGAGTATGACTGGTTTAAGCATGTCAACAAATTCAGGCAATCGATGGCATGACAAAACTCTTCAGGTAATCTGATTCATATTTTATGTTTTTATAGACTAATTGACATTTGTCTTTTATCATTTTATTAGTATATCGTATCCAGTGACGGATTTGTGGGAATCGAGTATGAGCACAGTCCCTGCGAAGGAGTTCCTATAGCTGTACTCCATGATTACGTCTTAGGATATATGTAAGTGATGCTAAACGCTATATTAATTCCCAAATTATATGCAATATATTATGCAATTAGAGACAGCAAGAAAAACTACCCGATATCCGATGACTCCAAGGATTTTCCAAAAGCAGAGCTCTTAAAATTTGAACTGAACGACAGCTTGGAAGCAGCAATGGAAAAAGCTACCCACAAGGTGGAAGAGTGAGTTATTTTAAACTAATCAGAATTGAGAAACTTTTATTGTTCTCTTTATTTTCGCATATTCTACTACCTAATTCTTATAGAATTTCAAGAGATATTGACATGGAGTGTTTCACGTTCGTGGATTTTGGCGTAGACACTCTTAAAAAATTGAAGCTCAGTCCCGATAGTTTTATTCAAACAGCTATGCAAGTTGCATTCTACAGGATTCATAAAAAAGCACCAGCACATTACGAATCGGCTACATTACGTCGCTTCAAAGAAGCTAGAACTGAATGTATACGTTCAACAAGTATAGAATCTGTAGAATTCGCTAAAGCTATGGCATCAAGTAGTGCAAGTATTGATAAACTGAAGGAAGCTATGTTAAGCGCAATTAACGCACACAAGAATTTGGCTGGTCAGGTAAATAACAAAAAATGATCTTATCGAGTAAGATAGTGAAATTGAGCTTGAGTAAAATAAAATATTCTCTATTATAAAACAGGCTGTAATAGGCGAGGGTGTGGATCGTTTGTTGTTTGGTATGAAAATGATAGCAGAGACTGAGAAACTTGAAATTCCAGAATTATACAGAGATCGTGGTTATACAAGAAGTACCTATTTTGATGTGACATCGAGTCAGGTAAATTTTTGCATTTTTATATAGATATACAGTATTTTGGATATCTTGATTTTTCAGGTACCGTATAAGACAGCTTCGTTTATGTGTTTTGGCCCTGTGGTACCAGACGGTTATGGTTGTTGTTACAACCCTAGACCGAATGACATTTTCATAGCAAGTTCATCATTGCGTTCAAGCCCAGAAACATGTACCAAAAGCTTCGCTAATGAGCTTCAAAAAGCTTTTAGGGACATGAAAAAGCTTGCTGAATATCAAAATTAGTATCAAAGGACATATCGATGTCATAAAATTATATTTTTATGGGGTTGTTGATAAATTTTTAAATAATTTTATTTTATTTCCTTAAAAATATACAACACACACGGGAACACCAGATGGCGTTTTTAAATAAATCAAAATTCAAATCACATTATAGGTCTTTCAGCATTGTTATTGAAGGATGCTGTAGTCGTTATCACAGACTTTTGTACGTGGACCTGTTATCATGTTATTTTCACAGATAGATTCTATTAACGAACGTTCTACAGTTCTTCATGCGGAGTAAAAGAGATCGATCTCTCTGGTGGGAAGCCCCAGAAAAAGATTGGCAAGCCCTTGACCTCGCGTTCTCTGGCAACAAAAGCAGAAAACGACGAGATACAGTTTCCAATAAAATAGTTCGCACGACCAAGAATTGCGAGATCCAAGTGTGGCGAAACTGGCTCAGGTTGTCTGTGCACACTGACCTGCGAATTGACGATTTTATGGTTTAAGTATTCATAATTTATCCTGATCTGATTACTTACCGCCATTCTGGCTAATGCTTTAGAGAGTTCTTCCATCATGTAATTATTGTCTGACGCTACGTAAACAGATTTTACATCGTTTCCATTTCTAATAACACGTTTTAAGTGACGGATTATTAAATTAGGGGGTGGCAGACACATCGACGTTGTCGCTTTACCCCGTTCATTACGATACCCCAGACATTGGGGTGCGGCGAATAAATTAGGAGTATTTGGAATAAGTTCACAGGCTCTTACCTGAAAATTAAATATGACCTTGATCTGTGTTTTTTTTTATCGTTGAATTATATCAGTTCATTGTAGTAATGATATAAAATTTATTCGGTCAAAGCTTTTATGAATACTCACCCAATCTATGCCATTGCGTAAATGAATTCCTACGAAAGATCCTTTGGGTAAACTAGTTTTAATAAAATTTCTTGCACGTGCATGCATCTCGTCATTCCAATCAAGATACTGCTGCAGTTTTTTGTTTTCAAACTGCACCGGGAAACTTGCTGGTGCACCAGTGAATGCGAGAACTGGCCAGCTACCAGCTGTGTATTTATTGCGCCATTGACGTGCCATATCAAAATGGTGCACATCATAATGTAATGGGCCATAAAATTCTGATGCTACAAAGTCAACTGAAAAAGTATCCCAAAAGGGACCAAAGGGATTCCCCTCTTTTGCATTGCATGATCCAGATTGGCCACGCACCGAATAGCAAAATGCTGTAAACAAAGTGATTTCTCCATTAAGGTTCATGTTAAATTAAAGAATAATAGACCGATTGAAACTTACATATACGTTGCGACGGAGGCCACAATGTGGGTGCAATGTTCGTCATAAATTTCTCCATAGTAATAACACGATGATATGCTTCCAGTCGCGAAACATTAAAATATGTATCAAAAGGAACTTGTGTCTAAAAAGAAAATATTTTGAAAAGTATAGTACTTATACAAAATAGCATAATGTTTCATACCGAGCGAATTTCACCAGTTCTATATTCCACCCATGGTGGCAAGACTAGAGTACGGTTTAAAGCCTTAGAAAATCCTAAAACTCCTAGAAAATTATCTGCTTGGTTACCGAACCGTCCTGAAATCAAAGGAAGGTATTATCATTACCTCTGAAAATGATGTGATCACCTTTAAATCATTTCATAGATTCTTATTGAACATATCTAAACTGATCTAACAATAATTAGATTTGATTGTTAAGAAACGTTTCAATTGTTTTTACAATAATAAACACTAGACTTACCCATGCATGGACAATAGGCGATATAACCATTAGAATCAACGTTAATATTTTCACTTTTAATATTGCTGATATTTATTATAAAAAGACTAAGAACTAGGAATCTCAGAATTGTTATCATCTTAGATGTAATTTTTCAATTTCAGTATGATAGATACAATAATTCTATGTCCGTTACTATGGAAACGCTGCGACTCGCACATGCAGTGCAGCGACAATTGGTACTGCTCAGTACTGCTCCGCGGCTTTGAAGAGTAGCACCTGAGCAACAGTTGATAAAAAAAATCAAGTATGCAGAATAATATAACACTCTCTGAATGATTTTAAGCGCTATTAAAAATTGCCATTATATTATATATACAAATTTTATCGTAATTTGCAGTATATTAACACGGTTAGATTAGGATTAGGTTACTATGAAATTCAGAGAATTTTGCACAAATACTGAAACTATTTATTTCATGGATCAGGATTTTCCTTCTGTTAGACTGTCACTCTTCCCTTGTATTACAACGGTATTACTGTCACTCATTGGTGTTTCATTATGTTAAAAATTTGTTTATTACATTATCAGACAGTAACATTATGGGATATACATTTATAAGTATAATCATGTAACAACATAAGTATATCATATATTAATTTTGATCATTGTTAACGTAACTGCTTCTTCGTTGTTTGAAATTATATCGTGTTGTAGATGTACATATCTTTTATTAATATTCTCTGAAAGATAAGTTGATCGTGAGTCAACGAGTAGTATTATATTTGCATGTAAAAAAAATGACAATATAAACCTTTTTAGGTACTTTCTTCTCAGGTAGCCTCTTCGGTTTTAGAATGGACGGTATCTTTCTTAACAGTGGCACTATATTTATCAAATTTTCATCTGCCTGATGAAAATAAAACGTCATTAGAATATCATAGTAATGAAATAATTGTCAAATATATATTTACCTGGTGTTTGACTTTTCGATAATATCCATCGCTTGATTTATTCAACTTGATATTAGCAAGACTTCTTTCAGGATTAATATTTATTAAATCAGAACTGACATCTTCTATTTTCACCTTTATTCTAGGTGGGTCAACATTAAAAACGTTAACGTCATTATCCATATTTATATCTGGATCTTGTTCTGTCTTAAGACTTGGTATGCGTGCTGTTTTATTAGGTTTTATTGATTCAATCATGTTATGTGTTCTATCACGATCACTTAAATGTTGATCAGTTTCAACATTAGATGAGAATCGATCAGGTGATCGTGTTGTACGATTTTCCAGTGTTTTTGGATCTTCTTTTAAAAAATTAAAATCTTTCAACGTTGCCTGTTCAATGGCGATTCGTTGTTTCTTAGATCTATCTAATGAATCAACACTAGACTCGGATCTCTCTCGTTTCTTTTTAGTGCTTAAAGACAATAAATCGGATTGTCTAGTTTTAATGTTTTTGGATGTTTCATTTTTTTTACACTTACTATTATCTTCATCGTCATCATTATCATCATCAAGAAATATCATGTCTTCCATTATTTCTGATCGATCCTCTGTTTCTGGTATCAATGTAATGCACCTGGTGCTGTGAGCTTGCGAAGCAGGAATATTTTTCTTTGTCAAATTATTCAGTGTTTCTTTACCTTGTTGACTATTCTTAATAATCTCAATATCATTTACATTCTCAATAGCTTCATGCTTTTTATTGTTTGATGCAATCTTTCTCGTAATTGGTGTGACCTCTGTTCCTGCTATCATTTCTGAATTATTAATCGATGCATTGGTTTCTGGGATATAATCATTATGCTTCATTGAACTATGAGGAGTCATTGGTTCGCTGCTGGGTATTATATTATTTTGTGCTGCGATCTCTGATCTACTCTGATCATTTTGTACTGTAAAATAGTCTTGTGTATCAGCTTCTATGATTCGTGCATTTTTCTCCGAGCTCTGCTCCTTGGAAGATAATAATAAGTTGCTGAAGTGAAATTGCGGATTGCAGTATTTTTTTGTTGAACAGTATAGAATAGCTAATGTTATATCAGTCTCAGGTATCATTCTGCGCCTTTTTTTCTGTAACGCTGCACCTGAATAAAATCATAAATGTCATTCAATTTAGACGATTTTGATTAATTAAAAACATTGAGATACTTTTAATGTATCACTTACATATTGATGCGTACGTGGCATCATAGGAATTTTGAGTTTGCGAGGAATCATCGGGAGGTTGCAGAATAATTACATTGACAGCACTAAGATCTTTTTCACAGAGTGGTTTTTTCTCGTATAACAGACACTTACCCCCTGAAACATATATTTTATATAAAACTGTGTTACAGATATCGAGAAGATTCTACAATAAATCAATGAATTAAGTACCTGCTGTTTTAATCATTCGTGAAAGTTTACTGTATTGTAAAGGGTTCAAGAATACAAACAGTAAATTCTTGAATAGATTACTGCGACATGGATTTACGGACAGCAATGCCACTTCTTTTTGTATCATACCCTCGCTTATTAATTGTGTATATTCTGAGGGATCTGGCAATTGTTTATTTCCTTTTACAGCAGATAACACGTCTCTCCAATATCTTATATTGACTATCGGAATGCAAGCAGCCAAAGCGCAAGCAACCTGTTCACGACTTTAGATTAATAACGCTGAAACTAATAACATGAAGAATGTTTTAAATAGGAGTGTTTGACCTTTTCTGTTAGTATTCCTTTGGACACAGTCAAATAAGTGGATAACAGAATATTATTTGTCGTAATTACACCATCAATGGAGTTTACGATATCAGTAAGTTCTGTTTTAACATCATCATCTATCGAAGACGTTGCAGTTATCATAGGAATATAGTGAACCCTTTAGAAAGAAGAAAAGAGATTCAGGTAAAGTGTTACGAACCCCTTAAAGATTCTATATCCAAAAAAAAAGAAACCATAATTACGTAAAAACATGGTTTTCTAAGCCAAATTTTATTTTATCCAAATTATTCACATATGTGCCTTCTTTAGTGATTATTGTCGCATCACCATTTTTTAAAATATAACTGCCATATTTGGATCCTGTATCTTTAACGATACATTTGGAGGTCAGTTTGTCTGCCTAAAATTGTAAGCTAATTTAAATAAATGATTATCAACGGACACAAAACTATGCTGTTTTCGATGATACCTGTATTTGTGCAATTGGTTCAATAAAAATTGATGCATGTGTTCTGCTGATTGACTGGCCTTTTAAAATAAGGTCTCCAGTTGTTCTGCTTACAGTGAAAGGCTTATTTGTTAGTATGTACGTTATCGCACCTAGAAAAATATTAATAATTTGAAATTTGTCAATTATTTATTGTCACTTTATTCGGGATTGACATCAACTCACCTTCCGCATCTTTTAATAGCCACATTTTTTCTGTTAATTATCAATGACTCTACCAATTTGAGCAAACTTCTTCGCCACTTTTTACAATTTAACAAAGTTAAATTTGTATTCTTTTTGTTTATAATAATTGCGCGCTGTGAATCGCACTACGTTATGTCTAGTTATGTCCTTATGCGAACTACCGCTAGATAGCGCTACCCTCGCTATAAGGAATCTCAGGGAACTCCTGCATTTTTAGAAATTTGAAGTTAACATTTGGAATAGCGTTGAGTAAGTTTTCTGAACTTTGTTTATAATTTTGTAGTAAGTATTGAATACGATTTTAACACGATAATAACTATTTACCGTTAATTTTTTTGTATTTGTATTAGTACAGGAATTATAAATGTGATAATAGCATCTTTGTTTTTTAAGACTTACATTTACAGTCAAGCATATTATTGACTATTGACAATAGTATGTTGTGTATATGAACAAATTTCATTTGCAGACGTGTCACTACCACGATATGTTGCGTGGAAAAGGTTATAGAATTTTTTTAACCCGCATTTTGGTCCCCTTCAGAATTTAACCCCTTACCCAAGGGGCACCAGGCACCCCTTTACCCATAAAAAAAGGGGTAGTCCTTAAAAAAGGGTTCCACTGGCTTGGCAGAAGTTTCGTCCAAGTATGTATGTTGTATATATGCTATTTATTTATTTTAAAGTATGTAAAGACCTATGTTATAATAATCTATAGATCTTTGCTTACTTTTTATAATGAATATACTCTTAAATGGATAAATATTTAATTTAAAAAAATCATTCATTTTTAAGGATGCATGTTAGGACAACTTTTTTTCTTTTGCTATAGCAGATAAAGTGCACACCCCTTTGGATATTGGGTTTACAATATTCTATTGGGGTGCCTTCCGTCTCATAGTCAACGGAGATGGATTCTTACAACGTGTGGTCTCTTTTTAGCAACCCTGACGGAGGGTGCTTTTCCTGGGATTGGCTGATAGCTCTACCTCATTGGCCGGCAAGGAATGGAAGCCATTCTGCATTTGTGGCTCTACGTTGAAACTTGAAAGGGTGGCTCAGTCAGGCTGGGGCTGCCGTAGCCTCTGCTTCGTGGAGTATCCTTGACTAAACTGATCAATAGATAAATAGTTCACCAGATAATAGTACTTAAACTACCCTCAGATAAATTATATAAATTTGACTTATAAATTGGGACAAATAATTCAAAAAAAAATGTTTAATTACATCTTAGAAGTGTCTTTTTTGAAAAGATGAAATATCCATGAATTTTTTACGTTTATTAGTGCTTTGAATTAGTCATCGTTAACAAAAATAGTATTTATTCATAAATGAAAATATTTAACAAACAATAATATTAACTAATAGTCTTCTCCTCTATTTTAAAGTATTGATAATATCATGATAAGAATCCTAAATTATTCAAACTCTACGTGCATATATATATTTTTTTCATATTTTTATAATATCAATGGTGCTGATGTGTGCAAAGGATACCATTCCTTAAAAAAAAAGAGTTGGCACTCCCTTGTGTCAATGGACCATCCCCTTTTCACCCCTTTTTTACCCTTTTTCTCATCCCCTTCTAAACCCCTTTATTGGGGAAGCTGAACGCAGTTTTTTTGAAAGGGGTACCATTATAAAAGGGTTTCTAGTAAATGACAAACTATTGTCAATCCAACGTTGCCAGAGATTTTTGTATATTTTTTTTCAAAAAATTGCAGTGTGTGTTCTTGCAGTGAGAAGAATGTGTTTTGTAGATTACGTATCCGGAATTAGAATTCTCTAATTGAAATGTTAATATTTAGCCTAACTAAAGTTCTGACAATAATTTTATACTGATAGGGCGTCAACAAATGCGTTTTAGCATAGAACTTCAGGATCCCCTTCCGTTCCTTGGAGGTGGCTACATGAGATCCAATGGGTGGAGCCAGCCTTCCCTACCATTTTGCATCTATCAAACTACAGGGCAAAGGGTAGACAGTCTTAGTAAAACCTTGAGGGTGTAAGGTGCTCTTAAAAAAGTGATTTATAATATTATAAATTGTGTCAGCAATAGATTGATAAATTACTTTGAAACGAATGTATTTTTTGATGTGATGGATCATTTAAAATCCTTATCCCAATAGCATCCTATTGTTATGATATATTACAGAATATTAAAATAAGTGTTTGGTTGAAAAAAGTGAAAAAATCATATTGGATATTTCATATCACGAAGGTATAACAATTTTCGTAATTTATAGTCTCTATTGTTATATAATTTGAATTAAGCAAACTGCATGTGAAACGATGTATATTAAACATTTTTAACATTAAAAATAAATGTTTATTATAAACGTACTTCTACGTTTTCGAAAGAATAGTGTATACACTGTAATTGAAAGAATTATACGGTGCACGAAGGAACTTTTATATACATTAATAGTAAAGAAAGGAATAATTTTTGAATAAATCAAAAAAAAGATAACAGCTTCGTAAATTTGATAAAACCCGCGATTTTCGTAACTTCTAAACCATACGAGCAGTCATTTTCAGCATCCGAGGATAATATGATTGCTCTTCTGTACTGTTTCACAGAAATGCCGTTAGATGGCAAGCGTTCTAACCGTGATTTTTCCTATGAGTTTTCGTCATTGTCCCTTGAACCATGAACTTTATCCGATAGATGTCCGTTCTAGTAATATCTTCTAATTTCAGTAAATAGTGCAGACTCTGATATAAAATGTCATCATAATTTCAAGATTACTCAAATTATTCAAGACTCAAAACATTTGCACGGACAATTTACAAAAGCGTAAGATCAAACGAACATACAAAAATAGCCTTTTCTGTATTGAGATAATTACAAGCCCATAAATGTCGCATTCGTAAAATGGCAAGGACAATAAAAAACTTGCTTATCAAATTATAAAATAATATTAAGACATATAATTGTGCTCTAAATCTTACTTAGTTTATCAGTAAATTAAAGAGCGGGTTAAAAGTTGACTCAAGGACAATTTCAGACAAAATAAACTCTGGTTTAAAGCACCGTTAATTCATTACATAAGAAAGCATATTTGAACCATTGAAAATTTCCGTGGCACGAGCCTGTGTACACATTTATGGGAAGTATCTAGCTAAATTGTTTGCTCGGCTTCAAAGCCAGTAGGATTGCGATGTTTTTTTTCCATATACCTCCTCTGCTACTCGTTGGGTTTACTTTGCGTTCAGATCAGAGGGTTGAAATCCTCAAAGTAACGATAAATTCGAAGGTCTTGGACCCTTCGCAGTAGTAGTTACTCACATATATATGCCGCTGCTTCTCTTTCTTTTGGTCTTTCATATAATCCTAAAGAATAGATTGTAGATGTGTGTATTCTCCACGTTCTCTCTCCCTCTCTTTTTTTCGATGTCGAACGTCCTGAACATGAACGTGTTTGCATTTATCTCCCAGGGGAGATGCGTACGGCGAGCAATTTCGAAAAGCCGGTTTCAATTCCGCTTTCCTTTTCAGGGTGTAAATCTCGAGTCTTTCGACAACATCATCGCCGTGATCGTCGTTCCTCCTCGTTCCTGTACAACAGGAAAAACCTGGTTGGGATCCTGAGGATTACGGATACAATCGTCATTCTCTAATAAAGCACGAATGCCCGCACGAGAGAGTGTTGCATAGTATTTTGCTGATATTTTGCATCGAATAATAGGTAAGTCAAGAATTGTTGTTGAAACAATATAAAGTAGAAGCGATCCCATAGATTAGATTAAGGTTAGGAATATTCTAAAAATGATAAGGGTATAATACAAGAAAAATGACGATGATAAAAGTGGCAAGTATGTCTGTTGTCGAATCTCCTGAAATATCAGCTCCAGGCTACGTTTCCGGGAGCTTTATCAGAATCGAAGAAAACCTTCGAATTGAAAATGTTACGGATGCGCATTCAGCTGGGATTGAGATTCGATACAAAGGGAACCGTGGACCACTGCTCTGAGATCTTTTAGCCAATGGGGCTTTACTTGGCGAAGGGCGAAAGAGGAGGCATTGGAAGAATGGAGTTGACGGGGCGAAAATCATGGAGGCCGGAACCGGAAACGAAGCTCATCGTTATACCGCCTCGTGACGTCACTTGGAATCGTCGACCCTTACACATATGCATCATATATTTGCACCAGAGGCAGACATTATATATACATTTTAGTTGAACTAATGTCGTATATATATACGTATATATATTTCATACATAGAAGATAAAAAGAAATAATAGATACTACGACTAGAGTAGCAGAATTATAAAGTTTTATTTATACCGCTATAGTTATATTCTTAAAGGTTTATTTAAACCCTCTGGAATTGGCGGTCACGTTCCTGCTTATTCCTGCAGTGACAAGGCACGTTGTCGGCAGCGATGTTTCCATTCCCAGGGCGTCGTGTGGGCCGCATAAACACATTTTTATATGACACAGGAGTTGATATATTTCCAAGCCCAGGATGGTCCGGCACCGTCGGACACGCACGGTCCGGGTCCCTCGACCATGTTTGCGAGCCAGCGAGTTGCAGAGGTACACAGAGATACGTAAAGAATAGGGATGAAGCGTGTGAGATGCCAAGAGGAAGAGTCTTTGTTCTGGGGTGCGGGCGTCCTGCCACTATTGGTATTCCTGGCGTCGCGACGCCCTCGCCTCTGCTCCCGCAATGCTCCTCACCCTTCGTTCTCCAACCCTCTAGCCTTGAGCCACCCATCCTTCTTGACTGTCCGCCCTCTCGCACCCTTGCATACGCCGGAAAGCGAATACGTGATTCGTTATTGCAGGATCTTCCTTCTGGTTCGTTTTCTCTTGTTCTGCTGCGTGAACCTCTAATAATGCAAGGTCCAATAAGGGTATTTGGATTCTATCTTTTTTTCTTTTCTTTCATTTTCATTGTTCTCTCTCTCTCTCTCTCTCTCTCTCCCTTTTTCGTTTCATATTTCATTCATGTTATTCTTTGCTCTTTTATCAGTGGACACTTAAAAACCGACTTTTGAATCAATTGTTTTAGGTGATAGAGATTGAGAACTCAAAGATGAAATTAGTTACTCGATAGAAGTATGAGGACCGATAATAAGCAATAATAGTAGGTAGTAGCTAGTACTTAGTAGGCAGTAGGTATTAAGCAGGTATAGGATAGCATATACTTTGTAAGGTAGACCAGCTCATGTTACAGGACTAGCAGTAAAAACTTTACAGCTTCGTAATGAATGCAAGAAATAATTATCTCATGAATACATTATCTTTTAGTGAGGCCACCAAAACGTAAGAGGAGCGTTAAACGTGCCAGTGATGATTCTGACTCCGTGACCCTACTCAGGGCAAAAGTCTTTGGCAATAGTTCTTTAAATTTCCTTCTGTTAATTCTAGCCAAATAACTTGTATTCAAATTACAATCGTTCCAACACAAAAAATATATTAAACATTCACCATTTTATTAACAAGAATTCTTTCATCCAACTGTTAAGAATATTCTGACAGACGATACAGGACTTTTCATTTGAAGTAGGTCATGGAGACTTTTACGTTATAACCAAGGATAATCTTCAAATCCTTTTCCAAGGGCAAAATTTTGTAGCATAAAATGGCGTCTAACGTTCATTCATGCTATTACGAGTTCTCCAAGTGGATCTTAATCCTCTTTCAACTTCCTAAGTATAAGTAGACTTTGATTGACCAAGTAGATTTATATATTTTCTTATGTTATATCTCTGGAAAGTATTCTTGGATAAAATTTCAACATTTTTCGTATATTTTTTTTTTTCTTGTCAACAGCCACTCATTTCCTCACTCGATTTTCCATTCTCCAAGAAGAAGGCCCTTTCGTACACCCTCGTCTTGGGCTCTTCAAGTCCCCAGAGTATATGAACGCTCGCCATATCTGCATCGGTTAGATCGACGCGAAAATTCTTATCGGTCAACTCGCTCAGCCATATCAGTGGAAACCCTTTATGTGAATACGGGCAGTAGCATGGGATGGCTTGTCACGGGGGAGGAGTGATTGATCGCCATCCATGACACCCTGGTTTCCCGTAGTGGATGGAGAGGGTTGGAAACCCTTTCACGCTTTCACGAATCAGACCCAGGATCACGTTCAGTCTCCTTCCTAAGGTACACGGTACATGCATCACACTGACAAGATTCTTTTCTGCTTATTCCTCTCTATTATCTGAGCACCAGGATATCTTTATAGTAAGACCAATATATTGAGGTTATGAAAACACTGTATTAATTATCACTTTTCATTAACTACATACATTTTGCGTGTCGCAATTGGCACAAACCAATACAGGGTGAACTGCGAATATCGCATGGGGAATGTAAAAATAGGATTTCTCTGAAAAAAAAAAATGTATTTCTTCAAAATCCTATTGACTGGGATGAAGTTCACCAAAGATGACAGCCGCTCATACATCAGACACCTAATTCTTCCTCGCGGCCGAGTGTTACCTCTTATATCTTATCCATTTAGAAGTTCCATTTGCCACCCTATCCGCCCCTGTCAATGCCAAATTGACGAGTTATATCGCGTATCGTCATTGATATCCTACACCTACTTTGCCCTCTTTCTTAATATTATCTTTCTCGCAGTGAACTCTGGCTGGTTAGAGACTGCAAGAGAGTTCAGTCCGAGAGAAAGAGAACGAATCATCGAACCCTGTAATAAACAAGTTGCGAAAGGGTGCAACCCCACGCGATGGTCCAGAGTGGTTTTCTCGATACCGAACTGTTCTCTCTATTAACGGAACTCGGTTATGCTCTTGTTCTGCCGACTGAGGAAAATTACAGGTCAAGTGGAGAATTACTTTGCTCTCTGAGAAGGCCTCTTCGCATTAGGGTAAAAATTGAACAATTTTTTTTTTTCTCTTAGAAATCAGGAGTACCAACAAAATGGTTGTTTTTTCACTGTAGATGTATGTAATATTTAAAGTAAGAGGATTATTGGTATTTTTTTTTTTTTTTCATATAACTTCCTAGGAAATTTTTCTTATCGCGGAATAGGGGATGACGCAGCTACGCTGTGTTTGGAGGATTTTACAATATGATAGCTAGCTGAGGAATGCCCACTGGTCTAGTATCGAGAACTCGAAGGATGATGGTAGCTGAGATAAAATGGGATATTGCGGTTAAATATTTGAAAGAGACGATCGGCGGGAAGACGAGAGTATCCCTAGGGACTTTCTGTATCCGCTCAATACTAGGAGGGGGAATATATCTCTGAATTTTTCGTTTTCCCGGGGTGCGCGAAGCAATTAGTAAAAAAGCTTTCGTGAGCGTCAGATCGCTCTACGTAAAGCTCCTAGATATATATATATCTATAGTCTTATGTGTATAGTAATATATATATATATATATACCTTCTAATGTTAGCAAAGTTGTAGGGTACCGCATGATGTGTGATACTTTAGTCGTCTCAACCTGCACCCTGTTTTGTCGTAGCTTCAGTATTTCATCCCCACGGGATACGTGAGCCTGGTATTAGGAAACGCAGAAGGTTAAGAAAAAAAGGTTTTTCATTTCCTTTCCAAAAGATAAAATATCGAAAATGGTAACGCTGAAATATTCGAAAATACTAAGGGTAAA
>JARPRG010000665.1:256521-280956 GCA_031001745.1 Hartigia nigra | reverse complement strand
AACTTGAAGGGCCAAGGGTTCTTTCTATCTGATTCCAGCGTACGGGACGCTGTATGTAGATTAATTTTTGATTGTCTCGTGGTATACTGATGTTTTATACATATATTTACATATTAATAGCGTAGTGTAGTACAGCTGGGAATGTGTAAGGAATCTTGTTGGAACGAACTAAATCGTTACGTGATAGTATTTACAAGGAGCGAAAAGCAGGACTCTTTCCGGTCGGTATGGCTACGCTCGATTCGGCTGGCATTCAATTCGCTAACGAGCTACCGGCCGTGATTAGTCGACCACTGTTATCCAAGATAGATTCCTCACCCTTGGTATTCACCCTCTCATTACCGCAACCCCGGTAATTTCACGGAACAGTCGGTCTAAATTAGCTGACTGGTTTATATACAGTGGGACGCTTGGGGCATTTATACCGAATCCAACTACACCGTCATGGGTCGTCTTTGGTATAGCAAAAAGGCAAGAACTGAAAAAAAAGATTATTTTTTTTTTTGTATAGCATACATTTTTCATTCGTGCTTACGACGAAACGAAAAAGTTGTCTGTCGTGAAATATATATATATTTATTCTTAATCGTACGGCTAAGGAAATCTGGAATAAGGGATGAACGAGGAAAGAAATGGCGGCCGACAGGAGGGATGGAAAGAGTTCGGTGGTAGATTGCTTCTGATAGATAATAAAGAGGGCATTTCTCTACGGGATTGCACGACGCTGACAGCAACCGGCTATAGTCCGGCCTTTCTTTTCTTTTCTGTTTTTTTTTTTCTTCTTCTTCTTCCTTATTTCTGTCTGCCTCTTTGCTTGCTTGTCCGGCTATCCAGTCGCCTGACTACTAGCTGATATTATAAGTAATCTTGCAGTAGAAAAAGACACAGTAACAAGTCCCGTCTGACACGGACAGTCCTATTCTAACTGTACAATATCAGATACTCATTTCTCATAGAAATATATTCTCAACAAGAAAAAGCAATATATCAGACCAGCCATCAATATTTTTCACCCATTCGTCGCTGATCTGAACCAGCGAACTGAATAATCCGTATAGAAGTTCATAAACAAGGTAAATCCAAAAGTTCCAATCCCTTTATGCCTTTTTTTTTCTGTATATCCAGGATAGGTCGGTACGTGAGATGATTAGTAAAAACAACAAAAAAAAACTTCCAGAACGAGAGCACCTCTCTTTGCCGTTACCAGTTCCACGGGGGGTGTAGCAAGAGGAATTAAGAATCATCCCCTCCTACGTCAGTAGTCAACCAGACAGGGGTAATTAAGATAAGAGTAAAAGTCACGGGTTTGGCTAGCTTCAGCAAGCTTGCTATCAGGTCTCATTGACATCACGATGTCAATATCCAGTTTAGCAAAGCCAAGAAGGGTGGCAGGGGGTGCTGCTAGAGAAGGAAGTGAAAGGGGTGGTCAGCTTGGGTCGCGACGGTGAATTCTGGAATGAGACTTTGAGTTGGGAGACGAGGGGGAGGTGGCGGAAGCAGTTGGTTGCTAGCCACTGGACTTCTGGCGAACGCTGATAACGCGTGCCTGTCGGTTGTTATGTCTCGAGAGTCCCGTTTTTTTTCGTAGTGGGGGACAGTTTAATTAAAAGAAACCTCGTTTCCCGGCGAATCTAGTAAGGGTGGGAGTTGGAACCTGGCTGGGAGTCCGTTGCTCTATAAGGGTAGGAGCTTGCTTTTATGACAGCCCTACCCTTACTCATCCCTCGAACTACATCTGTGCTCGCGAGATAGGCCTAAAAGCTCCGTATTATTAAGCAGACCCAATCCTTGGACACTTATGGCGTCTATGGGATAGGATATGTTATTGTTATTTCCGTTCAACACTTGTTCGAATACTTGTTCTTTTTTTTTTTACTTCAGCTCGTTCGCGGATCCGATAGAAAAACGAAAATGATTGGCTCATTTCATCTGGATATACTGGGAACTTTCATCCCTCTGCTTCCGCGACCGTTCCCGGCCGTAGAAGCTGCGAAGAAGATTGCAAAACTCCTGGTGAACTCTCGTGAACATAATTTTTGTATTGTTTGTGCTGTGAGGTATATATATATAGTCTCTATTGCTGTTATGGATTCTTGAGTTGTATCTATATATATATATATCTGCTATGGATAAGATACCATGTATATCATGTTTAACGAACGGAATTACTATGGGATCGTATAATACACAAGTTTTGGGCTGGATTAATTTTGGAAAAGTTTTTCAAACTAGTTTATCGACCATCTTATCGTTAAAATGAAAATAGAAAAGAAAGAACGGATTTGAAATGGCATGTTTCTTTCCTGTCCGTGTATTACGACGTTTTTCAGTAATCCTTATGATACTTTTATCAATAGGCTTTGATATCTGTGAATAATGTATATTGATATATTGCAGATTTAATTATTTAGATATGATATAATTATTTCTTGTATTAAGAATACGCTTATAAAGATACCGCTGATGAAAATCTAGTGATTTATTAATATTTAGGGTGAATATTAGCATTAAGGGTTATTCAAATAGGGTGACTACCCTTTGGAATTATAATTCATTCCACGTGCTTACAGGTAGGCATATAGTCAGACAGGTGAACAGCATTAAGTACACTGACGTAACGTTCAGCCCTCTCCCTTATTAGCATAAAGGGTTATCCACAGAGCATATGGCGTCTCTCGTGATGAAGCCGCCGCGATGCCGGTTTACACATAATAAATTATATAACAGGTAGTAGAAACAGGTGACAGGGTTAACGAGGCATGAGGATAGGTTTACAGGGGTAAACATGCAAAGGGTAGCAGAGGCCATTAGTGTTTTAAAAATCTTATAACAAGGGGTTAAAAAATTAGACACGTGAATAAGATTCGGGTTTATATACATATATTTTTTTCATATTGAGTAAAAAAAACTCCCTTTTTTTATTTTCCTCTTTTTTTTTTTGACGTCTTTGTAACCACGTGTCTGTCAGAACACGTGGTTCCTGGGCAACCTATTGATTATTCTAGATAATGTCTTATACTCACAATTGAAATTGCATTTTCCCCAGGTCAAAATCAACCCTCTACCCTCTAGCCACTGTTACTCGGCCGATTTCTGATGATTACACTGAATTACCAATCGCTGACAACTGGGCCCAATCGGCTGGAATAACGAGGGTGGAAATACTCAGGGTGGAATGAACATCGGAAGGTCACAGGTTTACAAGAGATGCGAGGATGAGGATGTTGGTGAATATATATTATGAAAAAAAAAAATGGCAAAATGCAGAAATGCAATGTTGCATCCCTTATCAGCAGGTAATCTAATACCCAACTAGAAATGCCAATTGGTAAGAGTGCCGTTTTAGTGGTTGCTCTAATCATAGGTTTTCGTATATCCCACACGTGATCTCTTAGTCTGAATACGTAAGGGTGGGTGGGATAGAGGCGATATCAGTGGGCGCCATCAGTGCCGCGATTTCACCCCCTGTAATCCGTTCTTAAGTAGCATCCCCCGGTCTTCTTTTTTTTTTACGACGCCTTGTCGCCCGTTCGCGCTAGCTCGTCGAGATAGTGCCAGCTTTATTATAGATTGACCCCGCACTCGACCCTTGCCATCCCCGCGCTCCACCCCTGTCCTACTGCTAGTGCTTTCCCTTATTTCTCCCCCTTGGCTTTCCCTTCCTCTCCCCTCCTCAGCCCCTCATATCACCCAACCATTCTAGCATTCTCCCGTGACCAACCCCCGTTTACGCCCTTGAAGTATCTGGCTCTCGCTCATCTCGTCTCCGTCAACCCTCGAACATTTATCTCGATCGTTTGCATCAACCCCCGCGAACTCCGGATCATCGCCATAAACTGGGAAAACTCCTTATTAAGCATGATTTTCCATGGTGATATCATGACACCACGACCCTTTTCTTAAGTCTTTTCTTTTTACCTGAAATCAGGACCATCTACTAACTACCTATCCTTATTTAAGGATTTTTACTGTTTTCTTTGTCTCATCCCTATTTCATTGGACTTTCAAGGATCGCGCCTTTTTTCCGCTCACAAATCACTCTTTTAAGAAGAATTTCCAATTTTTTGGAAATAAATATTTTTCTCGTAATGTAACATAACTCTTGGGGATGAGTAGGGGTTGAAGAAGTGCAAGTAGTAAAATATATAGAATGCTAGACGGTACTCGTGGAGAATATAGTAGCTATGTAGGAGTGAAACTTGGTAAGAGGGTTGGTGGAGGCAGGCGTTAAGGATGCTGGTGGTAGGAGGTGGGTCTCTATAGGTATAGGTATATGTAGGTAGCGAATGTTAGGGGGTAGAAAAAGGAGGGTAGGACGACGGGTCTTGGATTCGCGTGGCAATCAATGCTGTTGAATTAACGCCTGGCTGCCCGTTTGCGGGAAAGTAAGATTAAAAGAAGGAAGAAATGGACGCCAACAACTACAGCCCTGCACCCAACGCGCTCGGCTTCTCTAGAAGAACGTCGCCCCCCCCCCCCGCCCTTCATTCCCCCTCCAATTTCTGGCTTTTATCCCCCTCACAGAACCTCACAACCCCTATTCCCGTTGCTTGCTTAACCTCCCCTCTACTTAACGTTCTAGCGACCTCAGTCAGTTCAAATAGTCAGGCCTTCATTCTTTTCAGCAACTTTGATTCTTTTAAAATGTTTCTCTTCTATCACGATTATTATTAAATATCTATACTCTTGTCTAAACGCAACTTTACAAGCTGTATCCTTACTGTTACTACCCCATGCACTCATTGGTATCTTAGCCTGCTCTTCCCACGGCGGGGTAACAGCTAATCCTTTAAGCCACAAAGTATCGGCTTATCGGACGACCTCTTTGCGCAAACATTGGCATTTCGAAACCACAAGATCCAGGGGGGGGGGGCCTTATAGTGCATATATATGCATATATATAAAGCACACCCAAAAAGGTTACATTTTTGTATTCCATAGTCTATAGTTTTGAATTCACTGAGCTACCCTTACTGTTGGGATTGTGGGTTATTTTAAATGAGATTCGGCCTAATGAATTATACAGGAAGTGGTAGAGGTATCTGAAGCTAAACTAGCGTTTTAGCTGAGCCTGAACAAACATTCGAGATGAAGAAGCAAAAGGGGGATGAAAAAGTGAGAAATGGAGACAGGGACAAAGATGGGAGTCGAAGATGAGTTAGTAGTTGTTGGGTGGAAATTCAAGGGAAGTTGGATAGTCGGTCGAAAGACGATATGGATACAAGGGAAAGATATGAGGCCCAAGATCAACTTGGGGTTGTTATGGGGTAGGTATCATGATATACATAGCTATCTAGCCTATAGGACGCCTATGGGAAGACTTGTCTCAATCAGAATGCCCGTCCGCCTCCTGCTGCGTGATTGGTGGTGGAGATGCGTCATTTTTTAAATCTACCAAGCCTGCTTCCTTTCGATAAGGGTGCTGCGTGCAAACCTCCTTATGGGGGTTGATACCATTGGCTCAGAAGGGGATGGACCGTGAATCAACTTTAAAGGATTACCATTGGTTCTCCCAAGACGTAGGGTGCTTTGCATATACTGCGCAAGCGTTCTGACAGCTACCCCTGTCAAAGAACCTTTATACCATCCCCCTTTCAGGAGTTACCCTTTAGGCTAGATAGGGGTTGCCTGAGTTTTCAGTTTAAAAAGTATCAACGCTTCTTATTGGTCGGATCTGACTCGTATCAGATTTGCATGCTGCACCCTTTAGGGGTGTCAGCCAATATGGGGGAATGAGATTTCATTCGTTTTTAACTTTTAAATCTCCACCCCTTTTCAACCCCTTTTATACTGGATTTCTGTGAATTGAGATTGGCTAGGAATATTCTATGGGTACCCGATAGTCTTTTTCTTTTGAAATGCATGTACAGCGTGGAAAATAATTCTTCACGCGTAAAGGGCAGTGCACCCTTATTGATATTCTTAGTATGGGGTTGCAACGTAGGCCCTACGTTAATTCCAGGCTCGCGCTGATTGCCTTTACCACTGTTGCCATAGTTACCAAGCACGACTGTCACTATGTACGCCAGGGAAAGTCTTTGAGGGTTCGTGCCAGAAGGGTGTGGGACCATGGTCCAGGGGGTTGGAAATCTTGGAGAGGGCTGCTTAATGAAGCCAAATCCGTTTACGATGAATACAGCCAGATAGGAAAACAGCTAAGGGATGCTTCGATGCTTCGTTGGATGGTTTGCATTGAGAGCATCGAAGCCTGTCATCTGCACAGACAATATTTACATAAAAGGGTCTCTTCAACCCCTATGAAACTGCGGCTTGTACAATTGGCAAAAATATATTTCCATTGAATTATTTTTTTTAATAATAATCATTTCCAGGTCATCATCACGTGCCTGGATCGTAAAACCATGAGTACACGTGGCCTCGTTAGTTACAGGACAGCGAATACCACCCCCCCCCCCCCCCCGCCGCCGCACCCACCCCTCTCTGGAAATACAATAACCTTATACACACGGCAGTAACTCACCCTTGGAAATAATCATCCACGCAAAGTCGAGAATCATGCAAGACGATACAAGAATGAAAAACAAAAGCAGCTAGAAGAAAAAACAATCATTAATTCCTTCCGGAAGAAAACTGACAGTTTGCGTGTCTAATGGGACCGATGGTACCGCAGGGGATGAAGCCAGTGGTGCATCAATTTTCGCGGACGCCAGGGGTGCTGCTGATAACCGGGAGATTGCGTGAGTGCGTGTGGGATTCGTGACCAGCCGATGGGAAGCAAAAGTATTAGTAGCGTTAGTAGTCGTACTAGCAACTAGTACGTGATCGTGCATAAGAAACTACCCCCTGGGGTATGGGACAAGGGTGCAATTACGTTACGATACATCCCTGGTAAATCCCAGAGAGAAAATCCGCCCTCGTTACTGGTACCAGGATTACGGATTTACGTTTTTCTTCACAATTTCTCACGTGTGATTCTACGGGCACTACATACCATATACTATAGGTAAAATGCTATAGTACATTATGGCTATATATTATATATAAACAAACTCTAGCTATTGCATATACATATGTATAATACATCTTTTTTAAACTTATCAAAAGGATCACGGTACATCTCACGGAGCAACTGGACCACCGATTGCATCTATTTTTTTTTATTAAAGTGCATAACGTCTACTTGAATTATTATCTAATTTCCGTAAACGCAATGCAATGCCTTTGTTCGACTAATTAAAAGATACTCTTCGGACTTATCCTCTGGAGATGCGTGCTAACGCTGGACGCGTGGTGAGTTTTACAACGGCAATTATAGTTGGCCATTACAATTTTATATTAGTCTTATCAATAAATGGAAATCTGTTGTTTTTAAAGTAATGAAAAAAATACTGAGGATTAGATTCCCATGCGTAACTATTATAAGGGTTACGTCCTGTCACCTATAACTTATAGAAATTTTTTCTCTTTAAGAAAAAAAAAAAAACCCTAGATTCTTTCTTGGCTTGGTCCAAGTGATTTTCTGAACTTCACAGATCTTCGCGCTTGAGTGTAATTGTTCGTAACACGTGTGTGCACTGATAGAACATGTCCTCTATCTTTGCAAAAGTCTTTTTTTTTTCCCCCACAGAGTGCAGTAGCGACTTCCTTTGAGTTTACGAAAAAGTTACTTCTAAAAGTGGTAGCCGTGTCTTGCGGGACCATATGTGGTTTTAACATGGTACACCACAATTCTAGGGAACATTTTCAGCCGGATGTTTGGCTGAAGTTCTTCTCTGACTTTTCGGAAAATGCATGAGTTTTTTTTTTGGTGATGGGAGGGGGGGGGGGGGAAAGGGTGAAGGGTCAATGGAATTGAATAGAACGTAAAAAAAAAAAAAAATTCTAGGGATATATTTTATGCATGTCCGTTATTAAAATTAATGCAATAGAATCGTATGCATATAGGTATATAGAATTGAGCCGCCACATTAAATGGGTAAATCCTGATGGAAGGATAAGCCAGGAAGAAATAGGGGTAGTTCCCAAGGTGGTGGCTAGGTAAATTTTTTTTTCTCCCTAGGTGCTGGTATCCAATGAGAAAAAAGTAGCCATTCATCCCCCGCGAACGGAGAACGTTTTTAGGTCGCGTAGTAGGCGGGGGTGTCTGGATGCTGCCGCATCGATCCGATACATCACGGGGGCATTTACATCCCCCACTCGGTGGTAACCAAAGCTCCCTCGACTCCGCTTCTCTAAGTTCTATCATCCCTCCGAAGGGCTCGCAACTCCGCCACTCGGCTGCGATTCTTATGCCGCCACTTTCTTTCCTTGCGTCTGCGCCTTTGCTTGCAACCCCTACTAGGACATACCCTAGAACCCCCCCTTCAAATCCAACCCCGTCCTTTAGCGACTTCAACCCCACCATGGGAACGGCCATTGTCTACGCGTCAAATCTCACCTCCGTTCTCTGCGATCCACCCCCTTTGCTACATTAAAAACACCCTAGACTTTCAATTTCGTTTGAACGTCCATTAGAACATTTCTATTTGTATTTTTATCGGGAATCAATGGTTCTATTGAAATAAGCATTTATCGCAATTATACGAGTTACGCAATTATTCTACAAGTCCAGGAACAATTATGCGAACATGTTATGCGCGCTAATCCATTTAAACGCATCTGATACTAACCCTAAATAAATTAGTCATGACGTCACGCGCCACATAACTCACGCAAACCTCAATAACGAGCTGCTCGTGCGTTTTGTTTTTTTAATTTTACGACGTCATCCTCGGCCAGCCATATGAGATGAAATAAACAGAGATTTTTAAAAATTCTAATTACCCCAGACTGTCATCGATAGTAACTAAGATCTTTAAAGAATGAATAATTATTACCAGGTGGTAAGCGAATTAAAAATAAAATACATTTATCTTTTACAGAAAGAAGTAGCGTCTGGACGACAAGTACACAAGTGTATCCGATGTAGGGTTAGACCAGCACTGTGGTCCAGGGCGGAGAGGGGCGCTCTTTGTCTCGAGGGGTTGGATTCTCAAGATAGAGGCTAATTCCCAGTTTCTACCCCCAAGGAATGCGGAGCTTCCCTCTATATCTCTTCAGGTTCCTGTCCAGCCTCCATATCCTTCCTATCCTTCGTATGGTTCCTGTTGGTCCTCTGGCACCCAGTCATCCAGCCAGTCTTCTGGTCTATCCTGGGTACTTTGATGTTCCTAATTTGATTGAAGGAATCCGACGAACGGCTCCTAACTTCGTCTTTATTGATTGCTGTTTTGTTCCACGTTGAGAAGGGTATCTTACCCTTAGAGATGAGAAAGTTTCCCAATGGTATTCGCCCGTTTAAAAATTGTTCTCTTACCTCGGATCAACAGCTTTGTTATTTCATTCTTTTACAAAAAGCACGATCCCCTTTTATCTATTTCACTAAATCCAAAACAGTCTTTCGTATTAAAAAAGAACTTAACATCCGATTAAATCTACTTTTTACAAAATCAAACGAACCTTTCTTATCAGTTCATGAAAATTAATCCAGTATAATTAAATTGATAGGACCAATTTTTATTTAATTAATATCATATATAGATATAGTATAAAGTCCTATCCTATTTACTGTATATTTGACCGATATACTGCTCAGCTGTATTATCACGTATACACTATAGATTTTATATTATATAGAAGAATATATCTAATGGACGTCTTTCCCCTTCTGCACATTTCTCTCCTATCAGTTTGCTAGCTCGCAGCGTGCCACGCCAAGGAATAGCTTTTCTCGTAATAGGTTCACCGCTCCTGGGAATCTAATACATAAAAATCCTAGATCTGTATTACACCGTATACTGTTTACACTACTTGTATACAATCGTATAAACTTTGCGTGACGTACCTACTCTCAAAAGATAGTAGAGTACCTGAAATTACAGATAGAACCTAGATTCAGGCTATATCTTGTAATTTTTGTATTTCCAGTTTCCTTCTGATCTTTCGATGAAATTCAGGACGTAAAAGGCGTCAATCTTAAAGGAGGGTAGAATAAAAAAAAAAAAGGACCACGAGAAGGACACAATCGTATTACTAATGATTTTACTTAGGGCGACCCTCGGCCGTCATATCGATACGATAGGACGCGATACGCCGCCGGAAACGCCACTCGGATAAGCCATCCCTCTACTAGGAGCGGTTCTTCTCCACCCCTGTATCCATCCCTTGGCACATTCTCTTTACCCCGTATAGAGAGCAGAACCGTCTAGTTCATCAAACCTTCGTTTATCGATGATTTCGTTTACCGCGAATCGGTCAGGGGGTAAATCTCAAATAGGATGTCAACCCCCTGTATCATATATAAAGGATATTCCAAAAAAAAAAAAACACCCTTACACGGATTTATACACCTTGACCATACCCGATTGATTTGACATTTGTAAAATTTTGTCTGAGGGTAATTTTATTCGTAATAATCATAAGCCACTCCAGGAGGGGTAGTATTGAGTTTTTCTGTACTAAAATATAAGAGTTGAATTTGACATTGTTTTATCAACCCTTATTATATACACACTGCCGTTGATGCTCTGCGCTAAGCTTTGACTCGGTGTTTTTCCATCTCCAGAGGGTTTCTAGGAATACTGATAAGGGTTCGGTGGGTTAAAGAAAAACCACGAAGGTTCGACAGGTTCGTTTTTCGAGCTGTTACGTCGGTCCCGCGAGGCACCGCAGGGCGTCCCGACGGTTAAATGTCACTCTGCGAATTCGCTCCTGGCACACCGACGCCTTTCCACTTCTGCCGCGTCTGTTTCTTTTGCTCTAGCGAGCCCCCTCATAGTTGGAGGGTAGTCTTACCCCTCTCTCTTGCTCCTACGACAACAGGACCCCTTACACTACCACCGGCAGCGTTTCACGCTCCTACTACGCCAGGAAAATCCCTCGCGGCGCTCACTCAATCATACGCTATTTTTGTCGCCGTTCTATGGCGTCCTTATAGTGGCGTATACCACGCTCCCATACTCAGAACAGTGGCGGACCAATGTGCCACCCTTACATGTCCCAGTACACTGGAAAACTTTCCCCTATTTCTTTCGTATATCTCCAGCCATCTTCTATCTCTTTCTTTCTCGTTCTGCCTCTCTCTCCCGCGAACAACCCTTCTCTCGACATCTAATCGGCCTGTAAACGCTGCTTAGATTCACCCACCGAAAGTCCTTTTGGTATTTTTCTTAAGGTTTATAGAATTTTTTTTCTTATCATTCCGATATACTTTATAATTAAATTTTTGTTTGTCAATCATAATTTATTTCTGTATTATTTTAGGGGTGATTGATTACAAGAGCTTTGTAAGAATAGAACGTAGACAAACTTGGAATGTCCAGGGAATGGTATTCTCGATACCGAAGTTGAAGCGAGGTAATGGCAAATTTATATTATTAATATAAAATTTGAAGATTATAGTGTAATTTTATTTTTATATCATTTATTATTATTTTTAGTGTAACGCATCGGGAGAATTGTCATGCAAGTGTTGGAAGTGTCAAGAGATAAATGTTTTGGTACCTTCTCAAGAGTACCAGTGCCTGTACGATCATATTCAGGGAAGGCAATTCAGTCTCTTTTGAGGATACAAGTGAAGAAGTAAGGAAACAGCAAAGAAGCTGTAAGGGGGTAGTAAGGACATTGCCTGTCGGAGAAGGGAGAGAAGGAGGAAAAGGAGAAACCTTAGAGAGAGGCAATGTCTTTGTTTTTCTGGACAGTAGATACTTCCCTGCCGTGCCATTTTTATTTCTTAAGCGAGTATGTGCCTCATAATCCGGACTCTCGTGGAATCTTTCTTTTACTTCTTCTTTTCTTTTCTCCTCCCCCTTTATCCCTTATTGTCCTTCTTTTACTATCATCAGCATCCCTTCCACCTCAGGGACAAGTCTAAGACTTGAAGTTTCTTGCGCGAGTCGTTCTCTCGGATTGAGATTCTCTTTTGTGCGGACATCGATCGGAACGATTGGCAGGTGAAAATGGAGGATTAAATGGCTGACAGTCCCGTTAGAAATCAAGAAGGTAGTCAGAGAGTAGAAACGTCGAACCGACTATAGGCATTATACTATATACATACATAGCACACTACGTGCTGAATGCTAATGATTTTTATACTTAACGGTGAATATCCGTTTGACGTTGTTGCAATTTTATATAGACACTTCGTTTTGCCAATTGAGTAGTATTTGCACGTGACACAAGGTTATACCCGGCCTGGTAATTCGAACGGTACTGAAATTGGCGGACTAACGATTAGTAGAGGAACGTGAAAACGTAAAGAAGTGTAGAGTAAAAGAAGAAGAGGAACCGGACGGGGTAGGATGAGGGAAAAAAAAAGGAAAAATGGAGAATCGAAATTGAATAGCCCGGACGATCGATGGTGCGTGTCCCGATTCTCGTGTCCCCGGCGTGACTCCGCGATTCCACGGATGCCAACTGTAAGATAACTGATTCCCCCAGCCCTGTCCGGCTTCTTTTCACTCCTTTATACTTTTATCCCTTATCCTTAACCTTCTTATACGACCCCTCGCGAGTTCTTCTCTTGTTGTACGTATTTTTCATTCTATCCTCATCCTCCTTTGGTTACCTTTTTATCTTTTCTGTTACAGTGATCGGATTGAGAAAGAGAGAGAGAGCAAGTATGATAGAGACGGACTAAAGGGATTATTTTAAACGAAGGGAAAATCGCTGTGCTTCAATGAATTTGAATCCGTCGCTTCTCAGTTTTCTCACGAGACTTCGTTAATTAAGAATCGGGCTTCCGTCACTGAGCGTGACCACTCGAGTACTGAAGCGAAAAAGAGGTTTTGATCGTGCACTCGGCTGATTGATCATCCATCGTTTATTGCCATCGAGCGTATCCATTACTTTCTAAACGTCATTTTTACGTCCCTTGTTTCTTCACTTAGACGCAGACGGGATAGGTGATTACTAATTAATCAGTACACCAGGTACCATTAACGTTTCATACGACAATAATTTTTTAATGTAAAACTCAATGATTTATCATAAGAACAAGTTAGACATATGATCTGTACTATTTTGATTTTCGTAAAAAGTATTTTGCCTAGACGAAATCATGCCTGGCAAATAAATGTCATACCGGCTTGGGCTATCGAGTAGAATATATTAGTTGAAAAGAAGGAGCTGAAGAAATGTGGAGAAGCAGACGAGAGATGAGAAAATTTTGTTCATTCTACGATTCAGCAAAGAGAGAGAGAGAGAGAGAGAGAGAGATAGATAGAAGAATAACGTGGTAAAGTATCACATATAATAGAGAGAGAGAGAGAAGAAAGATACAAGGAATGAAAAAGGGGTGGAAAGCAGAAGAATATTAGAGGTTAGGTTATTTTGGGTTCGGCAAGAAGAAAACGAGAGAGAGAGAGAAAAGAGAAAAGATATTATTTATAGGACCAGGCGGACAGGACGGCGTGCCATGCATAGACAGTGCCTCATTCCCGCTCTCAGACGAATGGCTCATTTCTGTCTGCAAATACGAAAATACCTCCAAGCTATTTCTTAATATCTGCCGATATTGGGAAAAACCGGGGACGCGAGTTGCGTTACCATAGAAACCACTTCGTCTCCGACAGCAGTAGTAGTAGTAGTAGTAGTACCACCGCAAAATCTGCCCTACCCTTCTCCTATAAGAATTACAATAGTCATTAGGTATAAAAATCTGAGAACTCTAATTTGAAAATTTTAGTCATTAAAAAATTGCCATAATTTATTGTTCAATTAAAATTTTTATCTAATCACTAAATAAGCACTTGTATTTATTCAGGAAATTCTGGAATATCGGTACAGCACATAGTGAACGATACAGCTTCCTCTTCTTATGTATCAGCTTGAATAAAAATATGTAAAAAAAAAAAGAAGCAATCGTATAAAGGGAAGATATACGTGGGTACCTGTATATGTACATATATATTGCTATATGCTTGCAAGCCTTTCATAGAAGCTTTTACGAGTCGCATATGTGTGACCGGCTCTCTCCTTTTATATCGTGCTTTATATTCCTGGCCAGTGAGCATTCCCCTACCATCGACGTCACCTTCGTAGCTACAAGGCATACTACATCCTCATCCCTTATTTTCTCCTCCTGGTGAGTGACCGCCCCCTTCTGAAACCACCACCTTCCGCACACCCTATTCAACCCTCGATATAGAAGCCGCAGGAAAGCTCCGCGAAAATTCTTTCTTCATATTCACTGGGGAGCGATAGGCCGACATAACGTAACAAATTTCCAAGACCATCCCCCATTCCGCCCCCCGCAACCCTAAGTCCCACGGCCTTTCGCTTCGATGCGCATTTAAATCCTACGAAGTTTTCGAGAGGACGATTTCACCAGGCTCACTCCAAACGGCAAGTCTGTATATATATATATATATATACAGACACATGTATACACACACAGATTATACTTGGAAAATTCGTACGAGTGTCCTGGGAGCGATTCTTCCCACGCACAATTTACAGTTTCGCATTTTACTCCCGTTCCCGAACCCATCCCTATTTATTTCCTTTGGATAAACTCGTTTCCTTCCCCTCCGCCACTCTGCTCCCTCAGTCGACTTCCGTCACAGTTTTTTCATCGTACGACAACAAAATTTTTTTAACGCCAAACGTCACCACCACGTGGTCAATTAGCACCACGTGGAGAAAGTATCCTGGGCACGCGTGTACTTACCTTCTGTATCCAATTGCCAGACCATTATTCCCTCTTCTCTCAGTCTGGTAATCATCTCGGTATCCAGGTTCCTGGAGTTGTTCCTTCTCTTCCAAGAATTTCATCACGAGCCATGAGAAATCCAAGTAGTGGGTAGTCAAGGTGGAAGGGTACAGCGTGTGTAACAGTGGGGGTCCGTGGGGGCGGAGGGGGATGCCTCGCAGTGGCAACATAGAAACGTAAGGAGTGAGTCTGGGTTGGTGGGGTAGTCTGAGGGCGCGGGGCAAGGTGGGGGCGGGGTCGCGTTGAAAAATAGTCGTGGCAATCATTCAGGATTAGCGTCGGCACCTCAACGGATAAAAAGATGGCTGAAAAGGCCGCGCGTTACTCCTTCCGCTGCTGCTGAACGCTGGCTGAGGATAGTATGGCACGTATACGGCAGAGATACAAACACGGAGATCCGTCTGATTCTTAGGTTAGGTTATACGGTATACATACGTATACGTATGTTTTGTTATATATATTGATATGTATATGTATTCTAGGTAGTTGAAGGAAGAGCGAAAGGAGGGCGTGATTAATTTTATCGATTCGGCATGACACAAGGCCCCTCTCGATCCCCGTTCCGTCACTGTGGATAGACGGTCGGAGGCCCAGTAGGTGGTAAAAAAATAGTAGAAAAACATGGAGGCGATAATGTGCATGTAAACCGGGACCGTGGACCACCGGATCAGAGGCCCATTACAATGCTTTCCTGGTCGTCCACCTTTTGGGCCTTACTCTTCGCCTCTCCTCATCTCTCTCGTAAGTTGATCTGGATGGCAAGTTTTTGTTAAATCTTTGTTGTTAATTTTATACATTTTTTTTTTTAGGTATTTGTATGACAGAATTAGTCATGGCTGGTCTCGTGCTGGAGGATTGTGGTTATATTTGTGCTTCGGGACCGGAAGTGGAAAAATGTATTTGTCACCGTGGAATGATCCGGATACCTGATCCCGTTACGGACGCTCATCGAGATACCTTTGGGCATTGGTAGTGAAGAAATCAGTGATATATCCGTGGTACGAGCGTGCTCGGCTTTGAATCTTCATGGGATCATTGAGGTGGGTGGGATCGTTTGATGATTAGCGTGGAGAAGTCGAGCCTTTGAAGATGATGCAGCAGACACGAGCCACGCCGTGTCGAGCGGCTCGTTTCACGTCTCCTGGGAACTCGAGCCAGACGTTCCCAGGATCGTTTTTTGACATCTTTTTTGTATTGTCTTAAAGAAATTTTATGGCTAGTGCTTTACGCTATTAAGGTACGGATGTATATGGTCTTTGCAGCGGGTGTATTTTACTGGTGCAAATTTGGTACCCTCGAGCTGGATGGCACTGTATGTCTTTTATTATACCTGCTGAAATGTCAGGATTATTCGATATCCCGATAGTGTCCCAATAATTAATCGGAATTCAAGAGACGAACTCAATTTGCAAGGATGCCACCAGTGCTCCAGGTTGAATCGCGGCAGATGCTATCTCGCCCTTGGATCCTTTCCGTCAAAGGAGATACCAGTGTGTGTACCTTTATCCAGTGTCTGAGCATGACAAGATTGTCGTAATGTTTTCAATGGTTAATGGTGAAAAATAGGAAAAATTTTTAATTTTCTGCATCTTTTTTCAGGGTACTCATTACTTGGTGAGGCTGTAGAGCGTCTTGGTACGAGTACAGATTAATTACAGGTAAGATGATGACGTAGGTTCTCCATGTAATTAGATCGTACATCTTGCAAACAAATATATTCTTTTGTTTTAGGTCCATGGGATATGGTGGATGCTGCCAAGCGTGGAGGAGAAGTCTGAAGAAATAATTGAAAAAGCGTGGAAACGGAAGAATAATAATGCAAGGATGATGCGGATTGAGAGTTTCGAGATGAAAAACTGTAAAGGAAGGAGAATACATTTTTGATGGAAACATTAGGCCTTTCTGAAGTCACGATGTAAATTCATTAAAGTGTAACATTCCGCTTCTCAGCATTCAATTATTTTTATTAAGAATGAAATCGTGGAATCTTTTAAGCGTACCACTTGTGATCCATTGATGGAGCTAGTCCGGCTCTTCCAGGAAGATGTGGATCCTTTCCAGGAGATGATCTTCAGTCTCTGGATCATCAATGACTCGTCCCTTCTTTCCTCTTCAATTCTTCGATAGGCGTTTCTGTAACTCCGTCTAGACAAGACGTACAATAACGATAGAAAGTATACTTTCGAAATGAATCGCAGTTTCCAGTTTTTATAGTTTTTTTTACATAAAATACCGTATTTGGATAACGAATCCGAACCATTAGATATTCAGCTACCTTTTGTTTTCCGCACTGTTGGATATCTTGCGCCATAATTAGAATTTAACGAAAGATTATTAATCAAAGTCAATTATTCTAAAGAATAATAAAATAGAAACTTTTTAATTATTTTTTCTCTTGATCAACCGCAAGTTTCCTAATTTACCTTTATAGAAGATAACATATGGAATTGTATGGAAAAAAAAGTAAAAGGAATATTTTCATTGAGCAATTATGCATTTATTATGGAATAAGACGATTTCAAGACCAGAACAATTGTCATCCTTACAGTACATAGGAATTCAAAGTAGCCATATTTTTAATAAGAATGACAATGATAATGTATAACCAATGAGGAATGAGAGAATCATTCCTTCGTACACGGTGGCCGATCCAGTCTCGTCGGTCGTGACCAATCCATTGTCAGTCAAGATGAAACTACATTGGAATCTAATTTTTACTGATTGGAGACCCGCTGGTTCGTCGGTATTCTGTTTCCTTTTTAACTATTTTATTTTTATCCTCCACTTTTTTTTTTTTTTTACACCTGAACAAGGTTTATAGAATCTATTTCACCATGCGAGACACATTCTCACGTGTAGCACAGCTATTCACTGGTGATCTGTATTAAACGAAGAAATAACCTTAACGACATTCACCAATGATTCACTGCGATGACTAGAATCAATCGTATCAATAAATTAATACAATTAATAAATAGCGTCCTGTCCTTGTCCTACTTGCTACATCCGTGACACTCATTTACAAACAATCCATATAAATGAGGATAAAACTATTCATACAAAGTAATATTTAATTCCAGATGAATAAGCACTGATCAGCTGATAGTTCCCTGATGAAAATGGCGCCGGGTAAACAGGAAAGATGCATCATGGGAAATCAAGTGGGATGGCTTATGGGATTGACACGGGTTTCAAGATCGGCTCTTGGAACGGTTCAAAACTGGCGCGACGTTACAGAAGCAGAATGTCCCACGATATGAAAAACCGGCCGATTCAAGAGGACTGGAAAGTCTGGATTATCGGTATGAGGATGGATATAGCATGAGTGCGAGTCCGCAATGGCAAACTGGATGGGCGTTTGGTATGTCGATCGGTTGACTAGCAAGAAGACGTTTGCGCTTGGAGAAGCTGCCTTCTATTTAATTATAAAAATCGAGTCTTTAAACGGTACCCTATCCTTTTGTATAACTTAGTCACATGTGCGTAACTACCACCCACTGTGTATCCCGGCGGAAGTTGCGAATTGAGAAAGAAATATGAACGTGTTTCCGGTTCTGTCAGGTTAGCATCTACGATTGGTTCTGCGAGTCTTCCTTGTTAATTAGCGGCTTTTAATTTAATTGTAACGCCATACTTCATGCTGATGTTAATTGATAAGACGATTATTATTTATCTTCTTTACTCTTGATTATTTATATTTAATAAGTAATCTTCATTTAGTTGGTATCCTTTACTTATGTACATATTATTACATTGCATTGACGCTACGGTGCTATATTAATTATGTTAATATTATATGGATTCTTGCAGTATGGAATTCACGACGCAGTCTACGAGTTCTCGTTTAGTATTCTACTTGGGTTTCACGCGGAGAACACACGATACTCTGGGTAAACAGTATTACATTAGCGTCCTGACCAAACACCTCCCAGGCCTCCTGACGATCACGAGGACGATGACGTGTTGACGTGTTCCGGTTCCGGTTTGCCCGTCCAAGCTCACCCCACGCATTTACTCCGGTTTACTTATTATCGCAGTCGGTGACGTTTCCAGGAAACGGGATAATGTTCCATTGACTTTTGGAACTCATCAGAGTTTTGGCAAGTCAATATACAGTGAGTACAGAAAAAAAACAAAATTTTTACTACTCATTCAGATTCTTCAACTGCATCCGTTTTATTTTTATAGATATTTCCTCGGACGATGTTGGCTATTCAAAGATTCATTGGGCTCTCTGATGCATTCTTGATGAGAATTTGTTCTTTGACTGTTGGCAAGTTTCTACTGAAGGAAAACAATAAAAATAAAGGTGTAAGTGTGATTACATCGGCTACATGGTACTATTTGGTAAATAATGATTAATATTTGGTAAACGAGCGCCAGGGTACAATTACTATAGAACACATGGCCACAGCCAGGGTAGCTGTTAAGCGTCTCGTTGCACGTTATTTCGCCATTCTTGGCAAACGCCGCCCTTGAATAATTGATTGGAGACCAATATGAATTGTCCAGCGTTATTTATTGTACCTGATTATTGATTTTCTATAGAGAAACCATTCACCATGGTTAAAGGTATCGCGCAAGAAAAATTTCCTAAGAGAAGTATCAAGCCGATTTTCAATGCTCATAAAGCTCCACATAACCTCAAAAAGATCGAGAATGTCTAACCGTACATTAATCTATCGTTATAATCGAATTACTTCCATATAACAAGATAAATAGTGACTAAAATGGAATCTCATGTCATGGGGGAGTAAGAATTGCCCCGTCACGATGACTCGTCACCAACCCCCAACCAAAGTCAGTTCATACTAAAGGATCTGTGACAATCCAGATAAGGGTCAGTTCACACAAGATTCACATAGCTAATGTCTAATGACCAATGAAATTCTCAATTTTTAATACCGCAAGAAGCAATATTCGAATACGTAACGAATTAACTGGCAATATGGTCAAAGTAATCTCGTCAAGGTTCAAGGAGTCTGGAGCATCGGATGCTGTATAAATCGGTTAGACGTTTATTAGCCGTCGACGGATTTGCGGTTTAATCGTTGCGGTACCGCAGCTACGGCTTTAAGAATATTCCAATGTTTTTGAGGCACGGGCTGATCGGTTTTTTGTCATTATCCGTGTTTCAATTTTTTTTCTTAACCTTCTCTTCTCTTTGCCAACGGCGGAACGATCCTCGATTGTCGATCGATCGGCAACTCCTTCCGTGTCTCTACGGTGATCGGTGTCATTTTGTCACGGCCACGCCCGGGCACGTGACACCGTGGATGCGTTACAGGTGTTTGCCCATCGTTTGTACGTTTGTCCCTGGAGGTAGGGCTACGGGTGATTTTATACCCGTGACTCTCCTCTTCCTGGTCCAGCGGTACGTTAGATAGATGAAGGACAGTATAGAATAGTTTACTATATATTACACTGTCATCCTGTTACGCTCTCTGACTATGGGTAACTATATATATATATATATTATGGTTTATGTTAGCGAGACCAGCATCTGCAACTAATCTGGTGAATGTGAAATCGTGATGTCCTGGGAAGGTGTCACTTGAGCGGATGGGTCAGCAGCCTTTCTTCATTTTTGTCTACTATGTTGGTACGGCCTCCTACGCTTCCTTTACTACTGTACTCGTCCCATACTCTATAGATCTTTCCTTCTTCGTGTAGCACTGGTACTTCTCTCGTGGCACAGCTCATTTTCCACGCCATAATATTGTCACTGGGAGGCATCGAGTTTTTACTGGTTACCGTTCGTGTCGAGGTACGAACTCCTTTGACTTCTTCCTTTCTTCTTCTTTGGTCTTTTTTTTTTCTTTACCTTATCTTCATTTCTTTCATTCTTATTACAGACCACGAGACTGACTCTACGTAGGTGGCCTTCCCGAGTAGAGTTTGGATGGACTGGATACATAGGAATTGTCATAATCATTGAGGTTGCAGAATCCATGGACCATGTGTTTCTGGTATAACCCGGTAAAAAATGGCGCCTTGGGCGACGGACGTGGCGGTACCGGAAGTCGAGGAATATTGAGATGATCGTTGAACTACTCTTTAAGGTAAAGAAGTATCAGTCAGTGATTCTCAACGTATCCCTTTCTGGAAGCGTTAATCTCTTTCTCTGCTTCTGAACATTAGTCACGGCTGGCACGGAGATTGTAAAGCAGCAACAAGGGAAGAGAGGAAGCGAGAAAAGGAAAAAAGATCTCAAGCGGAGGTGGAGATAGAGAAGATGCTCCAGTGGAAAGCATAAGAGGATAGAGAGGATAGGAAGATAAGAAATCGAGTCGGCGTAAGAGAAAGAAGGCAGTGGGTTAGCCTTTACGCTGTCAGACAGCGAACCTTCGGGGGGCCCACCTGTTACCAATTACCCTGAGGCCCCTGGGCATCTCGTGGGCCCTGCGCTAATGTCGACAGCGCTACGGTGGCAGTGCTGCCACAACACTCCGCTAATGTAGGCACCACACATTCCTGACAGCTTGACATGTAAATCACTCCATTACCACAGTCTATTACCGTGCAGCTATGGGAATGGACTTTATTCTCAGTCTTTTTCGAAATTCCACTTTCTTTTTCTTTATCTTTTCTCTTTATAATATAGCAGCCGATTCTTTCATCTCTCACTGTCTTTTTCTTGGGCATAATATACATTTTCATTAATCTCATAACCATCGCTCGTCCTTACGCATCTGTATAGACGGTGTATGCAGATCGATATTGAATATCGAAAGGTAATAAATTCAATCGTCGTACCGTAAAACACGTAGCAATTTCAAGAAAGTTTTTTTCATTCCGGATTTAATTCTACCTCCACGTCATTCTTGTAAATCCATGAAGTTTTGACTGAATAATAAAAAAAAAGAATAGTGACGTTACCGTCTTCCGTTAGAATGGATATGATAATGAACATTAAAATCGAATGTCAGGCTTTGGACAGCGTAAAATTAACTAACTAATATATTATTGAGCTACTCTCAATTTTTTTTACTCACTATTCCCTGTCTCCTCCTCTCTAACTTAGATACACGTTCACGGGTTTCTTCTTGTGCTTTTTCATGAACGCGCTCGCTCTCTTATTCACCAGAACGAATTGAGAATGGTGAGGTTAGGTTTTTGTTCGAGTGCGTATAATACCTGGGGCCTCAACGTCAGGAACATCGATATTAGAATAATAGTCAGATACAGTCTATAGATCCATTGTAAATAGAAAAATCATTGGAAACCCTTGTTTCTTCGTTTGGAATATAATATCAATTTAAAATTCTCGCTTTTTTCTCTCCCATACCTTTTTTTAAACCCATATTCCTGACAATACGTGCCCATTGAACCAAGGAGAATAATTATTGGATGATATTAGATCCCGAAGAATTTCATTCCTCTGTTTCTAAAGCCCTGGATCAATCTATGGGGAGTGAGAAAAAAAAGTTCAGCCAAAGCAAGCCAAGTGTGATCGGTTATGAAGGGGCTGAATGTTCTACCAGGGGTTGTGCTGAACTAAGGGGTTGGCAAGTCTCGTTCTCCGAGCTTCTCTGCTCGCTGAACCGTGGATTAAGATAAACCCTTCATTCGTTTCTTACCGAACAATTCCACCACCATTGCCATTGGGATCATCACCATTATCACCACCATAACTAGCATTGCTATATCGTCTGATCATAATTTCGAGCCAAACGTCATACCCATTGCGTCGTTCCCTTATAGTCTGATTCCATGGAATCTCTATCCGTTTCTTATCAGCCTTGTATCTATGCTTATAACACGTTATAAAAGTGCAGTATAATTTACAATTATATAAAATACACATAATCGTAAAGACTCTATAAGATTTATATAATGTCGGATCCTTTTGAACTTAGTAATTAGTCAGTAATTATCCAGCTGTAAATAATTAAAACGAGAGTATCCTATCCCCCATCATGAGAAGATTTAATGTAACTATAAAGCTGCGAAAATGGACGAGTGCAGTAATTTCATTGTTCTTTATCTACAAGACGAATTAAGATATTCAGATGTTAAAACATTTCATTGGCAAGACGCTGATATCCGTCGACGACGATTTATCCCTATAAAGAAAGATCTGTATCTCATTTGATCCCAAGGTATACTGATTAATATCCTCAGGTATATGATGGGCGAAACTTATTTCGGATGAAGATGGTAAAATTGTCTCGGACGTATTTTAGCGAGGCTTCCGAAAGGTGGCGAGGAGTTGCATTAAAAAAAAAAAACAAAGAAAAAAAGTCATGCCTGGTATCCAGCCGCGTTCTTCCCACCAATTGGTCTTTAATTTCACGCTTGTGAATGCACAAGACGCGAGGTGAATTTATATCTTTTTTTTTCTCTTCCTCTTGAGCTCTCATATCTTTCTTTTTCCTCTTTTACTCTCTCTCTCTCTCTCTCTCTCTCTCTCTCTCTCTCTCTCTTGTAGAGCACTGCGTAAGCCAGTGCGTGCACAGATTGGACTTACCATCTCGCTATGGGATTTGAAATGCGCGCGAAAGGCGCCCTAGAAACATTATGCGTCATCCATATGTAGGGAATTCTCATATCTGCCTATAAATAGTCCATAATACCTATAGAGGGTGTACTAAGACTTTTATTTTCCTGTAATAACTCAACTCAATCCGGAAGTTACTAAGAATATCTTAAAATCTTCATTTCCGACGGGATCTACGATTCTACGATAATCTTCATTGGTATCGAACGAAACTAATATTTCATCATGTATATGATAAGCATTATCAAGATGAATTTCTTAAGACGTACGTTATAGTGGAAAACGGTATAGCATAGCACGGTACAGGAACAGAGAGCTGGTTCGTGGCAAATATATCAAAACAGTTATTGCGGATTGTAAGAAGACTCATAATTTCTGAGTTTGTTTTGTTTCTCGAAACGGTCTACGGCCCGTCCGACCCGCTAAGAGATGTTTGAGGTTAGGTTAGGGGGAATGTTTGGCGGCGGAAACAGCGGCATGATAGCGCATTTAACCCCTCGCCTACTCCTAACCACAAGGAGCGTCTCTCTCTTTCTGGCAAAGTATTTTAGTACTCGATCTCACTCTTGCTCACCCTTCACTGTCTAGAGTCCTGGACTGTTGGAGGATCTCTGGCACGGCTTCAACCCTCTGGCTACTCTGTGTGCGAAAGCAGAAAACCTCCATCCCTTAACTCTCACCTCCCTCTTGCCACCCCTCTTTAGCCACCTTTATCCTTCCTAACTTTCATCCCTCTCTTTTTTTTTACTCCTTCTCCCTTTCTCCATTACAAATGGGATTGTCGTTCGGCACTTACTCTTCTCTTTGAAAATGATGTGTTTGCTACTCGTCGATGTGAACGGACCTTTAGTTCTCGCCCCGATAATTCCTTAACGTAAACTTTTCAGCTTGGCCCGTCAAGTTTTGATCTATAATCCGGAGGAGGATTGAAGATACTTGAAAAATTCTTGTTATCTAAACACTGATATAGATATACTTATTTATCGTCTATTTGTCGTAGCATTTATCGGAAAAAGACGTTTATCGTTCGATCGATAGAAAATATCGATACGATAATATTTTCTTCATTGATGCAAGTATCGACGGATAGAATGGGTTATGTTAGGTTGCGAAACTGATTCTTCGATTAGAGTCTCTATCAATCAATATTCAATGTGCATATTAATGACTGATTAATACTTAACTCCTGGTGCATTCTTTTACTGTATTTCTGTCTTTTTATTTA
>JARPRG010000665.1:238306-256421 GCA_031001745.1 Hartigia nigra | reverse complement strand
TATATATATATATATACACAACTTTGACTTACGCATAGAAATGATCTATCCTTGCATACATGGCGTTCCATAGAGGTCGCTTTTTCATAGGGTTTTGTAATCGGCTGGTTCATTCGTATGCGGGATACGCGCCCGCGTCAGCTAGAAGCTTATAAGTAACGCAGTAATGACACGGCCTGTCATTGCCGTACACTTTTCTCAGCTCATTGTCATTAGCTGCGCATTGATTTATTAATGCGAACAGGGAAATTCCGAGGTTGCGTGTGACGGTTCTCGCGGTTATTTTATTCATTTTTTTTTTTTTCATAATCTCGAAAAGCTAATTTCACATCTTTTTTTTTTTTATGATTTTTGTCCAAATTTATATGAGAAATTACACGAGGGTAGATGCGAAGATGATCGAATGATAGTTTATTGGAATAAGTGAGATTTCCTTGGCAATCTTATCAATTGTTCTTATCGCATCGGATTTTTGTTGCTGGTATTTGATAAGAAGTTATTTAATTAAAAAAATTTTGTGGAATTTTATGAGAAAAAAAATGTATTGACGACCTTACGTATGTTTATTAGCGTATGAGCTTTATCGGAATTGGAATTCAGGACGGTATCAGTAACGAGTATATTTGTTTATTATCAATTGATTATTGGAGTCTATAAGCAGATAACACGACTACGATTTTTTGTGGGAATATATTTTTATTTATTTATTTATTTATTTGTTTTTTTTTATAAACATTTTCTCTGTCACGCTGTTAACGCGTGGGACCTGACTAATCCTATATTAACCTGACTAATCAAATAATCATCAAGCACGACTGTGAAATTGTCCGACACTCGTGATAATTTGAAAAATGACTTCTGTATTTTTCTTTTATTTTTCTTTTTATTATTCAACGTGACAGATTGTGTCCATTTTCTTGGGACTTATCCATCCATTCTGATAATTTCTTATCCACATACATAGATAACACCAGTGACGGCACTGACTGTACAGTTAATCATTTATCGCGCAATCGCGTACGGTTATTCGCCACGTTGGAATCTTTAGTCTCATTAAGAAAAGATCGTCGACAAGAGTTCATCGCCATGGGCGTATTTTAGGGACCGTTCACACGGGATTACTTAATTGCCGAAAAAAACATGATATTACAAGGCCCAATCTGCATATCGGATATAGGGATCAGGCCCCGTTTGTTTCCGCAATGCTTTTATAATAATAGACCCACGTTAATTGAATGGGCCTTAATCATATATTTTTTTTTTTCATATTGGAATAATAAGATAGATGCAATGTTTTCGCGTTTTTTTTTTTTTTGTAAAAAAAGGAAAAATAGTATATCAAAGGTTTTATCTCATACGGAACGTGTCTATTCGTACTGATCTTCAATTTATTGCTAATTAACAAAAAACAAGAACTGCCAATGTTAGCCGCTTGTCGAGAGCACATATGATTATTAAGAGTGTACTTTAATTATTTGCGAATATTTATTATGATTTCTCATGCGCGACCATGGCAATTAGCTAAATGATCACGTTAAAGAAATGAAAGATTTCGCTAAGGCACGCTCTCTTCGTAAGGCCCCTTTATACTTTACTTACTCTTATATCATCAACCGCGGTAAATACCATATTACGTTCATGATAATGACTCGATCATTATATCCCTATACGAGGAATAATTATATTCATTCAAAAGACAAAAAAAAAAACTAAACAAATTTTGATAGGGTAATATTTCTTTTTTTTTTTATAATTTGTCCATTATATTTGTTCCGTACAAATTTCTTGTTTGTTCCATGAAAATTTTCGAAATTCAGAAACGGCTGATAAGGAGTGTTTGTATAAAGAAAAAAAATACAACAGCTAACGGCAGATAACTTCTATCTAAGTATTTTCTTGGATCTTTGAATTTAATTCTTTGATTCTTCCTATTGCATTGGCAACCCTTTTCTGGGGTCCTCCCATAGGCGGTGCACGTCCTGTATACCAGGAGGACAAGTCCCGATAACAAAATAGTCCAAGAAAGCGTGTATCGACGATAAATCAGCGGTATAGCATTCCTAAGATAGCGCTCGCTGAAAGTCATTACGGTGGCAAAGTAATTCCCAACTAAGTAAAGCAATAAATACATAATGCATCCGGCGAGTTTCCCACACGCGTTACCACAGAGAGCCAGTTCCATGAAATCATGCATCACGACGCGGGACGTTACGAGTCACGGATTTATCTCGCGGGATGAAAACGACTCTCTCGCCATTTTCTAATGCTTGCTAAACTTTTTACTTTCGCACCCTATCCTCGCCGAGGTTATAGACACTTCGCAATGCCTTTTCAGAATAGAGAAAAAAATAAAAAAATTAAAATTTATGGAAAACCGTTAAATCCACCATAACAGGTAGCGTAACGTGTTCGAAACTTTTTCTATGCATTGGAAACACCGTACAGTATATATTAGCATAACGATATATTAAATTCGCGATAACTTCTAAAATATCGTATTTTTTCCGTTTTTTTTTTTTCCAGAAGTCACTAATACTTTACGAATCTATCGTGAAATCTCGATGCAGAATTACGTAACGAAGGTAAACGTCGTACCAGTGTTTTAGAACTTGGAAAATTAGTAGGAATTTATTCTAAGAGCGTCTGAATCTTCCAGGTGAAGATCGAGAGCGAGATGCTGTGTATAACCGGTAACTTTCCTATGCAGGATGATCTGGATATGGAAAAGTACATAGAGGTCGACCTCAAGGAGGATCTTCCCTTCGTCAAGGACTCTGACTTCTTTCCACGGACTGGCAAGGTCCTTTCTTCTGCGACAGAGTCCGTTGTCCGGGAGTACATTGACCTCGGATAGAACCTAAGAGCTCTGAGCAATGGCCGACTTCTCACGTGCTCTACATGTAGGATTGATTTTCCGGATCGACGAAGATCAATACACGCACGATCTGTATGACAAACGTGGAAAGCTTCCTGTATGTGATATATGCAAAAGACAATTTTTCAGGTAAATCAATGATACTAATAAACGACTAATTAAATTGATAATTCAAATTGACGTTCATTTTTTTTTGTTTTTTTAATTTTTCAAGATCAATTACGCCGAAGGATCGTATACTCGTCCACTCAGGACTGTAACGTTGGGCAGTTAAAATAAGGGCCGTTGAGCGTTAAGGTCTGGAAGAAAGGATTGGTCCATAAGCAATCTTCGAAGGATCACAACATAGTTCGCAAAAACTCGAAGCCTTCCGAACGCTTGCAAGAAGAGATTTATAAGGCCCAGTGGTCTTAGGGCCCATATGATTGTTCACACTACGGATGTGCCATACCTTTCCGATATCTTCTACGCAAGATTCAAACGTTCTTTAGTACCGAAGACCCAGATGGTTAAGAGCAGATTCGAGTGTGAGATTTGCAAGCAGAGATTTCATCTCGAACGTACCAACGCAGCATCACGTACTTGTGCAATATGGTGAGAATTTATTAATATGCAATATATCATTAAACTATGCTTTCTTACTTTTTTACCTTAAATTATATTTCAGGCATAAGAGATTTTAGAGCCTTAAGGTCCATATTTACCAAAATAAGGCATAGAAAGATTATATACAGTAATATGAATAACAAAAAATATTTAAATAGAAAATCCATGGAAAATATTTTTTCGTCTGTTTCCTTCTGGTTGGTATCCCTATGAATAAAGTTTGAGATAGGCAAAGTTATTATCAATGGTAATATACAGTTTGATCAACGTTATAATACTCTTAATTTCATAAGCGTCTATATAGCACTGTGGTCAATTGTAAATTATAATTAAACAATGTCATTGTAACTGTTAAACATAAGTGAAGAAACTTAAAAAAAAATTTTCAAAGTTATCTTGCGTTTCTAATACATGCGAAGATGAGACTTTGCATACTGCTGAATTGCTCATCTCTAATAAGCACTTTGCCCATGGAAACAATACGATTAATTCAAGAGTAGATCAGACCAGTCTTCGAAGCTATGCTATACCTCCTACTTAAGTTAGGTATCGAAGTATCGCGTAATTATAGTGTTTTCCAGTATTGGCCGGACGTGACGACCGCTGCCCTCTGTACCGTTCTTAGAAATTAGTAACGAACCAACATGGAACGTCCTGTAGAAACAATCTACTCCATATACTTACAAAGGAGACACAGAGAATGACTACTGGCAATAATAATTTTCATAATGGCCAGTTCGCAATTAATAATTCTGAATTGGTCGCTGCGATAATATTTTTCTCAAATCAAATTAACCTTCCCACACCATCCTATACCTATATAGGTACGTATATTATTCTTACTTGTATAACCAGTATCGTAGAATTTTTGTATTTCAGGTAATAAGACTGTTTTCAGTTTTTTTAGGTACGTGGGAACGACGTGCTAAGGTGCGTGCTCCCAGCACACGCTCATATACAGTAATCTGAGAAGAGTCAGGACAGATCGCATCTCTGATTCAGCATCTCTGCTCCAGCGTACCAGTCTTTGACAATGCCGACTCACCTTCCTGCAGGATCAACCAAGAAACAGAATTCCTTTTGGTGTACAATAACTTAGCGAATTTCACATGAAAGATTTTGGCGAAATTGACTAGGATTTTTTCTTGAAAAATCTTTTTTTACTCCGTAACCGATCCTGTTAATTCATGATTTACTTGTTATTTTAATCTTGGGCAAAAGAGAATTATTCAAACTTATTTAAGACTTGCTTCGTACGTATGTCAGTCACAGGACATGCGCACGTCTAATTATAATCGGAAACTTCATGAAATTGTGAATCGCAAATATGGAGCTGTAATTTATCTCCGTTATGCATAGTCACGCTAGGGACTTATTTAGATAGAGATCACTTTAGTTATTAACAATGGCGACTAGCTTGTTACAATACCCGAGTAGTTGTCTGCTCCGTTGCTATATGCTAATTTATCTCGCAGGATGTTATACGTTCTGACTCTCCTTCTATAACTTTACAGTAGACTGTACTCATTTCTCATTCGAACGACGAAACGCGTGCACGCGCCACGTTAAATACGCCCATGAAATTTTTCTGGCAGTACAGATAAAAATGGTGGATCGAACGAAGAGACGAAATAAAAATATATCGTGGATGGTATAAGGTATATATATACTATACGGGAAGTAGTAGTAAGGGGGTTTTATACGTAGGAATTAAATCATGGCGATGTCGATTAGTATTGACAATGGCGATTAAAGAGGACGAATAAGTGGCCAGTCCGTAATGACCATGGAGAGCGTAGTGAGTAGTGAGCACTGTAATTTCATTGATAATATTTAAATAGAGGCTTTTAATAGCTGTCTTCTCTTGGTCGGTATTAGTGTGGGGGGGTCTTATTGGGGGGCCCCGAGGGCCCCTTTCTTTACCTTTACACTCCCGCCTCACGATCTTATACACTCTCGACACAGCTTCCTCTTGTTTCTCCATCCTTCTTTACCTTCTGTATTTTTTAGCTTCCTCCTTCTCTCCCGGTATCTTTTTTATTTTCTTCTCCTTTTCCCAAGCTGACATGCGCAGAGGCGTACTATTTATCGAGTGGGCCCCGTCATTATTTCATCGAACTCTTTCAGCGCGTCATTAATCGAGTCTCAGGTCCCCCTCTTTTCTCCACTGTAGGCCCGGGTATACACACCTCCCACATGCCCATCCCCTGTAAACAAGCGAATTAACGGTATCGGCATGGGGAGGCAGGTGGTTAAAAAAAAAGGCGCGCAATTTGAAATTTCAAAGGCTCCCAAGTCTCGAGTCGTGCCGTACAGAGATCCAAAAATGGAATTGCGAACGATCTGGATGTAAATGACCAAAGAAGTATTCTGAGGGATATCGATGAGAGATATCGATATAGGTACCAAACAACCTCGAGTTTTTTTCTCATGCGTGCAATTTGATACAATCTAATTGGATATGAAATTAAGTCAACGAAATTCCGACAAAAATTCAATGCCCTACCCTCCTACCCTCCATTCCTGAATCTTCGTCTTCGACTGTGGACTTCAGCTTTCCGCCTTCGCGTTACCATACTTCTTCTTCTTCTTCTTCTTCCGTCTCTTTCTTCGTTTCTTTTACTTTTTTTCCCACTCGCTCCTTCTACTTCCCTTGGTTCTCCTTTTCCTTCCACTACGCCGTCCATTGGCATCGCGACGGGGCGATATTTGAAATTTATATTTCCCGAGTGCGCGAATCGGCCCTGACGCATCCGTCATCTTTTTCAGTTGTAAACCCGGTCGCATAATTGTACAACTGCATAACGAACCGCCCGGGTGCATTATGTCCGTTTGAGTCAACATCGGGGGACGCATCGATGTGCATCCTATAGAGATGCAGGTGCATTACTTACTCCTTCGAGGATTTAATGATACGAATAATTGTGTTTTTCACTGAATTAAGGATACATGTATATAAATGGACGCCGTGATTGTCCTCCTGAGCGTCCTCTACCATTGACTACACAGCCACCAAGAGAAGCTACCTGGAATATACGTTTACGTGAAGGGCCGTAGCTGGACAAAAAGTCTACAAGACTCGGGATAGACTGTTAGGTAGTGCTCGGGGGCGGGGAGGGACTGATGCAAAATAAATCGGTCTGTAAAACGGGGCCTAATTAAACCTCCTGAGGCCCATGGTAGGGGCCTTCATTGTTACCGGGATACATCGAGCTTGAAGTGTAGTACCTATACTTTACCTTTATTCCTTTTGTCATTCCCTGATGAGAGTGCTGATTTAACTTGGCGTAGCCTTAGCGTAATTATCATTGATTTTAATCGATAAATATCGATCTTCGTAGATTCGATAATACCTACAGGAGACTACGTTATGGGATTGAATTATAAATAGAGATATTTATGTGTCCAAGGGTAAGACTATCCATAGATCCATTCTATCATTCCATGGATCCTTCCACCCTTTCATTCTTCGATCCTTCCATCCATCCGCTGCCGCTCGAAGGAAGCAAACAACGCAAAAACTGGCGAGCATTGTCCCGGCCCCAGAGAAGATGGACTCTAACCGTGGACGCATGCATACCTACCAACTTACCAACCTACCGGACGCAGCAACCTTCTGACTACCTCCTGGCTACTTTTGCTGTTGCTGCCGGTATAGCGGGAAGACGAGAGGAGAGAAAGAAATAAGAGGGCGAGTGAGGAGGAAGGAGAGGAAGAGGGAGCCCGTGATAGGGGGTACGGAGAGGACGTTAGGAGCGGTCGATTTGATTTTTAAATGCAAACAAATCTACATCGTGGCAAAAGCGCCGCCGACCGTCACTCAGTCAGAGTCCGTCAGCGGTGCTGGCTTGCGGATTTTTTCAATCATCACAGGCCGGTTCGACTGCTCCTTCCTTCCTTCTTTCTGCTTGGAACTGACCCGCTCCTTGCCGTCCCACCGTGGTAATCGTCAGGGCCGCATGGGGGGCCCTCCATACGGCCCTGATCGCGAGAACGACTCTAGTACGACTTACTCCTATTTTCTTGGCACGAGTTAAAATTTTGAGAAAATTTGGAATTTTTGAAAAAAAAAAAACATTTTTCTTAGGTATTTATTCTGGACGCTGGTAGGCTTTGTTGGAAATTTAATAATGATCTGTTTTGCTTAATCGTATAAATTTGGCGTTATCGAAATTTTTGGTATTTTTTAATGAATCCATGTTTAAAGGCTCGTTCACAGCAGGCAAGAAAGAGCGATTCGATGTAATAAAGGCCTAAGGTTCCCCGTAGGGTGTAATTGCCGCTTGCTCGGATGCATCGCTTGTCCCAGCATAGCTGCATGCGCGCGTCAACGTTCATAAGTTATGAAACGGTCGACGAGAAGGCATAATTGCTGGTGGATTAATGAGACGGCATAATTGCACGATAATCGCCGATCGTTTTATTAGACGCGGCGTCGCGGGGCCGCCGCGCAACGCAGGACCGGCCCGACTGAGAGAAAGGCAACTGACTGTACGAAAGACAGAAAGAGAGTACGAGACGGAAAAGAATTAAAAATAACAAAAAGAAGAAGGAACCAAATTAAAGGGAGGATATTGAGAAACGGCAGAGCTGTAAAGGTCTGTACACACATCTTCACCATATAAACGTACAACCAGCAAAGTCACATAAGAAAAGTAAGATAGAAGGAGGAACGCACCTCGCCGCATATTATTAAGGCCCAGAAACGCAAGAGGGTATGTCCGGCTGGTCAGAAATGACAATTACCAAAGGTCTCCCCCCCTCTTCGAAAGGGCCCACCGTCTTCGAAGAGGAACGCTCGCGCGGAATGCAACGTCACGAGCCGCCCGGATGCGACGTGGGAGCCAACGGGTCCCAGTTGGATCCCAAGTGGTCCCTTCCTCGAATGTCGCGTAAAAAAAATTCTCCTGTTCCCCTTTATCCCCTCCCCATCACCGCGCCGTTTAAATGATTCAAAATATTTTTGCACCAAGTACAATTTTCGTAATCACCCCCCCACTTGCACCTGGCTCATATTTAATTTATTCAGGAAGTCATCGCTGACCTTTAATCGCACGATGAACGCTTCTCTTCGGCATTGAGCTCCGTTCGACTAGTAGGGTTCAACGTGCCAACGTCAATTTTCTCTGATCCCGTTCACAGAATGGCGACATACCAGATAGCAGTAATCTCTAGTCAAGTCTTGAGGGCCGTTGGCTTCTTGGTAGATGAGGACTAAAAACCGGGGCTCCGCAAAGGGACATTTAAATGACATCGCCCGGTCTACCGTCGCTGGAATCAGCATCAGCAATAGTGGTAGTAGCAACAGTAGTGATAGTAGTAGTAGTCCGACAGGAATAACTGAGAAGAGACGCAGCCCGAGAGACTAGACAGACTTACGGACAGATGGACAGACAGACAGACAGACGGGATTCAGTCAGGTCTGACATTGCGACTTCCTCTCTCTTTCTCCTCCACACTACAAGATCCTTAAGGCAGCTTCATCTTCTCCTGCTTCTTCTTAAAACCTCTTCTTCTCCATCATCCTCCCCCTCTGTCCCGTACCTTGGCTCACTGGCTCAAATGGGGAAGCTGCGGGAGAGCAGAGTGGGGTAGGGGGATGCTAATCAGATGCCGACAACGTCGGCGACTTCAAAAGAGGGTAGCGTCGAGACCTCGTCACCAGGTTGGCTTCTTCGGCCTTTATTTGAATGTCCGCCTTCTCTTCATGGCGGATGACAATGCCACTCTGGACCTTCCTACCTCCCAACTGTATCCAAGCATCCTAGACAGGTAAACCATCCTTCTCAGGGAATTCCCATAACGTTCGCGACGTCCGCAGCGCAGATCTTACCTCTTATCAGTTAAGATTTCAGGATATTTCGGAAGGCCTGTTGAGATGCTGGGACGTATTCTCAATAGAGTACCAAAAGATTTTCTCTTGCGTTAAGGTATGCATATACCGATACACATAACCTTCATGCGTGCTCAGGCTTATATACGTGTAATATATGTTCCAAGAAATATCGCGCGAGTTCCAGAGGTTATGAGTGGAGCATAAAGATGTTCTTTGAGGCGTCGGACACCTGTGCGGCTCTGCATACGTGCACTATCCCCACCCTTCACCTTTTTTTAACTCAATTTTTTTGTTTAACCTTCTCCCCTTATCCTCCTCCGCACCACCTACTTTTCTTATTATTCCTCTTTCTTTACCTCCTACCTACCTACCTTATGCTCCTTCGTGTAACGTACGCGGGCACACCCGTGCATCCCTTATACGTATTACAGCCAATGTAACCATGTAGATACGTACGTACCTACCCTACATTAAGATTCAGCCGATGATAAGGACGACTTTACGATCTCACGCTCCGACGATTCATAGCACGGCAATATGAACGGACGCCGTTTACCGGGCTTCACTTGTATTCCAAGATACGAACTTTGAGACATTGGAATAAACGTATCGATATTATATACGAGTTACAATAGGATCTACAGATAATTACAGATAATAAAATGATATAATATCTAATGATATGATTTAGTCAAGGTGATATAATTATTATCTATTGTACAGTGTGATACTGGCTTTACCTTTATTATATTATTATATATCCCAAGGGTGGCTATTGGTGGAATCGTCAGATCATGGTGTATCCTGTTGCATATTTCACCTCTAAAACCCTTTTACCATCTAGCGGAGCTGCTTCGAGCACCGGTGTGTAAATCAAACGCGCGTTGCCCGCTTGTAAATCTCCGGGTAAGTACACACCGCCTGAGATAATTTACGCAGCCGCTTCTCCTTTGACGGGGTTAGGTTAGGTTACGTTAGAACTGGCTCGTAGCGTATTCGGAGATTATTTCAGAAAGACAAGTCAGGATTGGCCGAGCATAAGGACGAATCAAAGATAGGATACTATTGGCTCGGACTTCGTGAAAGCAGTAGGCATCGTTAATGTAAACAGACAAGACGTGCAATAATGGACACGCGTCGACAGATTAATTGCCTTGCGTATAACTGCGTGGATGTTTTTCGAACTAATAAAATCTTGATAGTGGAAAATATTAAAGAAAGATAATGATTCTTATCTTGTCTGACCCGTGAACGACGGGAAGCTCGTATATCAGTTTCTACCTTCTACCTGTGTTAAAGTGTATTGGTCTCTCTACGTGTAGATATATAACTAGTATACAGTCGTTATGTACTATAGACTACAGTATAGTATACTGGATATAGATAGACGGTATTACTGATACTATATTCTAGTATGGTATTCTATACAGGTGTAATGGACTGGCATGTAACATGGTAACGCAGTATGGTGTTACTTCTTGGATGGGACCCCATGTGTACCAACTGTATAGCCATGGTACGACAGGTGGGCTAGTTTCTTGATAAATGAAGTGAGAACTCCCTGCTACTTATCCGCCGATGCATCAAATCTGTCCGGATGCATCGAACTGTCTGTATTAAAGGTGCTTGGTACTCGAAAGTGCACTGATAGGTATTACGGGGGGGTTTATGGAGCTTCTTCGAATTTAGAATAAAGATTAGAATAAACAATTTTTGATTTTCTTTTCTTTCATTGATAACTTTCTTGCCCTGTTTTAAGAATGCAGTTTCGTATCGGATTTGTCAGACGGAACTAGTGAAGTAAGTGATTGGGATGGTGAGGAATTTAATGCACTTGGTGGCTATTTGAATGCAAAGTGCATTTATTGTTTTGTCCCCTGCTGCGAATGTCGGAATTCAGGTTGGGATCGTTGCTTCATGAAGCCTTGAATTTTACGGTGGCACGGAATGCAGAGTCTGGATGGATGATATATTGGGAGATGGAATTCGTGCATATGGGTATGTCATGTGCATTCACACTTATGGGTTTTATTTATCGCTTCTTTTCAATATAAAGAGTTTTGTATGCATATGGGTTTTGTGGACCTGCTGACGATTTTTAGGTTTTATTTTCAGGACTGCAAGCCTTGGATACTCTATGTGCTGGTATGGTTTGCGTATATAAGTGCATATAAGCATATGCAGTTTTGTAGGTTGGATCTGTAGCAGAATTTTATGCACTTTTCATATGTGGATATATGCACTGGAGATGCACTTATATGCACATCATGGATTATTTATCGGCCCTTTACTTGCCACAGGATCTATCTGCATTTTCTGTTATACCTGCTTGTCGTTATTTACGTACCGGTCCAGAGGCTGGGTCAAAGTTCATACTGGAATTGCGATCGTTTCGGTGCAGCCAACAAAGGGAAACGAATTTTCCTTGGATTCCTCGTTCGTTGCAAGATTCATTTTCTCCTGGAGAAACTAACCCTGGAGGTTATTCGTCTCTTTGGCCTTAGAGGATGGTAGGCCTTGGTTAAGGGTGGCTTTTTCTTTCCTTCTCTCTCTCATTCTCTTCCCCAATACCACGCGGTCGTTAACGACTTTTAGATCATTAGTTACTGAAACTACCAATACAATTATCGGGCCTTGGAAATTTATTCCCTTTAATCTCGGCTACACCAGACAACACCATGATTGGCCCACCGTAATAAGTTCTATGGATATATCTATATACTGCTTTACAGAAATCTACTGCAGCTCCAATGCAGTTCTTTGATTTCCTTTTCAACCTCTTCATTCTCTTTTTAATTCCTCCTTACTCCTGGGTATACCGGTAATTCTTACACCCTTGCTGTTCAAAACAATTAAACAACTCCATAAAAATTCAACTGTTCTATTTGTAAATTTAATAATTTCACATGAAACCAAATTAGGACTGGTCCCAAAAGGTATCTCAAAAAGTCAAGCGAAAATAATTTTTAAATTAATCAAATTAAAGTCCAGTATACGTAATACCGGTGCAGTAGAGAACCCAGCATAAGGAATACAGGAAACATTTGCAGAAGTCATTATATTTTCTCATGGTGTCGCGAGGAGCTTAATCAGGATGGCAGCCGAGTGGAATCAGCAAGGACTCCATTAGTATTACTCCCTTCGTATCTCTGACCCGGAGCCACGATCTCCAGGGACTCATTGTCCAACCTAATAACCGCAACTTTTAATTGAATTTGCGACTGGCACAAATCAACTTTCCGTTCGATTCTGTTGCCCATCCGTACTTTGCTGATTGGTGCCTCCACTGTTCACCCTGTGGATTACTCTCGCCAATAGTAATTGCCGCCTCTTTTATCAATTCCAATGTAGCAGTCGTTTCTATAATTTCATCTGTATCTATGATCAATGAAAATTTCAAGACACTCCACATAAATTTCCTACATTACACCTGGAATTGCGTGACAATAAATTCATAATTTTCATCTACGAATCAATTCCTTAAGGATGATACCAAGACTCTCACTGACAGTCAGTTAATTAGAATGGACGATTGACTTAATTGCAATTCTTTATGCAGCCAATCCTGCAGCTTCGTCCATTAAGGTAATCTCTTTGGCGGGCGAGAAGCGCGCAACTCTTAGCATTCGGCCATTGTCAGAGCCGCGCCTCAAGCCTTTGTGTAATTGATCCGCTTCGTTCGCACTGAATGCCAGCAATTACGTCTCTATGCGCGAAACCGCTCCATGTTTATTCATACGGCGATATACGAGAGACACGCCGCTGGGACATTGAGGCGAGGATTTTTATACGCTGCGTACGGGAGCCTTATGTTTAGTCTTATGGAACTTTATGATACATGCGTACTCGCCTTTACGGAATATATTCCATGGAAACAGAAGGATCTTAGAAAAATGTTTACTCTTTATTAGACGGTATATGTATATATGTATTGTACATATATATACATATATATATATAGTGTTAATACAGCTGTATGCCGATAGGTGGGCATCAAGTCTATGTCCAACATGGCCGATGACTTATTTATAAAAAATCACGTACTTCCATCTATTAAGGTATTTCAATTTTTGAAAAAAAGGGTGCATACCGTTATTCTTCCCCTATGTTGGTTGGGAGCATTGATTTTCAAGCGACTCCACGCGTTTCCTCCGCCCAGCACCAGATGGCTGTAGTTGCCTTTGTATAAGATAAAAAAGACGCAGGATAATTAAACGAGCAAAATTCTTTTTTTTTTACGTTTAACGATTTTTTATTTTATTTTATTGTCAACTTGAGTCGATAAATAGTAAATCAATATTATGGATCTTGGTTACAGGATGAGTCTCCTCCTCGTGCTACGGTGACAATGCACTTCGGTGCATCGACTAGACTCGTGCATTCCAGTCAAAGCTGGTGCGTGACACCAGTGACGTCATATCCTGAAAGACGCGTGACACGTAGATCCGTCGTAGGTGGGCATATTATTTTGATGCAAGTCAGTCAATGCAGCTGCAACGTACGAGCGATGCAACTCGCTGAGATAAAAGCAGATCAAAGCGGCACGACTATTAATCGATATATTGATTTCGAGTAGTATCAATCACTTGAACGAGGTTATAATTAATTTGCTTGATAAAGAAAGGGATTGCATATTATGCAACGTGCAAAATGGGTGCATCCAGATGCATGATGCAGCGACCGATCAAGTAAAATACGAAACGTTCTCACGAATTCCCTATTAGATGAGCTATAACACAATCTTAATGCACTTTATGCACTTTATCCACAACTGCATACCGTTGGTGCATCACGAATCAATCAAGCCTTAAGGAATTGACGCATTGAATCGTCTCCTCGCGTATTCTCATTTAATGGCGACTGGTTCGGCATTTAATATCTTTGCAGGACATTGCCGATTATGCAGCTTGCAAAGTGCATTAAGTATCTAGCACGTTAGTGCATGGCTCTCCCACATTAACAGTCTCGTATTAGTCGCACGCAACCGGCTGGCGAATATGTGAAAATAATATATGTTCGTAGCAATTACATACGGCAACTCCGTCATAAGCATTTTTATTATGGAGTTGCAGCAATTGGTCGTTGTATTTCCAATATTGCGTTTGCATTAAAACTGTCTACTTATGAGGCCCATTGGAATTCATTTGTCATAGGAGCCCGGAGAACTTCCCTGGATTACATTTTATATATATACATATATATCATAAACTGCAGCAGAGCATTGAATTTACTTACACGATAGCTTATACATAGATACATATAACGACTGCAGCGCCCACGGCCATTTACGGCGAATTTAACCATTATTACGATGCCAGTGGCATAATGAAGGTGAGTTTTTATCGGACTTGCTTAGGCCAACCTAGTCGTGAGCGGCAACGCGTTGTCGCTGCTATAGTTCCAATTCTCACGGTGTCCCTTATGGACAAGTACTTCAGACTCCCACCAGACTTACCACTGACTATTTCATACCTGACAGTCAGACTGTCTTACGTTAGTCTCATAAAAGACTGGCTTATAGACTATAGCTTTTACTATACCTATACAATCTATACTATTGTACGTAACTGCCTGTTAACATTAGAAACTTGTCTCTGTATTTTTGTGTTCTCTTGACTATTTATAATGCTTAATTAATTAATTTTAATAAAGTCACGTGTTCGTCGTTAATAATTATTAGGAATAATTATCAGCTATAATTTTGTAGCTGCCAAATCTTTCGCTAATAATTTCACTTGATTTCCTCGAAGCGCCATCTTTTTCTGTCTTTCTGTTGGCGTTCATGGACCGTCTCTCTCACTCTGCTACTTCATCCTCCTTCCTATTCTCGCGCTGAGTGAAAAGTTTTACTCGGGTTATTACACCCCGTCCCACCGGTGCATCCCCCCCTCCCCCCCGCGACACCCCCTCAGCTCATCCTTCCCTCTGACTCTCTCAGTCGTGGCTTCCATCCAGCGTGCAAGTCCGTGGACGCAAACATAATATCATTACTATTTCGAAGTCTCGTTTTCTTATGAGTTCGAGAGGACGTAATGTACCTGGGCTGGAAATCCTTTGTTTGCCATCCTTATTGTTTTTCCACCCTCTTTTACTAACCCACCACCCCTACGAGCTACACCGAAACGTCCCGAAGTACCAAAACTTCTTGAGAAGCTTCTCCACTGTTGCGAACTCTTTTGCTATTCGCAGACCTTCTATTATTCTCACCCTTTAGGTAGTGGACTCTCTGGCTTTTTATTTGGTGATACATATGACGTCATTTCATTTATTATTATTATTACTATACTTGACAATTAATACTAGCTATTGTTAACGTTGATATGTCTCTCTTAGTATTTGTGCAATTTTTTTTTCAATCTTTCGATACGGTTAACGCTGCACCTGCAGAAAGTCACCCTGGGGCAGGTGCGAAGCTTGTATTCCACTTCAACAAGGTAATTATTTATTTTAAAGTTGTAAGTCGATAATTTTAAACCCTTAGGGGTGAATAGTAAATATCTAAATGATAATAGCGTACATATATATGAATATATATATATATACCGTTAGTATGAGACGTTTTTCAATCCATGGTCTAGACGTTAGAGTGAAGTAAGTTTAAGGCAGTATTGGAATACGGCCATATTTTATATCAAGAGGAAGAACCACCCCTTGAATTTATTGAAATGATACGATAGGCTATTCCTTGCTGGCCTATAGGGGTTGTAGGGAGGTGGGATGATCTGCATAAGCAACGCAACGCATACGCATTACGTAAATCTTGGAAGGAGCATGTCAAAGGAGAGGGATGAAAGAAGACGAAAAAGAAGAAGAAGAAGAGAGAAGGGGAGTAAAAGAATCGTCCCGGTTCTATCGACCAATCGTTGCCAGACCTGCGTACATCAGCGTGCCGCCTATAGGCCACCCCTAACCTGCTCCTACCACCCCCTCCCCCTCCCCCCGGCCATATTGTAAAATATGGATCGTGGAGGTGTACAACACCCTACCCCTGCGCACAGCTCCCTCTCCTCCATACTTACCCTCACCACGGACTCCGAGGAGGGAGAATTCATATTAAACTTCGAGGCAGATACTCCTGGGGGTATGTCTGCCTATGAAAAATTTTCAACCCCCATTTTTTTTTTATACCCACCAATAATTTCCTACCACCGCCTCTTCGGTACCACACAACGAAGAGAAACCTCTGGATGGGAATATATATATATTTTTTTCTTATTTTCATCCGAGAATTCGTAGACAGAAATATGTATGTTTTTCATCTCTATTTTTCGATCATTGCCCAAATTCTTGATAATGTCCTAATTTGGAATAACTACCCCTAAGTTCACGTGGTACTTGTCTTGTTTTTATTTATTGCACTTTTTATGTATCTGTAAGTATATTCAACGTCGCGACGCCATCTTGATAAGAGTTACGAGGCGTGGCTCGAGATATATTTCATAAAGAAATCCTTGCTCCTTACTCGCGTAGACCTCACTCACCCTTACGAGACCTCGTGCCGGTTCTCTCGCTCCACTTTGCGATAAATTCGCTGGGGCTCGAGTTTTGCGATAACGGCTTCAGCTACGATCGTACTTTGAGAATTCGCAAAGATGGAAACAAAGGGACGGCTCTTCACGTTATTTCTTTTTCTTCGTGCAGCAATTCAATTTCCCGCCTCCCCTTCTCCTCCTCCTCCACCTCCCCACAATGCAATAGGTAGTACCGTGGAGACATCTATACTGAAACAAGTATAGCATGAAATATACATGGGACTATTAAAGTTCGAAGTAAACAAAGAAAAAAGCGAATAAGAAACAGGGTTAACAAAAATGGCGGGAATATTCAAAACTATTTGAATAAATATCTCTGGTTCTTGGGCGTCGGACGATTTTTCACAGCGTAGAAAAATTGATGACGCCTGGCGACGCTCCAGCGTCGTTATGCTCCGCCTTTGAAATAAATATTCGTAACGGATATACTATTACTTCTGTCACGACGACGTTATCAGCCTGATATCGCGATAATATAGCTGGACGATAATAATTCTTCGAAAAATTCCAGAAATCTCGTCAGGTTGCGTATTTTTATTTCTTAACTTTTTTATCGGACTGTCAATAGACATTGGCTGGGGATTGTATTCTAAGAAAAGAAAAAAAAAAATTATCTAATGTATAGCCGTGTATATCTATTACAATGTGAACGAAGCTTAAGGGAACCGCAAAGTGGATATGGCCTGCCTATATAAATGCATGAACGCGCGTGCTGTTAACTACCCAGATGTAGATGGATAGCCAGTAGGTACATCCCGGTGTCCCGTGTCGGCATTCTGACGTGCGTACACGCACCAAGCAACAAGTGCGTGTGTGTGCCAAGATAGACAGAAGGTGCGCGTAGAGTCGGCGAAGATCAAAGAACGCCCCCATACGCGATGATTTCTTGCAAAAATTCGTGTTCCACGTTCCTGCTTTTTTAATGGTTTCCAAGAGGGACGACTATATAGAAACTGCTGAATATACATACGTAGAAATATATTCGTAGAAGTCATATACGAGCACACAGGAAAAATGTCACCTGATGTAATTCTTTATGGTGGAAAAACAAAAACACTTTTTTTTTACTATAACCAAACAACACCATAACACTTGTTAAGCTACGATATCGTTCATGTGAATTTCTATGGTTTATTGCTCTAGCCTCACGGATCTTACCTTTAACACTAGTTACAATATGGACCCATCCGGATCTATGGTGCACCATCATCTTGTAGTAAGTTTTGTATTGATACCCCATAGAATATACTTATATGGTGAAACGGA
>JARPRG010000665.1:181042-226947 GCA_031001745.1 Hartigia nigra | reverse complement strand
GTACGGTACTGGTACTGGTAACAGCAGCAAAAGCAACAAGAGTGGTAGTACCTACTGTTCGTCTGAAAGAATTTCTTCCTACTCGCTAACTGACAATCCACTCCCATAGGTCAGAGTTCGGTGTTAGGAGCTTCCTGTACTTTTATACCGCGTTACACCATTATTTATTTACTTAAAGATTTTGCGATATTTTCAACAACAAGAAAATTTCCTTTTTTGCGGATGTTCCTTTAAGTTCCATTTTAATATCAAGTATTGCAATGACGATTTCGAATTTTTTTGTAATAGAATTTAACTGTGTCTGTAATGGTTATTGATCATTTTCTTGGGCTTTGACTATATACCGATCCCTCGTTAGGCATCGTCATTATCTATTAATCTAATCGAATCGATCGGGTAACGAGGCTTAATTTGAAATTGAGCGAAATACCGATCAGTAACGGTACACGGAAATTATCCTAGTTTCTCGAGTAGCTGTTAATTTAATATTTTCTACTTTGAACCCTACGAGATATTTCGGTAGTGTTTTCTCTTAGGGATATTCCAGGGATTTATTATTCTAGGGATTTCTTTGTTTCAATCAAGGATTATATTTCTATATATGATAGTTTTGTAAGCTTCAAAAATTTCATGCGTAATTAATACACTAGTTACTTCGTATGACCACGGTAATAGGACATGAGCGTAGAACGCTAGTTAGCGGTAGCCATAATGGCGGTGCTTGTCGCACGATCTAAAATGGCTGCCAAGCGGGACGTGCAATTTCACTGGGTTGGTCACCCTCGCTGCATCCTGGTTGCAATCGATAATTTCATTATTTTTTTTTTCTTCTTCTACTTCCTTTATTTTTCCATTTTTTTTGTTGCACTCTCGCAAAGATTATCCGTCGCTTCGTTAGAAACTATGTGCGTTGCCGGTTCGCGATACGAGTAAGTGGCGCCTTTCTCGCTTTTACCGCCATTTTCTTTTTAACCCCTTCAGCTGCTTCGCGTTAGAACTATATTATCATCATTATTCCTCGCTAACCTGTAAAATCGCTGAGAGACTCAGGCAACATATCGGAATCTGTTAACGAGTGCAGAACAATGATGACGATATTGAATCGATAACAATCGCGTGTATTGCCGTTAAACTATTAATGACGGACTATAGGATCATCAAGGATCTTACCAGGATTTCAGTAATAAGTACGATCGGTAAATTGTCGTGGATCAGGGAGGGGGGGAAAAAAAAAAGAAATAGTACAGCCAATAATATCCAGGTGGTTAACAAGGTAATAAATGATCTAAGGATTCACTTGATGATCTTGCAATGATCCAGACTCCATATGCTCCTCTATCCACTTTCAAGGTGACATGATTGCATCTCTTATTGGTCTCGGTAGATTCCACTGCACTGGCAACTCGTCCGGTTTTGGTCTGATTGGTGAACAGTCCATGCGCCTGCATTTCTCGGAGACAATCATTGGCAAAGAGTGGCTAACCCGTCTGACATTAAGTATTTTAATTTTTCGATATTTGTCTTAGCGAAATAAGCAAAAATAAGTCAATTTTTTGTAATTAGCCTTAAATAAAAATATATAATTTTTACCATTCTCGAGGTATATCATTTTTTAATTAATTGCATTTAGACTCTAATGGCGATACTGAAAATTCCCTAGGAACAAATATAACCGTATAAATCGTACAGGGACAAATTACTCGGTGTATCTATAAAAGTGTATCCAGAAGATAAGAAAAAAGTGATCAATTAGTTCCAATACGTCGTTATCTTGTACCGCGTATAAGATCGATGCAAAATTTACAGTATTGATTTCGCGAAGCGATAAACCAACGGCAGACACCGCAAACGTTATGGTACACAAGTAGCAAGTAGGTATGGCGTCTAACAACACGGACGATTTCCACGACTCCATCTCCTCTGTAAAACCCAGGATAAACCGACCGTGCCTCTCCCATTACAAACGACTAATTACTAAACTGCCCTGTCCACCTAATAAATTATGGCTGACACACGCCACACACGTTTGAATCGCGGAAAGAATTCTCTCTTTTACGTCTTAGAAAAAGAGAGAGAGAGAGAGAGAAGAGGGTAGTAGTAGTAGAGAAGGGGGGAGAGACTCAGCAGAAATCAAGTGTCCAATAAAAGCTCTGATTTTCCCCCTGGAAAGTCTAGATCATCCGCCATAAGTGCAGCCATTAGATCCATATTAGGTAAAACAGATAATCTTTCAAAATTATCTATCCAAAAATATAGATAGAAAATAAAATAATATGAACATCGAAACATATAATTGTACGTTATAATTTCTTTTTTTTTTTTGTAATTACAAAATTCAATCTTACGGAATCCCAATATGGATCAGTATAGGAAGATCGATAAATTTTTCTTACTTTTACTCCATGCAATTTATCTGTACAATTTGCGCGACACTTCTGAAGTCTTTGTGTGTTGTATAGTGGCAGCCACTACCCAGCGCACTTAGCTAGCTTGGTAGGTACGTGTCACGCGTGTTACATTTCAGACCCGTATACGGTAGATGGTAGAATATTACAGCCATTAATCAACGCCATGCTACGCTCTAGGTGACGAGTCTGACAGAGCTGCGAAGATCGTGCACTTAGCCATGTTGGATTTTACTTTTGCCGGGGTTTGCTTTGTAGACGAAGAATTTCCACGTGTCTTTCTGGGATCCGGTTGTCTTCCTTGTACACTTTTTTTTATACTCGCTGTTCCTCTAACACTGGGTACCCGCTTGCATAGTTACGTCCCTGGTATTTCTCATAAAATTCTATGAATTTATATATATATATATTCCGTAATTAGAACTTTGTCAAATGTAATATTTCATAGGTACTTTAGGTAGTATGTATTCTTGTACATACATTTATATATATATTGATTCCAGTTGGACTTACCGGACAGTGCTTGCAATATTGCAGGTTAGATGTGTTTTTAATTCCGCATAAGTCCGTCGGTCGGTAGGTTTACTCCCAGGGGAGAAGACGTTATTAGCAGAGGCATTAATCAGAGCTAGGTTGAAGGTTGATGGTCGTGGTGGTAAGACGTAGGGGAGGGGTTGGTTGGTATTCTTGAAAAAGTATTAGTACAGCGTTGGGGTAGTAGTGAGCACCTTAGAGAGAAAAGGATAGGGTGAGATATGAAACGTAGTAAAAGTTAGCGAAGCCACCCACCCTCCGTATCCAGCATCCACGATTTTCCATCCCCTTCTTCTCTCCACTAAAGATTCCTCAGAGCATCCTTCTCTAGATGCTTCTCTCTTGTAGTGTATGGTTTCCCGTCTTTCCGCGACGCCGACAGCGCCGCCAAGCGGCTCGCAGATGAAACGTTTTAATGAAAAGATGGCGTCGGACAGCAAGGGGATTCCATACGGGGGTGTTGGACTCTTCTCTCCTTTTTTCCGCCCTTCTGCATCCTCCTTCTTTCTTCTTTTTTTTTCGTCTTCTTCTTCTTCTTCTCTCGCTAAGGCATACTAGCCTTCTGACGTTGGCATTACCGCTGGTACTGGTAGGCGTTGGGGATGTTTTAGTTCGCTCATCAGAAACCACTGCATGAGTCGAGGCTCAAATGAAATTGCCGCTATAAAAATGATGCCCGTGTATATGCGCAGGGTATTAGGTTCTCCTACGGTTCTTGGCTGGTCGCTTCGGAATTCGATGTTACGTTACGCGAAATTCTCCGATAGCCTCCTTACATTGGGTTTTATTACTTTACGCTACTCAGGATACCAGCCTCAAAACTTAATCGTTATAATGACAAAATGTGGGGACTAAAAAATAAAATTTTTTGATCGCTACGTTTTTTTTGGTTTTTTTTTTTTGAAAAAATTATAAATTTTTTAGATAAAAATATTCCAAATAATTTTTTTTCCGAATATATATTTTTCGAATGTATCAAAGGCTACCAATAGTCCCTAGACGTGGGAGAGGTGGGATATTCATTTTTCCCTAGGACTTCTTAGCACGCCTAGTGCGAGCGAAGAAAAATCACCGGTTCTCATTACGCTCGACACGTAGGCAGCTTTATGAGGGCCTCCAGCATCCCTTCCCTCGGTCCATCTCGTCCACCCCTCTCTCTCTCTCACTCACCCGACGTTTTCCACTGGAGTCTACCCCACCTGGCTCACACCCCATTCCAACCTTGCAAGAAGAAGATATTATTTATTTCGTAAATTAACTCCAGCGCGCGAGCGAACGTGACTGGAAAATCCTTGGAGTTTCTGCGCGAGCTTTTCCGCGGTTATTAATCGAGCCCATTCGGCCAGCTAAGACCGATCCCGATCCCTTTGTCTTCTTTTCCAAGGAACTCATGGCGAATATCTACGATCTCTGGCTGCTGGACCATCTATAGATACCGTTTCCCTTCTTTAAGGTTATATCGATCTTGTTCGATTGACTATTGCCGTAGACAGGTACTTGTGGCTCCCGCAGACACAACTGAGTCCTATATAAACCTAACTGAATGTAAAATACAATTTTTCATATTTAAAATGACAATTTTATTCGTCCTTCACGTTTTTCCATATAACCACCATATTATTTTCGATGATTTACTGCAGTGACGTTCTACAATGCCCGGAACCATTGCCATAATTAAAGCTCATTTCTCTCCTAGACTTTCGTACGCTTAGGGGGTGGTCGGCGATTACGTGACGCGAATCTCAAATGGATACACCATCCCTCATTTATATTTTGCTGATTGCCGTTATTTCTTCCGATTCATTAACTCAGCAGGGTATCCTTTATCGGGTGGCAGTTAGAGGGGGGGGGGGGGGGGAGTGACTAAGATAAAGAATAACCTTGGGAAGATCCTATATGCAATAACAAGGGATGACAAGGAACCGGCAGGAATGATACACAGATGTAAAAAAAAAGAAGAACAATAACAAAGATAAAAGAATTGCTCAGTATATTCGATGGAATGAAAAGAGTAGATAGGGGAATAGGGGATAGAGTAAGAGAGAGCTAAGTAAAATAAATAAATAGACGGGTAGAGTGAAAGAATGAGAGAAAATGAAACACCTTATATATATGCGATGCTTATCTACCAGGAACGGTCCGTAGCGCGTTCCATGTCAACGGCAATATCCTTTCCTTTTTATTTTACTTATTTATCGTGATATAAACGCACTCGCGCCCGGTTCAGTTGCATCGGTATAAAAAGATCGGCAACTTCTTGCTACCAACTGCCGAGGACGTCCCTTTCTGCGATCCCTATGACAGATTCCCTGGGAATGCTCCCCGGGGTCGTTCTCCACTCCAGGCCTATCGAGAATGGATTTTTCGAATATCTTCAAAAGGAATTGCCTTGGGGCACTAAGATACTATAAGCAAGTAGATACGGCACTGTACGTATATATTAAAAGAATAGCAAAGCTACTCGAGTACACTACTTGGATTGCTTTAATTTTCAATATTTTTTTTTATACGTTATAATAAAAATCATTATTAATATTTATTACGTAAAGACGTAATGCTCTATGACGGACGCGTCGTGCTATTAGAATCGTGTTGAAAAACGTTTAAAAAAAAAAAAATGAAAAAATATTGTTGATTTTCGAAAATCATCACCGATTAACCGGTCCCATCACACGAAACTCTTGATTTTCCAACAACGCCGCCTTCAGGAATAATTATCCGGTTATAACGGTTATGGGCAATTATAACTATAGCCCACGGGGCCAATCCTAGAAAATAGGCCCTATTCGTCCTTAGGAAATGGGCCGCGAAATGTTCACCCTTCACTATACAAATCACTGTAGTCTATACTTATTCAGGTATCCCAGAATGTATACAAATCATATTTTTGTAGTCTACATTTAACGGCATACTACGTATAAGGCCCAGTTTTATAAATAATACCATTACGATATAAGGCCCAATTTTTCTTAAATTTAATTAAATATACTGCCAGTCGAGATATATAGTAATATAATTAGCTACTGTTTCGTTAATTCAGTATATACAATGTTATTATTATTTGGAATAACATTACTTGTCTGTTCCAAGTATTATTATTGTTATATGAAAGTAAGACAAGCATCCTGTTCCGTAATGCACTGTATACACCCCTAGAGAAGAGTTATTACCCGGGGACACCGGGAGAAGCTTTATTAATGCTAGTTGGAATTTTACAACTATAAACACCAAGTAAGAACATGCAACCTCGACGAGGCAGCAGCTCGCATTGAATTGCAGATATGATAATTTAATAACATTAACGGCCCCGGTTACTGAGCACTGAAGTCCAAGAGGTACCGTGAAGCGGCAGTTACATTTATTATTTCTTTACGCAGGAAAACGCAGAAACCCATCCCGTTGGAATGCGGGATCACGAAGTTGCTAAAGATTTACACTGATCAGGATCATTGGATGCTGTCAAGATATATATGTATATATACATTTACAAAGAGTAACAATACGTGGAATTGCTAAACGTAAATAATAATTATAATTCACGGGTATCTGACGTCGCGAAGAATATCATAATCTTTTTTTTACTGCCTACTGTAGCAAAACTACGTGACAATTCCTTTCATAACCAGCAGCAATTCCGTATGTAGTTTCCGCGTATAACTACTGGCCAGATGTCCTTACAGTATTTCCTTATGGACAAGCCTGAGGCACTGAGAACGAACCTGCGTTTACTTTACCATAGATAAAAGCATGCGAGACGTTACTCGGTGGAATTTCACCTGGAATTGCTACCAGTGACAATTTCACTTGTGATTGAAACAAAGAATTTGTATTTTAATGTAATTTCATTTTTTTTTTTCTTAATTATTTACTGTATCCTTTTGTGTTACCGTGGAATTGCACCTGTCGAGTCTGTATGCAATTCCAAAGGAGATCATAGCCGGCTCTGTATCGGGGTCTGAATTTCTTCGGCCGGTGATTCAGGATCGAGATGATCCTGCTTATTAAGTGAAGGCAAAGTGCAGGACGTAAGACGATAGAAAGCCGGACCGACGGATGGATGGACGGTGTATTATGGTCCAGCTCTCAGGAAGATGGAGATAGGTAGGTACCTCGGTCCGCTCCACAAACCGCTATTATTTATATTAAGTTTAATGCAACTACGTGACTGAATCCGCGCGCGTTCACCCCCCCCCCCCCCCTGTATACTACAGACCCTCCCCCACTCGTATCATTAGTATACCTACACCTATTATTGCATTACTCGACGGCCATACGCTTCAGTAGATACGCCAACAATATACTCGGACGATGACCCTTTTGTATTTCTCTGTAACTATATACATAACTATAACACAATATAAATCGCAGGATCAATATCTTCGAGAGAAATATTGAATAAGGTTTATGAAATTGATTACGCAATTGCTGAAACGCGAATGAATTTTTTTTTTTATAAAATTCAAATATCTTTTTTTTTACATATCAATCGATAAGTACATATTGAACGTAAAATGATTGAATGATTTTTACTTCGACCTTGTATCGATACAAATTGCAGGTTACTGATGCATTTTATAATTCAGCATAAGGATTAGGGCTGATACGTAACAAGGTGTAAATTACGGATAATTCTTGGGATGTTTCATTCATGCTTAATGAGGTAAAAGAATGTATAAGTTCTAATATGGGTTACACCTTGTAAAATATATGGGGAAAGTTGGTGGGGAGGGGGGCGGGGGTGGAAGGGTGAATTAAAAGGTACTTTTAATAACGGCATCCATCAATCCCGGATGAAGGGTCCTGCAGACGGACGGACGTATAGAGAATTAGAACGAGGAAAAAGAATACTGGGCCCTGTCATTATCGCTCGATCAGACCCAAAAGATCGTAAAGGTCGTACACAACGAACGATTTTGGAAAAAAGTGTCTGAAAAGGTTAAACGCCTTGGCAGTATATCTGTGAATATTTTCGTTCTTCATTTTTATTTTTTTTTTAGTTATTTCCCTTTTTCAAATCCTCCCCACCACCACCGCCACTTTTGCCCAGGCAAACACACTCTTTCTTTCCTATCCCACGTGCATAACTACGCTCGAGTGATTATAGGGGTGGCGCTAGAACTTCTGATGATTTACATCCATTGGATCCCGAGACTTCGTCCCGGCGTCTACTTCTAAATCTTGCGTCTTAAATATTAGGAGGTTGGCTAGACGCAGTCCGTCCCTTCTGGCAACATTCAAATATCCTGAGGATTCATAAATTCATCAGAATACCGCCGCGAAATTACCAGGGTGCTCTTGACGTGGGAATAGGATAGCCTGTGAGTTGGCAACGGTGTATAAGAATACGTGAACCTCATATTGGTATCCATATGGTATTTTTTTTAACGAAGGATGATTTTATAGGGGAAAAAAAAAATAGTATAGCCATGACAATTCCAGTATTCCCATAGATCAAGACTGGTGGTTACGATCTACTATCTATTTTAGATCGATATGATTCAGTCCTCTTTAATCTATCTTTTTTTCTCTCTCTCTCTCTCTCACACACTCTTTCTACACACCAGACGTTACACTAGAAGACAAGGGTGGAAACGCAAGAAGCATTGTCCGATTTCTCGGGCCTATGATTGCTCAGAGAAAACAGCAATCTTGAATCTTCCCATGAAGTCTGGACGTTCGTTATCGCTGACCATTATCGATCCCCATACGAACGTTTTAGCCCTTTTACACGTTTTACACGTTTTACTGGGTTTACTCTCGGTATCCACCTATCCCTCGGATAAAATCGATTTCAACCTTGCATCGAGATAAACACCTTGAGACTCGTTACTGGCCGCCTCTATCGCGTGGCTATTTCTGCTCTGCTTTTACCAATAAGATAAGAGAGGTAAGTCGATACTCAAGTGCCCTGATGTATTGCATTGGACTATCTAGAAGTCAAGTGGGGCAAAGTCAATGTCAGGACTGTACCAGCTGATCATCCTGGCATAGGATCTTACTGTCCAAAAAGGATGTGGATAGTATTGGGTCCAGGTTCTACGGTTCTTCTCGTTGGAGAGGTTAGCCAAATTACAGCTTCCATGTCAGGGCCGAGTGATTGATGCGGTGCCCGGATAACAGGCACGCTGTTTTCCAGGAAATTAAATAGTGAAACCTTCGGCCACGGTTTTAACCCCGTAGTTACCCCTTCGGGTCAGCTTTATTAGCCATGCGTAAACAGGCGTTAATAGCTCTGGCAATTACCCAACGAAATTATCCACCTCAGGCCCTTTTACTATAACCTTGTAACAGTAGATATATACGTGGCTAGTAGCTGCATCCTGATTAGATTGTACAAAGTGCAGTAACAAAATTCTATACAAGGGATGAAGCGGATTAATTATTTTTTATTAACATTTTTTATATTTTTTTGTTTTCATTACTTTCATGGCCAGTCTATGCATGTTTTTTTTTGTCTGATAATTTTAGTATTTCAAAATGGTTATCAAGTTCAAGTACTCGAATTGCATCGCAGTACCAGAAGGTCCTGGTGCATGGAGTCGTGATGCAATAAAATAGCGCCACCCACCGGGTCACCTTATCTCTGGAGGATCTTCGCAATGCCTCACTTCGTCCCGGTTCCTTGGTGCACAGCCACGAGGACCAAGGGTGCATAATGAACTCGTTAATTAACTATCAGGAAGCCGGATCGAATCTGATAACAGTTGCCACACGACGCGCCATTCTCTGTCCTAGAGACACGGTTGGAATGGCACGAGGTTTACAGGTGTATAGATATACTTGTTGATTTAGAGTATACGAATAAATATTTTTATTCTTTATTAATAATGCTTGTAAGTGAATTTATTAACTTTCACATTAAAATCATTCGAGACTATAATATAGTATGTATATCTAAAGAGATTGAAAATTCATTAAAAATAATTTCAATTAATATTTAAAAATGGCAAGTAAAATATATTTAATTGGCCGCTTAATTAAAGATGCTAGTTGATTGTCTATCACCTTTAGTTTTTTAATTTTTTTTTTTTATAAGTTCGGTTTTCGGTAGTGATTATATATCGGGTTTCCGAGGGGCCTATTATCTATGCGGAATTAAAGGAAGCTGTAAAGGATCCCGATAAATCAGTGAAGCGCATTTAAAAGCGCATTAGGCTCTCTGATTGATATGCGTTTAATAACAGACGAGGCCGCGAGTATAGGTAGGGCCTGGTTTTACGTTCCCGATATACAGACTCCAGCGCTGGACCACTCTGGATCTCCGATTAATTGAAGTCCCTTTTTGAACGGTTTAGTTGCGGGTGGTTTGCCGCTGGTAGACGCCTAATAATATGGTTTTATTCGTGAAGGCTCCCGAGACGCTTTCGCCGCGACGCCTACGGCAATGGACGCCTCCTTTATTCGTCTTCTTCTTACACTTTTTGTTTCTTCGCCTATTCCTCGCTCTTCGTTATTCCTTTTTTCTTCTCGCTTTCTCAACTGTTTTCTCATTTATCCGGTAGTCCCGTTTCTGCTTTGCTTCGACACATAGATTTCTTACTACCGCGCATGCATATTTGCATACTTATGTGCACCAGAGATGCAGGTCAAATGCATCGATCAAATTCGATAATCGTCACGCGAGCACATTAATTAATGATGGATTTGATTTAATTAAAATATTTTCGGAACTCTGTGATATCACTGATTTTCAAATTTCCTATACTCACCGTGCGTGCGAGAGAGACAGTCTTATGGTTATTTGCGTGCGTAAGAGAGAGATACGCATATACTTCGTAAAAATTTGGTTTGGCCTATTTGCAAAATTAAATAAATATTTACAAATTTATTCTTAATATTTAATTAACAATAGGCTATCGTATCGGTGAAATTTATTTATTTACACATATTTAAAAATCATCAATTCAATATGCATTCCAGTCAATGATCAATGATCGTGTATATGCAGGTGAGATCGTTGAATCGATTCTAGCTGGCGATCACGCACAATTCTCCATACTCTTTCCATGTATATCTGTACTATAGATATATATGTATATAGATACAAAGTAGATCCATTTGTTTAGCAAACGAAATCGAATTGAAAATGTTTTACATGAAAATAACAGCTTTCCCTCTTGGGAAAGTACGTCGATGCTAATTTTCTGTTTATAGTCTTTCCACGGCTCGTTAATGTGTCGATTTGATTCGATCAACCCAACTAATCTGATCCTCCTTCGTCAATTTCCTATCCTTAATACTGATAGAAATTTCGCAAAAAATACCCGACACAATTCAACCAGTCGATTTCTCTCAATTTTTATGGACGTTCTTTCGCGACCTCACGCATCAATAAGGAAAATGACTTTCGCATACAATTTGCATGTGCCATAATGTGCCTCGCAATCGCGCATATCGATTTAGTCTTGCCTTTTGCGAATTGATTCGCCACCCGCGTAGCATTCAACATTACTGCTGTCACCATTTGAATAAATGGCAACATTTGAATTAGCATTGTATCGCCGTTTCTATACCACTCAACGCGCGGAATTTAAATTTCGCCACTTTCCCGTAACCGCGTTATCATTTTGCGCATTCACAAAACCTATCCTCATTAAAGTACAACAATTATAATCAGCAAAATAAGAATTTTTGTCAATTCCGATTTTTTGGCACTTTAATACAATTGGCAGAAAAAAAAACACTTTTTTTTTTCAATTTAACCAATACTAACTAGTATTGTAGTACACGTTCTTCAAGATCTCTCAGAACAGGTGAATTCGTGGCAGTTGTGTTTGCGCGTTACTCAGCGAGGTCACGTAAGTGCAAAAATACCATAGGTAATAATGCGACTTGCGAAAGAATAATGCTAAAAGCAACCGCGAACTTTAATACAGTACTTGGTATACTTATAGAGGGTTTAGGTGCGTGTGCTTATATAGTGTTTTCCAAGAAAACATTACTATCGGTAGGATCGTGAATGATGATAATAGGCCTACTAGGTACATATGGATACCAACCTACCAAGCTACATACAATGCAGCAGAAAAGCGTTGAGGGTTCGCGTGTTACCGTTTCACTCATTTGCCTGGTAACGAAGGTCTTCGTCACGGCATACATTTATTTAAATAATTAAACGCAAATTACCACCCTACCTTACCTCCCACCCTGTCGCCATAACATCCAAGTTGCCATCATGAAGAATCTCATCGTAAGTCAACGTACTTAACTAGTATAAAGGTGCACTTAGAAAACCCTTATCGTTTCTCTTCCGTAAGGCACTGCAGTTTTATCTGTCTTCTCTGTTGCTCTAATTATTAAAATATAAATACAAAGAGAGAAGGTAGGGGATGCAATTTGCGTTTAATTATTTAAATGTTAATATGCATGCGAGTGCATCCCCTTCCTCGCTCTCATTACCTCCCTACCCCTCTATCCAGATGCATTCCGCGAATTTTCTCCTTTCCCCTATCTCTACGCGAAATCTACGTTTCTGTTTTCCACGACGAGCAGAGCGTCGGGACGTGCACGTGCGTTATACCTAGAATATGTAAAAATGGTTACGCCTCGTTACGTAACCCTGGACGAATAATTGTGATGCTGTCGAGGCGCTTTAGATCTTTTTTTTTAAGTTTACGTTATATGTATTCTATTTTTTTTTTTTTCTTGAGTACCGGTAAGACAATGTAAAGTCACCTTTACGTTTACCGAATGAATTTCAATGCGGGCTTCGTATAGTTTGCTTGAGACAAATAAATAAAGCTATAAGGGTTGATTGCATCTTCGCGGAAGAGAATTGCAGATGCACCCAGTGCATCCTGTGGTAGCGAAGATCGTTACTTCCTTAGGAATGGGGTCGTGTAAGCTGGTCCAGGTCAGGGGATGGATGCTGGGCCAGTAGGGGTTATTGGATAGAATAGGGTAATTTAAGTTGGTACGACTGTAGAATATTGGAGCAAGGTATGGTACATGGAGGCCTGCAGGATTTGTACACTATTTTCTACGTCACTACCTTTTGGCTTCCGGTATTTGTCCGTTGCATCCAGTACGGCCAATTTCACTGCAAAGACAGTACAGAGTCTTGCATAGTCACACGTGCCAGACGTTCCGGAAGTCAGTCGCTTCTTTTGGATCAGCCTTGGCTACGTTCGCCTTATAGATACTACATGTTTGCACCTGGTGCACTTCCTCTAAAAAAATTTGTATATAATTTCGAAGATTTATCCTGCCCAATATTTATTCCACGCCGAATCATCCGATAGAAATCGAACTTTAACGCTTCCTAAGTCTACATGTTACTCGTACGCATATCCGATTTCACGTGTGACATATGTGCCCACATATCAACGTATACATTCCGCGAACAGGAACGACGGACTCTGCAACAGCGGCCCACACACGTTACCGACGACACTTGACGCAATTTTATCGGCTTGTGTGCTGCTACGTGCATATAGAATTAGCCGCTGTTTACTGACCTCGTACACATCGTACGTATCGGGCACATTCGCACGTTAAAGACTCTGTATTATATATATATATATATATATAGGTCTTTAAGAATTTAGAGATCATCCGGATGCATCGGTCCGAGATAATACCGCCATTTTGATTTTATTACTTTCTTTAAAGACTCTACCATAAGGATACCGGAAATTCTTCTTCTTTTTTTTTTACATAATGCATTATTATTGTTATTACTGGCTTATTATTATTCATTTAACTTACTATCGATCAAGCTTATCAGCGTGAAACCTTAAGCGTGTTACAGTGCAATTCTTTATTGCACGTCTTATGCTTATCTTTCCGTAAACAGAATAAATGCAAATTTATCCGGTGTGTATATGCCGGGTATGGTTTTGCTTGATAATATGTTAATTGAACTTTAGATTTATCGCGATTCATTCTGGCATCAAGAATTACGATTAACGGGGATGACTCGCAGCATCTAAAGCTTTAACGGGCTCTGACACGGTTACCGGAAGTTGTACCTACGTGTACTTGCCATTGTGAGGCTTGTTTGTATTTGTGTGCGATGGGTGATGCCTGCTCTTCCTGTCACATCTTATTATCATAATACGACTGGTAATTACGACAATTAGCATTCTCGTTAGGGAAATTGTTATTTATATACAAGAGTGAACGAGCTCTTGTATATCAGTTCGAAGTGTACGAGAAGCTAGTGAATAAGGAAATTTCAAAGTTACCTAAACTTTTGGTCTATCATTACGAAAATTAACGGAAATTGCGGTCACTGCTTTACACGTAGTAAAACTTCAAAATTAGCCTTGCCGACACTACACAATTTCTCAGAAAGTTCCGTAGTGGCTGGTGAACCTTTTGAGAAAAAAAAGAAAAAAGTATATGGACGCATCGTTAAAACGATACCGGATAGGACTAAAAGGTTTTTGAAAAGTCAGTCAAATGATTTTTGGAGAAAATGATAAGGCAAAAAAATATTTTCAAAAATTAACCGACAGTCTCATTCTTGCTATTGGCATAGAGATTTATTAGAATATTTCACGTAACACTTTGCGTATGGTACATATAAAATATTTGTCACAATGGGCCAATTATAAATTCTCGGACGATAAAGTACAAATAATAGCCGTGACGCTAGAACGACGCCTAGTAATGAGATAACGAACGTGCCAGTGTCGAGGCACCGGTAGAACGTAGTATGTAATGTAATGCGCCACTCATTTTGTAAATTGTAATTGGCACGATAATCATTGTCTTCTGCGGATATGATGCTAATAGAGTGAAGTGTCAGTCGGTGGACTCGGCTTTACTCGACTCGACTCGGCTTCACACGACTTTGGTCTTTCGAGTCGAGTCAACTCGACTCGCTCATTAGTCATCACGCATCGTATTGTTGCCTCTGTTATGTGACACGAATTATTATAGACTCATACGCGAATTATACTCGTTACACCTGCCTCATAACTTAATGGCCACCATATAGCTTCAATGAAAGAGGATATTATAGTGGGCCATGTTGATATGTCAGATGTGTTTGTACACCCTGTATATAGATGTATAGTTAAGTATAGATATTCTGTTGAAAAACGTTATTCTGATTTTTTTCTTTTTAATTTTTACATGTCCCCTGCGTTTTAGACTCGTCAAATTTGTATTTGAGGTATCTCGATGTTTTATTCAAATTATTGAGAGAGGTTCGGAAGGTTTTTTTTGTGTGGAAATTTTGTGTTTTCAACATTTTTCGAAAATGTCTCACGAACTCAGAGATTCGTTAATGTATGACTGTAATTATAACCTATTTTTGGTTAAGACTATGCTGCCCAATGTTCGTAATGTTCAAGGTATGTTAAACGTGGTTAATTAATATCTTTTTTTTCTTGGGAATGATGGTGATCTTTATGGCAGATAGACAGACTGCTGTTAGGTGGTTGAGATTTTTGAAAGGCTGTGCTAAGAGTATAGACGAGATGAGATTGAGGAATGACTTTATGTATTATCTGGTATTGAATGTGCAAGAGGGTGCGTTGAAGCCACCCTTTGATAAACCACCCCCGAATGCACCCCTGATGTCATTAGCTAGTCTCTTGGTAAGTTAAAAAAATTAATTTTGAAATTTCCCCAAAAATATTGTTTTTTTATCATTGCCGCAGCCTGGTGTAACGGAAATTCTGAAGGAGCGTGGATCGAATAATGTAAAATTTGGAAATTTCGGCCAGACCGGCAGTGACGTCACAGGTATACCAAAAAAGTCACAACTAATGCAACGCTCGCCAGACGGGGGTGAATTTTTGGCATCTCAGCCAGTTCCTGACGTAGGTGCTTTCTGTTACATGGCTGTAATTACCAAGAAAAGAAATTCCAAATAATTTCTAATAAACTTTGATTAGTCTTTTTTACAAATGAATTGTGTTCGCTATTAACGTTAATTAACGATATAATTACCGGGTTACAATTACGCGTAACACGGTAGGTGTACCAACCGATGAAAAAGCGCAAAAGGAAATAAAAGGACAAACAGAAAAATAATACTCGTTCTATAAGGTGAAGCATTTCATTTCCAAAGAGGGAAAATTGACTGGGCCTCCAAACGGGGCCCTGTTAGAGACGAAGACGCGAAACCCTCGGCTTTACGATTCATTAAAATACCATTTCTTATTCAGCGGCTAATTACGCTTTAAAAGAAAAAAAAAAAGTATTTTTTTTTTGTTTATTTTGTACAATCTCTTATCTTTTCACCAAAATTATCAAGCATCCACTCAATACTGTCTTAGTTAATTTTTCAGCAAAAAAACCTTTGCCTTCTCACCTACTTTAAATATCAAAACAAAAAATAGAATGTACAACACAGAGAACAAAAAAGAACGGACAAAAAAAAAAGGATATCATTCCAAAAGACATAATTTTGCAAATTTGTGCAAGATGGACGCAGGTAGGTAATTGGTACCAGTATATGGACCTCGTAACCATATCTCATTTCATAGCTCGAGCAGTGAGAAGAGTGAGAAGAGTGAGAAGAGTGAGAAGAAACGAGTCGAATGAGCATAGCGAGTAAAAATGAGTAAGAGAGCGAGAGCAAAAGGTGCGACGTGCCGTCGAACGCAAAGCCGTGGCAGATTCGGTTCTCCAATCTTCGTCTCGGCACTTCAGACGTGGCCGACGCGTCCGACGCCGCCGACGCCGCCTTTGCGCATCGAACTGTCCGTGCAAATTTCAATTTTAACTGCTAATCTGCCAGCTAATAGCTCCCTACTACATTGCCAAGCTCTATGACTCTGCCGAGTCTCTCTTGACTACATACAAGTCCTATCGCTCCCACATATGACGATATGTGATTTTACCTAAAATACAAAAAAAAAAAATTGGAAGCTGTATTGCGAATTTATTATTTAACAATTTTTTTTTATTATGCAATAAATTGATCTCTGGGTTCAATTTGAAGATATGCTTTTCTGTAATGGTCCCTACAGACGATCTTTTAAGGGTTGCAGGTTAACCGTGTGTAGTCTGTATATTGGTTATGTATAGGGAACCTGGTAACCCCATAGAATTTAAACTATGAAAACCTGTTTTCGCGATTCAGGCTGACGACCTCTAAAGCCTTTGGTATGCTATTGCACAGGATACGCTACTTAGCATACGTTGACCTTACGGTTAGCAGGGTTCAAGCGCGAAATGGGCAGCGTGTCTAAGGGAAGGTTTAGAAAAAATTAATGAAAGAACACGGCCAAAGTGTGAAACGAATTTTAATCTTTTTTTTTTATCGATTCTGTTTAACAATTTACAGTCCCAAATATCGAACAGCCAAAAATACTTCTGCTTAATTAATCGTGCTCTGGAATTTTTACCGAGTCTTTCTTTCTTTTTTTTTTTAAGGGTGGCTGCCCTGTCATTCACTAAGTATATTTTCCCAGATGAAAATTCCATGAGAATACAGAGAGAAGAATAAGAGAACAGGTAACGGGGAACTAAAGGAATCCTGGCGAGGGAAGTCAGCGGGATTTTTTTTCTTGACTAGGGTTGGCGCTGTGATAATTATACCTTTTTCAAAAATCGAACACTGACTGCTTTTTCGATTTCACATAATAATAACATACTCCGAGAGTGCACCGGAGGCACTTAACGACCAATCCTTAAGAATTGCGAAAGAGTCGTTAAAAGTGAAAATTTTTTAAATCCTAAACCTAAAATAAATCTGATAAACAAATTTTTAATTTTTAATCAGTTATTAAACGAAAAAGTACAATTCCACGCTTAATCGTTTCATTCGTTGCACACAGTGCACTCGGTGCATTGTACAAAGGTAGTAATGCAAGTGCATTTCCCTCGAGCGGTCTGTAAGGCTATTTATCAAGAGGCCGGTAGCCGGCTTGTATACTTAATAAAATCAAGATTAATATTCCATCTTATGAAAGACGTCAACACTGTTACTACCCCTACTATTCCTGCGTGTCTCCTACTCAAGAGGTATACGCCAGCTTAGTATATGTATACACACATATATAACGTGTATACGCAGTTAGGCTGCTATTACGTATATCGTATTTTCTCCACAGACAGTATCACTATATATTTCTATAACAGTTATACCTATATCTCTTCGAGACTTCCTCGCACACTTTTACCTCGATGCGTTGCCACTTGGATGATTTATTGCAATATTTTGACGTGGAATATATAGAAAGATGAATTGACCGGCGACTCTTTATGACTGGAACTTTTCCACCCTCCGCCACCCTCCATCCCTTTTCCAAACGCCATAGTAAACCCCACCATACACAGCCACCGTAATCCACCCAAAAACGAAACTCCATAAACGATTCTCTCCCCACTCCCTCCTCCCTCCATGGACCATTTTTTTCTAATTTGGATATTAATCATGCCACTGGCACGGTTCACGAACTTTTTGCATGAAAATAGGAAAAATACAAATTTTTTTTATCAATCTTTATTTTCTTACATCGACAGTCCCTCATTACGTGACACCATATTTTTCGTGAAAATTGTTAATATTTATTTTTTAATTTTTATAATCTAACTTGACGTCTATTAAAGTCTGTTTCTGAATTTATTTTAATTAACTGTGCATATATGTATATTTCCTTTTTTTTTTAAGAGGGAATTAATTGTCGATTGTCCATTTCGAAGCAGCCATTGTCTAGGCAATTAACGCCAACACAGTCTCCACGACTAATCATCTAATGAAAAAGGTGTGAGCCATATATGCTTGCTAGGAACATACACATATGTGAAAGCATATAAGGATCTGCTCGCTTAAAGAGAGATTGCCGCATTTACATCAGTAAAGTCTTATCTATTAACGAGAGCTATTAAGGCTGGTTCATTGTATTCAGATAGGAAATTGTCGCTGCCTTTACAGATGCATCCAATTCTGCATACTGATGGCTAATTTCGCACGACTAACGAAAGGTCGAGGGTTCAAACCCATAGATTTTCATAATTTTTTTTTTTTCCATAATTAAATATTACTATCTAATATGTCTCACAAGGGATGCTGTTTGGTTTGGCAAACGACTGGTGGGTGGGTATTTTTTTTTTAATCTGCCATTTTTATGGGTAAGATAAACGTAATAGGGTCGTTATTGGGCACAGGGTATAATCTTTTGATCGCGTACTGTACCATTCAGTCACCCTACTGGTATATTTTATTCACTTTTCTGGAAATTACAGGGTCCACTGTATGCTTACCTACTCGACCAACTGTTGGTTTGCGAAGGCAGAAAAAAAAACAGGGATAAAAAAACTGGCGCAACCGACGCGCAATCTGAATGGTCCATTGTGTCTCTTTGGTATGCAGATGTCCCATCTGAATATACTGTCTTTTTTTTTTTTTACTTCTCCTACAGTCTGATCAATATTTGCATGACGATCGAGTAACCGTGACGAAATCTATGGACAGATACTCAAACGATTTTACCGACAATGACTAACGACAATATCCCTCTATTAATCTAACCTACCTTTGTATACGAACAATTCTTCGTACAAAAGTGTAACTACCAACCTTCATTTGTTTACGATATTTCTCTTTTCTTTTCCTAGTATTACTTTTACGGTACCGCTTTGGTGTCTTTGATCCTAAATGTTTTTTTTTTTTTTTTTCCCAAAAACTAAATTCCGCCCCGTAATGGAGATCTTATTTTTACGAGTATCCATGCAGTATCGTAAATTCTCATTTCTCTCTCAAGCGCATCTCGAACAGTTAAGATACTTCGGTGAATCCCTACAGAACCGGAAACCGTCATTACGTCCTCAATGGGAGAGTCCGTCGATTGCCATAGCGAGGTAAGGTGTATATACTCCAGATGTCACCCTGCGAGTTCGTATGAAAAAAAATAAATAAAATAAAAACAAAAAAAAGAGCAAAGGGAGAGAAAATAAAGAGAAAAAAAAAAGTCTCGTAATCATTTTACTTGGAAACGTAGCAATCGCGTAGAATGTCCGTATCTCATAGCAACCCGCTTTATATCTCGACTCTAATGCGAAGATGACACGCGAGCAGACACGAGACACTCGAGATCTCTCCTTCCGAATAAATGCAACCTTTACGTAGAACGAATGTACATTCCGTGATAGACTGATTGAAATGTATATGTAGATAGGTGGATGAGATGGTAAGATTGACGTCACCGTCAATAACTAAAAATCTTAATTTTATCTTTTTACACGGATTAAAAAAAAAAATTGCCGTGTGATAAGCAGATGAAGAAATAATAATAATAATTGGTTAAAAATCGTGAGAAAACTTGAAATGATGGAATGTCGGAATGAGGATTAAGTATCTGAAAATTGACTGATGACATTAATTAGCATAGATAGCCGTAACATCCTCTCGGTAAGATCATACGTGTCATACGTGGCAGCGGATCTTCATCTTCTTCTTCTCCGACTTTTGCCCGACTTTTGCCTCGCTAATGTGAAAACTCGGGACGTTAAGTGGCTCAACTAGCGCGAGGGTCTTTGATGCGTGCCGCACCTCGTGAGTATGTGTACCTTGAATGTCCAGTGGCTTGGTGGATCGTTCCACGTATATACGTATGTGGATATATATACTCGCGCAGATCTTGGATGCTGGATAGAGAAGAGAACGCTTCTGGACCATCAAGGACCATTTACTATTTCTTCCACGAATGTCGTTTACCATATAGGATAAAAAGTTTATTTCTCTCTCTCTCTCTATATATACATATATATATGTATATATATATATATGCTCGTGTATATTCTATCAGAAGTTGATTTTTTATTGCGATATTATCTAATCCATTATTTGACACGCTAATCATTAAACTCGTATATTTCATTTACTCGGTATGCGATTATCGGAAGAATTCTTTTATCTTTTATCTAGTCGTATAATCTTTATCCGGTATACGGCTACTGTACAATGATCCTAACTGCTTTATGTATACATAAGTTAATCTCATTAATTTGATACGATTCTACGGTAAATTAATCCTTCCGCTCTGAATTTCTTGACTGTAACTCAAGAATGATGGTAAAAATGAAAATTTAGGTGTTTACATAAATGCCGATAGTCCCGTCATAGTAAACGATATGTGTGACGAATTGCTTTGAAAAAAATAACAAAAATTTCGATCAATGAAATTTAATTATGACGCGTATCGATTTTCAAGATGGTATAAATTCCTTGTTAAGAGTCGGCAGTGTGAATATTGCATAGGAAAAATTTTCCAGCGAGCATCAATTAATGCGTGGCAATTATCGCGCGGTGGCCTCTCGTTATGATAATTGAGAAGTCGGTGAGATTATGTAAGACGAGACGCCGGGGCGGCTTTTAAGAAGTCGCGGAGAAGCGTCGCGATGCCGATCGCACTCTCACGCGGCTGCCCACGCACTTCGTTCCCCTCTTTCTCTCTCTCAGTCACTCTCTCTCTCTCTCTCTCTCTATCTCCCTCTCTCTCACGCCCTTTTATTTGCTTTCCTCCTCGCTCTCCTTCCTCTTGTATGCTGACACGTTTTATGGCGACTCCCACGCTTACGCGTGTTCACTCGCTCCTGGCAATACACTCTACGATTGGCTTACTCATACATACTCTAGGAAATCGTACCACGGCTAACTTCGCATAACCGGCCAATTACCCTAATCCAGTGAATATTCCGTTGGATAAAAGTCATCGAGTTGAATGTCGACGTTAGCGCACGCCAAGGGGTCACGCGACACATAAGTTAGCTCATTGGCAGTCTCGAGCATTGAAAGTGTAGCAAATGTTGGGAATGCGTAGATGATTTATTATTATTTTTTTTAATAAAAAAAAAAAGGGGTAATATAAATGTGTACATAAGGGTGGTAAAGTCGATTATAGGGTAAGACGTTAAATTTTGTTCTTTAAGGTGTACTGTATATCTATATATTGGGGACTCGTGTGACGTTACTCGCGAATTCGTAAGAGCGCACGCTTTTAGATTGGCGCATTTGCTAGTTAAGACGCCATTAAGTTCAAGTGATACTGTACCTTCCAATTCTAAAGTGGCGCTCTTGTCACCAACGCTAATTTCTACCTAGAAACACTGACCTTATTTCGGCTCTTACGTGTTTAATGGCCACAGTTGTCCTAAGTCAATTCAGAAAGCCGTAGAAAAATTTGCCGAATTCGTTGCTGCTACCGCACTGACTGCGTTTAATGCGTCAAAGGGAGCCGCTCATTTTGTAATCGTTCTACTTAGGCAGTTACGCAGATCTGCAGCGGAGAATGCGGGAAACGTTATTAAATAAAAAAAATAAGACTGTTCCTGGAAGAAGATAAAACAAAATTTACGTCAATCGTAGAAATGTGATATTCATACATTTTTTTATTGACATTTTTTTTTTATTCCGATTATAAAACTGCTTTGATATTTGCTTGATTTGGAGATGAAACGCAAGTTTTTTGAATTTTTTTTTTTTCAAATGGTCAGAAAGTGTTGAGGAACGTTTATGGGGATGCTCGGAGTGAGAGAAATCGCCTCGTATAAAATAGAAGCTGGAGAAACCCTGAACTAGGTGTTTTTCCCGAAAAGGGACCGTCGAAATTGCAATAGCTAAGGGGTGGCCCGTGGTCGGCTTCTTTGATCCTGTCTTGTATGCGCAGATTCGAGAAAACCAAAAGCTCATTATGACTCATGGTGGGGGGATACAGGGCCACCATAGACAGACTAGGTGCTATGTTACGGCATACCTGGCTCATGGGTGAAACGATTTAACAGGTGTACAATAGACAAATTGGTATATGCTCGTCCGGTGAAAATCGAATTTTGTTCGTTTTTTTGTTTGAAAAAAAAATTCTTGAAATTCTTTGCCGAAAGAGGGGAGCGGGAAAATGCAGTAATAATAATTTTTTAAAAATTAAGAAAATCCACATTTTTACGTAATAAAGCGAACAGGTACCTGCTGCGGAGCGTTTTAAGAGGGCAATTCCGTATACTGTAGGATATGGCTACATGCTGAGGTACACGTTGAAAAAAATACATATATATATATAAGATGACCATTAAAGTACGAGAGAAAAAGAAAAGCACTCAGGACTGTTTGCCAAAAACGTTATGGTCCCAGGGTAAGAGCCGAATATTTCGCAAAATCCAGGAAAAGACGTCTCGACCGTAGAGACGCAACCGTAAAGTAATGAATTGTCTACTGCGACAATAGTCGATTTCAAAATTCTTACCTGCTCCCGGATGGCTGATAATGGAGTAGAAAAAAATATATAAAAAAAAAGGGAAACAAAGTTTAGGTCTTCGTGCAAGTAAGAATTTTAAGAGGAAAAAAGAAAAAAGTGCAAGAGAATCGTTATCGTAAATCATAAAGGCACTGTGCGCGATGGAATGGCACCTATAACTATAACTATTAGCCAAAGAATTTGGCGAGGATACCGTAAAGGCGCGTTTCTACGTAAAACTGTCGGAGGACGATGTTACTGCTCAGCTATTTTGTTTATTCTCTAATTACGGTGATGCCCTTTAAACTTTATGTCGGTTCAACGGCTGACTGGGGTCTCACAGTTACGAGAGCGGTATACTGAACAAAAAAAGAAGAAAAAAATGAAAAAAAAAAAAAAATTATATTCCTTGAACCTTGACGCAGAAAAAAATCGCTAGTGGTAAAATCCTCAAGGTTCCTTCGCTCGATGGTTTTGGGCGAATTTTGAGTACCCACTGACAATACGGGGTACGTGAGAAAGAGAAGAATTTCGTATGGTATAAATTTTCAAAATGTGTTATATCCATTGTTTCTTTTTTTTTGGCACTGAAATTTTTTTTACAAATACCCTGGTCCACGCTACAACTCTCGGATCATAAAAACACACGAGTAGTCATTAGGGTGAGTTTCATGGGTGTACCTACTCGAATATTTTGAAAGGATGCGTTTTTGGATTGTTTGAAGTGGTTTTCGAGTAAAAATTGCTGAAGTGACCCACTTTCCATTGGAAAACGGGAAAAGCTTCGAGAAGAATGGTTGGAGTGCTGAATAAGGAAGAGGGGAGAAGAAGGTGGAGGTGTATAGAAGAAATAAAAAAAAAATTTGAAAAAAAAAAGGAAATTCAGGACGCAGCTGGGAGTCTTCGAGAATTATCACGTGGAGGGATAAGGTCCTTATATGAAAGGGAAATATATATATATATTCCTTTTTCTCTTGTATTCTTTATTATTCTTTTCCCGGCATTCGCATACTCGATGGGATCAGAACCTGTAATTTCGTGCATAATGGACCCGAGGAGGACTCATGCGGGGGGTTGCTACTCGAGAAGTCTAGTTCGAATCACGTGGGGTTCGGGATGAATCTCGAATATCGGCTGCGAGAGAGATCCCTTTTTTTTTCCAGAAATACCAAAAATTCGATGGTACTGACCCTAACGGTGCTTGCGATTCACTATGCCAGGAACGAAGGCTCGAGACTATATTGGGTACAGTTCGAATTTCGCTATTGTCTGCATGAATTCATGAGAAGTCGTGGTAGAGAGAAAAAAAAGTGTATTTATTAAGGGTCGAAAAAACGGTACTTTACACAAAATTGGGTCAAACACTCTCGAACCAATCCCGTGAAATATACCGGAAACTGTAATAATACTGTCAGTCAAAAATTGTCATATTTGAGACATTTTTATTGTGCCATAAGTACTTTCGGTACTATAGGTATCCAAAAAAAAAAAGATTCCGAACAAGTCCTCATATGGACCTTAATAAATCACTTATTCGATGAACTAATTACAGAAGAACAATACGTTAACAACTTTTGAGTTTTCTATATCTGCTGTAAGTACGAGAGAGACGGTCTTATACGCATTTAGGCTTAGAAGAAAAAGACAGACATACCATTGACCAAATTACTGGAGCTCTATCTCTTCGAAAAAAAAGTGAATGCAATTTTTTTTAATTCATAATTAGTATTAGCAACTTATCGCCGTATAATTTTACGTATTTTGATTTCTCAGGGGGTGTACTTCTTAATGAAGTTTTAATAAAAAAATAATTTTTTCCTATTATATGAAAGGGATATTAGGTAGTTACTGTCATTACGGAAGACGTTAGAAGCCGCAGGTGGCCAAATGACGGTAGCCTACCATTCCTATAGAGTGGGTAGACAGGTCGTTGGGTCTTATGGTGAGAGGGTCATGGGGTCAGGAGGCACGAAGCCGGCGGTCTGTTATACAGGGTGTCCCAAGGATGAAATAACGAAAGATAATGTACGAATGATACGATATAACACGTGTATACGTATTTGAAAATGAACCTTATTAAATCTCACCCTTTGACCGAGGACCCCATAACCCTTGTAGTACACCTGTACATCATTATTATGTATACCAAAGTGAATTATTTAGAAGGGATAACTTACCCAAAGAAACCCTTTCCTCTGGTGCTCAATCTCCATACAAAGTCACCCCTTGAACAGGTTGATCCATTGAACTCCAAAAGGGTTGGGCACCTGTCGAGTCTGGTCGCGCCATGCAAATACCTGCAGCAATGAATAAAAAAGGGGTTTCGGTAGGGTTGCCTGTATTCAGATTAGGGTAGCAACCCCTTCGGGCGCCACTTCATCCCCTCGACGACAAGTGACATTTAAATATAAAGGCATCCCTTTGCCACTTGATTTCCAATTCAAAAACCATATTTCCAATGACACCCTTTAAGGGGTTTTCAAGATTCCACTACACCCCATTAAATACCCATAGACAGTGAACAGGAAGGTTTTAAAGAATCAACCCTTACCTCAGGACGAACGATGAAAAGTCGCAGACAGAGACATCAGATATTATTCAGAGGGTGTTTCGCGAATTCGCGCCAGTTGTTACTATAGTGTGAGGGAGGGGGTGGCTGGTAGGAACAGGGGGTGGGAGCGGGTGGCGTCATTAAAATCAATACGCGAGCCGTTCTCTCCCTCTGTGGCTCCGGCACTCACTGCTTCTTATGTTAGGGAGGATTGGCGAGGGTGAGTGGAGAGAGAGAGCTGGCTTTCCCACCCTTAGAACATTTTGAGGGAAGGCTTCGGTGGGGCGAAGCGTGATAAGAAGAAGGGTGAGCAGCGAGAGAGTACGCAGTACGCGAAGGGCAGTGGGAGGACGCGCATCGTTTCTATGACCAATAAGAGCCACTTTAAAGCACCTTTTTACGATGCCACTGCGCATGCCGAATTCAAATCTTGGGGCGCGCGCGGAATCTGGTGGGGGTATCACGAGACCCCGCGCTATATGGAAATATGATAGCAAGCATAAGGGTGGTGGGGGTACCTGCCTCGCGAGATATGGCGGTCGCGCATAAATGTCCTCTGCCCACCCTTACTGGTAGTGAAGATATTTTTTCTATAGATTATCTCGACAGGACATAAGCAGATGATTAGATTAATTTTTATATTATTTAAGAATTATTTGGCATATTTAACACGGACTTCAGTTGGTGGAAGAGGGGTTGATTGATGTTTGAAAGGTACCGTTTTACATTGGCGTCCATTGCCTTGAAATCAGGTTGGAGATACCTGTTCTACCTGTCGTTCGGTCATGAAGGTTTTTCAGGTCGTGATCCTTGGATAAGTATCTGTAAGGTAAGGGTAGGATCTCCTGGGCTATTGTTCTCGTCCAAGGGTTGAAGGGGGGATCCAAGTGGATGATGGGTAAAAGAATCTTTAAAATAGATCGCCAAAGAGAAATGGCAAAGGGGTGGGATATATAGGGATGCTCTACCGTCGGGTTGAACGATTCAGAATTCGCTTGGGGGTTAGAAGCGAGACTTGTTCGTACAGGGGTGGTCAAGCGTGGGAGGACTCTCGCGGACAATTCCCTAACTAATTCTAACGTTAGAAATCCTTAGCTACTATCCACACTATCCTCTACTATCAACACTGTATGGTCAAAAGATCCGTCTTCAGCCACGTGGCACTGTTGAAACTCATCGGTATCCTCACCGCAAAAAGTATCCTTGTAACCAACCCTTGAGCCTTTGAAACCCTCGAAACGTATCCGGTACCCTCGAGAATCCCTGAAGGTAGACAACACCTGTCCATTAGAATTCTTTCTAGAGTATTAAAAAATAATCATATCGATCCTCTATCTATGAAAAGACAAGGCTTATAGCTCGAGGCCTAAAAGAAGTAAAAGACCGAACGGAAGGTGGGTCTTACCAGTTTATCAAGGCTATGTAAGTAGGGCCCATATTATTGTGAAGATTAGAGAAACGAAGTAAAATCCTTAAGGATACGTACATGAGGCGACTCATCGCGGCTCGCGAGAAAAAGCCGCGCGCGCTCCTCGCGACGTCCGGGCGTGGCTAGGCTGTCGTGAAAACGATACTATTGGTCGTTACGTTCCCCACCATTGGTCGCGATACCCCCACCACTTCCGTGCATGAACCAGGCGGTCGACGCTCGTCGCTCGGCGACTACCTACCCTCGATTTTTTTCCCGGCCTAACGACTCCCCCACCTTGTGGACGGCCGGCCGGCCGGATAGCCGGCGACGTCCGTGTAACTCCTGCTAAAGCCTAGTGTAGCTGCACACATGCACGCGACAGCATCTATCCTGGCTCGATCGTCGTGCTCGCTCGCGCCTTCTTCCTTCCGATTGCGATAATATAACGGGGGCCGCCGCGGCATCAGTGACTGCCGCCACGTCCTACGGAGTGCACCCACGCTCTTTAGCATATCTCCATTATCGTATTTGCACACGTGCTCACGTAATTACACAGATTATACTTTTCACTGACTGACGTTGTCACGCGTTTACTTTGACACTTTTTACTGTACCTCGTGACCCCTAATCAGTGCATTCTTACTGGACATTGATACACGGAAGTCGTCACGTGAATCGGTGCAAGTTGCACCAGAAGGTTGTGAAGGGACAGAGGACAGAAGTGGAACGTCAAAGTGGATATAGAATCTGGCCTCGTGCCAGGACGACGTGATTTGGAAGGTGTTTATCCTCGGGCTGATGACAGCTACTGAACGAGAGTGAGGTTACCCGGACTGGTGTCACGGTCAGGAACGGTGGGTGGTGTATCCAGGTTCGAACTAGCTAGACGGCATGACTCGTACGTAAGAAATCGCTAAGTGGTAGGAGGTTAAGGTGGAGGAGGACGAGGAGGAGGACGAGGACGAGGAGGAGATGGCGGTGTCGGAGGTAAAGGAGGGGTCGTAGAAGGTGTCGGAGAAGGTGCAAGTGAGGAGATTTCGTGAAGTGTTAAACGCGGGTGACTTGTGCTAGTGACAGGAGTATATCAACTATATACACTGACAGTGACAGGAGACGCTTGATGCATTCAGTGTTTAACCAAGTGTTTACGTCGGCCTCGAGGAAGGTCCGCGTGTTCCGTGAAGGATCGACGTCAGCTTAGTAATTCGGATTATAAGAAGAAACTCAGCACGTTGGATCTCGCGGCGGTGACAGCTTACGGGGGCGTACCCGGTCCCAGGGTCGCGCTGGCGGGTACCGGGGTACTGGCGCTACCCGGACACCAGATCCCTGCGAACAAGCCGGCATCCCCAAAGAGTAAGTCAGCAGGACTGGCGGGCCTGGACAGCGAAGCGGTACGTCGGTGGGTCGCTGAAGCAGCTCGGACGGTCCGGCAGATACCATCTTCGGGTTCCTATCATCACCATAACCATCATCCTCACCGGGAGCAACATCAGAGACATCGCTCTCAGGATCACCCGAACAACAGGCATCAGCATCATCAGGAAGATCCTCTTAGTACTGGATACGTTATACCCTCGATGACGCAGACGCCGAGCATGCATCTCTTGGAGAACAACGACCTCGCTGAGGCGATGGCACAGCATCAACATCAACATCAGCAGCATCAACAGACCCAACATCAGAGCAGTCCCTCGCAGCAGGCACAGCAGTCCCAGCTCTTACAGCAACCTCAGCAACATCAGCATCACAATAAACAGAAGCAGACCAGTCCTACGAATAATAACACTATCGAAGTCTGGAGATCGATACAGGGTCATCAGTGGTGGAGTCCACCTAGTGCGGTTCACCAGGAACAGGTGTCCCAGACCCAGGTATCCGGCTCGGCCATGTGCCAGCCTCGTAGGATCCCGGATAATCAGACCTCGGCTGAGGTCGATCAACCCCTCGACTTCTCCGTTGGCTCCCTTCAGCAACAGATAATTCAGGAACGCGCTAGAACGGTTCACGAGAGACTCCAGGGCAGGATTCACGATAACAACAATGGCATGTCCCCGACGCTGAAAACTATACGTGCTACGGGACGACGTAGTTACAGTCCTAGTGACGAAGCTAGCACCAGTGGCAGCGAGGATGAGGGCGTATCCACGGGCGGAAGTCCTTCAGGACCATTACGGGGTGTCGAGACCGGTAAGTCACAGCTTCATTTCTAGTCTTAATAATACCTTTGTTCAGGGAACTCACTTCGTACACGTTTATATGCACTGCTAAAAAAGCATTGTATTTATCTTGTTACCTGATGTAATTAAATCGACCGTGCATTACTCGTCGGACTTCCAAGTAATTTGACTATCGAAAGTCATTACGATCGGTTTATGAGTAAGCAAGAGATACCAGAGTCATTGCGTAAAGCATAAGATCTGATAAGTGTTAAAGCAGACAGCGGATTTAAAGCAAGTTACGTTATAACATATCTCGTTTGAGGTACACGTGGGGGAAAAAAAATGGGCAATTTTACTGGTTCGCTGATCACGCCATTAATTCACCATTGCAATTTAATAAGGAGTCGCTGATACCTAACTTGACGTTGTCTTTTTTTTTATTTGCATTTTGTCTCTCTCTCTCTCTCTCTCTTAACTATTTTTCTTTTTTATCATTTTTCCATCGATCACCTTCTTTCGCTCGCACCGTACATTTAAATATTCCGTCGGCACGAGCTACCCGTGGCTCATCGTTCCTACGCCCTGTACCGGGTGTCTCTAAAGTGCGCCGGTCTCATTCTTTCAAATTGAAAGCAGCGAGAAATGGCGTAGGGAAGAAAAAAAAAACACCAACAGCGTCAGCTGTCAATGCAAAATCTCCCTTCCGCACGCAACCAAACACACCCACGTCCCTTCGAAACTGATCGCCGTATTCCTCGTAGCCATTGTCAGAAAAATCGTGCATTGTGCGTCCGGCCACGCATTGTCAGACCCCATACACAACACCCCTAGACTAATGCGACTTACCTGCTCTTGGATTTTTGCGTAAACGGAATATGAAAAATTTTCCATTTACATTCTCGCCCATTCTCCGAAGGGAAAGCGGAAAAATATTTGTACGCTCTCGTGGAAACACGTCCAATAGTACAAACCCATAGATTTCGCATGCACAACAAACGTTTCTGTATCACTGCCCATATACATATATTTACGTATCTAATTTTTCTACCTAAATTCCTCGAAGAAAGTCCTATCATTTGCTCTCGTCGACCAATCATTGCTGATCGTTTAATCTCCGTTCTCTCTAACACCCTCCCAATCAATTATTAAATGACTTTAATCAGTACTTTGTTTATTCCTACGTTGCGTACACGACAAGCTGGTATATCTCTGTAATCCATGAAAATGAGAAAAAAAAAAAAAACAGTGTATCCAGCCAATAGGTAAATAATCGCGACAAACAGATCGCAAGGCGACGCGCGCTTGACAATGCTATGATAAATTAATAAATAATAATTGTAGAAATTACCGAACGATAATGTCAGCCGATAGCGTTCGGTTATGCCAGGTACACTATTTGCCGTGGAATTAGTATGTACGTTCAGTATTGTGGTGATTGGATGAAAGCCGTGCGAAGGATGCAGTCTTGTGTGTCTACGAGAGAGAGAGAGAAAAAAAAAGGATAGGATAAGATGAGTTTATGGAAAAATAAAGAAGGGAAATAAAAAAGATAAAACGAAGTCTCGACGTTGTCGATCATCTTGACTTTTATCAGTGGTAATCGGGGCCGAGTAATCTACGTAAAACTATTGCGACAACTCGCGCTAGTGTGGATATACCCTAAGGGAACGTCACTCCGGTACTCGACTCGTCGCTTATCGCTAGTTACCCGTTTCGCTTAATATTTAAACTTTGATCGAACAAGATTTGCACGATCCTTTCTTAGTTTTCGAACTTAATAAACAACTCTGTTCGATGATCGTGATCGTTAAATTGATTTATTTTTCATATACTTTATGGCGTTAGCGTACGTTATTGTATTAGAAGAAAGATGATAGCACTGCTGCTGTATAAAAGTAGTATCGATAGCCTATCAATATTCGTATGTCCCCTTTGATTAAAAATTGTTCGTCAGATAAGCCGCACGATTTGCGAATCGATCTAGGCAAATTGATCTACGCGAAGTCGCCATTAGACGATAATCATGTTTACACGAACCATTCTGTTATTACGATGACTCGATGACGTTTTATACTTTTTTTCTTTTTACGTTCGCTTATTATGATTTTTCATAAAAAAAAAATTCAGTCCATGGCTTTTGTACGCGTTTGAGGATTTTTGGAGGGATATTTTTTTTGGGGGGCCGTTTTAACGCTAAATTCCCTATATCCTGTGTCGATTTAATATACGATATCATATGCAACAGGCTTACAGTGTATAACGTGCATATAATGGCGTAACAAGATACGCATTTGATTCTATGTTATTTACGGACAGGTGTATAGTGCATATAATGTTTATCACATAATTAGATTCTATGCTTGGTTACTACGCGTTAGGTAAAGTGACTCGTTACGGGAGGAAGTGATATCTAGTAACTTTATAATATTACTGTACAGTCTGTGCGCGCGACAAAGACAGTCGTGCGATTTGATGGTTTTATTTATTTATTTATATCTTTTGAATTTTCTGAAATTTCCCTATAGCCGCGAATGGCGATGACATTTTTCTTTTTTTTTCTCTTACGATTAGAACTTATTAACGAAGAAATATTACGCGAACGACTTATCGTTGGCTGAAATAATCAGTCGGCGTCGTTTATCAGTTTGTCGTAAACAAAGATTACCGATTGGTTGATCGACGGAGGACCGTGATAGGTGTCTAAAAAGCGGAAACGAGTTATTATTGATGAAGTTTCACGAAATATAATCGATGGCGTCACGTAAGCATTGATTTGAGTTAGGATGGGTTAATTTGGTATGTTGACGATTAGCTATTGAATTTTTTTGGTATATTGACGGCGCGTGGAACGACTTGGCGAAAAGGTCCGATTAATATCGAGGAATCGCATGTAATGCGTTTCTCAATATTTTTCCGGATATCGATAACAGTCGATGTAACGAATACTTTGTTTCTAATGGAGCGATAACAGTTGTAATTATTTGGGAAATATGCTTGATAACGGGTTAAAGGCGCAGCATGTAAAATAATCGTCGCGAAGGCATATGGCGATCGTGTTGAAAATTCGATCTAATTTTAGGCCACGAGTAACGTCCGTGATACGACTTGTTATCTGGACATTTTATCAGCTTGTAAAATCAAAAATATTACTCATCCTTATGGTAATTTCTATTAGTCATCCTTCGGCGACGAATCTTTGACATTTGTCGCTCGACGGGACGAAGAATTTAGGCAATTTATTGTCAGATAGAATAGAAGAGTTTGAGATAGAGAATAACAAAAATTTAAGTATATTTATCGAGGTCGCGAATTTATTGTAATTATTTTTTCTTTTATACAAATTTAATATACGGCTTAATTCTACTGATATTGTACTATCAATTAATCGCTAATCAATCGACATTGTCCCACTCTGTCGACGATTGCCGTCGCATCGGAGAAACCCGTGGAAAATTGTTTACGCGACAACTTGGATTCCTCCCGGACTGAAGACACCCGTAGTTCCTCTTAAACCGATGAACGTAAACGCGATGTAAGATTTCAGAGAGTTTGCGCAATCTTCGACAAATGTACGACTGACAAATTATTTCGCAAAAGTGTCTCAACGGCAAAAGGTATAGACACACGTCTATACTTAGCCTTGGGAATAAGAAGGAGATATTTTATCGAAGCGCGTCACTCGAAAAACCAAGGCTTGGCACTTGGCTGGAGATAAAGAAATTTTTAAGGTCTCGACCGGAAGTGATAGAGCCGTTAACCTGGGGATGACTAACGAGCATCGTTAACGGCAGATCATCACGTCAGAACCACGTATAACCCTCATAGACATGGATATTCGACTTCGTTTAGAAAATTAAAGCCATTCGATCTCCTTGTATATATTAAAACCAAAAAAAAAAGGTTAAAATCGTATACCGGAAGTGATGAGACTACGTCATGCAACGTCACTATAGCAGTTATCAGTTTTACTATACGCAAAATCCCAATATACCTGTTTAACCTGACTCGCTAGAAGAACAATAACGAAAGGCATAGGAAGGCCTAAGCATCAAGGTTAGGTTAGGTTTGCCGCCGTACAAGAAAGAAGCGACCAAACATCACCTGTTATATCGGGACACGCGTGTCCGATGAAAAGTATCTGTTAACACGTATGAGATTATAGAGGGCGTATGTGAGCGAGTGTTAGGGACGCAAAGGGAACTTGGCACGTCTGAATGTCACGGAGAAAGGGCAGGTAAAAGCCCTTGGATAAATCTTAGGTTTTGTATCCTGGATAGCTTGGATAGGTCAGGCAGGCAGGCAGGCAGGCAGGCCAGTAGACTAGACAAGCATGCCTGTAGCCAACAAGGGACTGGGTTGTATCCTATAGGTAGGTTAGGTATAGGCCCTATAGGTCTGCTCACGTGGCGCAGAATGGCTACACAGTCCCCTTACCAGCCAGGTATAGAGTATCTAGCAACCCCTTGGATCCTCTTTTTTTTTTTTCGTCTCTCCTCCTTCTCTGCTCTCTTTAACCTTTTCCCATCCTTCTTTCGGTACACCTTTCTTCCTTCCTTCGACAAATCACTGCGACACGCGACTCCACTCTCTCTCTCTCTCTCTCTCTTTCTATCATCCTTGCTTTCTCGCTACACGCCCTTTCACTCTCGGTCTTCCCTTTTAAAGATTCACTCCTGCCGGGAGTTACGCCACGTGCCCCGGGATACGATTCTTATCTGTGGTAAAGGGTTGCTCGCTGTTACCATCGACTCCAAGGTATATCTACTGCGTTACTGCATTTGTCACGACGTCACGAGTCCGTAACGACGTCGAACGTCTAGTTAACGCGGGTATTCTCATTCGGTGATAAATCAGTCAAGATCTTTGAGTCGGTAGCGTACATTGCTGTGGATATAATAAGCACTGTACGCATCGTGTGTGTATATACATATATTTACGTTGGGGGAAAAAAATAAACGGCCTTGCAGCGGCCATCGGAAAGCAGCAACGTAGCGTAATAAAAGTCATAACTTGGCGTAAGTCCTGTAGAGGAGCAAGAGAAGTGTAGGTGTAGGTGCCCCGGTGCGGTGGCAGTTTGCGATGAGCCCGTGTTGTGGCCCCAGTGCACTCTCGTGCCTCTTGGTCTCTCGGGGCCTCCTTTATGCAAGGTACACTTGACTCTCGCGGAGCCTGCACGCACTTATATACCTCTTCGTCCTTTACGTATACGTGCTGTCTTCCTTGTTGGCACCGTGCTATAAGATATGTATGCGGAGAGGCACCTGCCGACCGAGCCAATCCACATGGGTCTGTTGAGTATCATATGGATATTATACGGCGTCGCGGCGGATAGCGTCGTGCCGCTGAATCTCATTTGAAGAAGGTAACGCAGGGAAACGTACGCTAACGTTACTCACTCGCCGACCGGATAAATGATGAAAATTATCATATTCATTGCATTGTCTCTGTCTATGTCTACCTTGGCGCAGGTGAGCGGACCCGCCTTATTTGGACAGTGCATGCTAATACGTTTGGAATAGATTGTCGGCTAACGACGATAAATGCGTAATTCTTGAACGCATGCGCGTACTCACGCAATTACACTAGGACAATGGGGGCTTCTTTAACTACGTCTGGGATGCACTTTGCGCTGTTTATGGAGAATTTTTTTATTAGGTGTGAGAGACACACTCGATTGGGGAAGTTTTGTCGAATTTTTTTTTTTTTTTTTATTGTTTTAGTCTTGCGCGGGAAATCGAAGATATTTGAAATTTGCGGATATTGCGTTTTATTTATTATACGATGGGATAGGTTAGTGCTGTTTGCTTCGTTTTTTTTTTTTATACCGATTGTCGGGATGCATCGCTTTGGAATGCATCGAGGACGACTTACTGGTTATGACGATTTTGCTCTTTCCTATCCCAGATGAAAATGACGCTACGCGGATTCCGAGCGTGGCTTACGAAACGTACGGGAAGAGTCTGTGACGCTTTACGTTGGCATTCATATGCGTTTACGGGTTGCGCGACGAATCCTTGCAGCAAGGAAAACGTTTTACCTCGAAGTTGCAAAAAATTGTGCAATTTTTTTTTTGTTCTTTGTTTTCTTTATTATTTCTCTCCTCCTTCCTCTCTCTCTCTCTTCTTTATTGACTACTCCACGGAATTCTTTGTCACTCGCTAGCTTTGTCGGACTCCTTACACGTGATTATAGGTATATAATACATGTGATTCCTTTATGGAATTTGCATTTTTCGTTTCGCAAGTGCAATCAGTAGCCGCAGATGCGACCAAGGTATTTCGCGTAAATGGCAATTCGCACTGATTTGATGATTCACGACGACCGTAAGTTTGATCGCGATAAGATACCGCGATGCATATTTTTCTTGCAAATATTGTTGGCTTCTTCCGCCTGTTTTTTTTTTTTTTTTTTTTCTAATTAAAATTAAGCACTGGGAATTTTTTTTTTTTTACAATGACTGTCATTTACCTTCTTCTTTCGAACTGTATAACTTTTCAAGGAATCCGGCTGATTTATTCACTCGCGCGGTTACACAATACCGACCAGATCCTTGCATTCAAAACTGTCCATGCGACAATGTTAATGAGATTCTTAATTACTCGTAATTAATCAACAAAGTAGAATTTCAACTTAAACTAGTTTGCATCTGCAGATCATGATATTCTATTGGGTTCATGGTGACGATATTGCCAATCTAATTTCTATGTATTTAGCAGAGATCATTATGATAATTCTTATGCAATAATAATCAATATATTGAAACCTCATTGAATTGCAAGGAATCCTCAATTATTTGGAAATTAATGGATATTACTAATTGCCAATAATTTTTTATCATTATAATTACACAGCTTCTTGTCATCGATTACGTCACTTAATTCAATCATCAAACAAATGCACATGCAACAAACGTAAATGAATTCGCGCAATAAACAAACAAACAAAAATAAAATAATATCCCATAATTCAGACTCGCAGAATCGGTCTGATATTTTTTCAAAAGAATAAAAAATAAATTTTTTTTTTCCTTTTCCCAGATCATTACGTGACTCACGTGTAGCGCGAAATTATGCGAATCCTCTCGCGAGACTCTGCTTAACGCGTATCAAAATGGCGAAACCATGCATGATCTTCACTACACTATATATATATATATATCGCGACTCCTTTATCCATCTCTCTTTTATTTCACTATAAAGAACAGGTTTCGAACATCGCGTTATCTCCTTCCACTCGTCGTATGCACATGCAAGGCGTGCTTAGCGTAATCAAGAGAACACCGAGTCATCTTAATGACCGATAATGACTGCGATGATCCCTCGAAATTTCGCGCTCATGATTCAGCCGTTTCCATCACATGTGGGTACTCGTCACGGCTCGTTCTACTTCACATATGTTACATCTTTGTGTATATATATATATATATTTATTGTATTTACTTTCTTCATCAAGTCAACGTGCGAGTATGAGGGTCTTCGCAAGATTCTGAATGTACCCTCGCATGTCATACTACAATAGTACAGTCTAGTATACATATGCCTTATGGTACTCACTATACAGTACGTGACGCGTGGTATGTAACGCGGAGCGTCGGGACGTCCACTGTACTATCTTAAGTAAAGACAATGCAGTGTACACAGAAATAGGCGTTGCTAATGCACATCGCGCTCAGACTTCCTGCCTATCATGTATTCAAATTAAAGCACATAATGCCGAGATGGTGTGGGTAATGGTAATGATAATGATAACAATAAGTGAGACGAGTACCGACACGGATGGTATACAGTCGTGATCTCATATGACGATGACTCGGCATCCCGCCGAGTTTCCTAGATTGGACTTAAGATTTCGATAAGGTCAAAGTTCGCGGCTCCTTTCATGTTGGCTACGGTTGTGCATTAAGAAAATTGAGGAAAGACATTTCAAGTAGCATCTATAGCGATAGACGAGACCTGTATATCTATATACTACAATTGAAAAGTGATAAACGGGGCAATCCTCGCTTTGCCAATTTTGGGCCTTAATCAGCGGCAAAGCGTCGTATCTAGACTTTCTCGTTGGGCCTGGACGCTCGCGTGTTACGCCGGTATGGGCCATACCCCCTCCTCACGGTTTCTACTGACGGATAATTAGGTGGGCCTTAATGCATTTTTAATAACTAGATAAATAAACATAAGCATAAGCACGAAGCGTAATTTGAATCCGGATGTGCCATGATGAGCGGTTTTGATAATGCACAGTGTAATGCCTCCTTGAAGGAGGGGGGGGGGGGAGTGTCTCTCTCTCTCTCTCTCTCTCTTTCTCACACACACACTCCCCTTTACGTACCTCTCTTTCCTGGGCCTCCTCTCACACTCTCTGTCATTCACTCAGTGGAATAAATGCGATTGCGTGAGCGATTGTATCTGCGTGTGCGAGAACGTACATGTGAACTGGCATTAACGTTATTTCATTTATTGTTTATGCAACGCATACGTAATTAACATGCTCCGTCTTAGTACGTAGTGAATTTCGTGATGTATATATAGGTATAGGTCGGTATACCTATATGGCAGCGAGGAAATCTCCTGAAGGATCTGACCCAAAATTTGGGCATACGGAATCGGGAATGAAGAAACACTGTAGGAGATAGCGTTGTTGCGATTACGTCAAGATTATGACGTTTCCGGGTTTTGAATTTTGAGTGATTTTTTTTTTTTTTTTTTCCTTTGTGGTAGTACGGTTTACTACTTTAACGTGAAAACCAATGTAAATTTGCCATTCGAAACTTGAGTCGACTGTGCGCGATTCCGCGAAATTAGAGTTTTTGTCTGTTGAGGATTTCGACGGACCCCATTACGAAACGATCGCGTATAATGAGCAATCTGGAAACTTTCCGCGGCGTCGTGACGCGTCGATGGACGAAAAATTTACGTCACTGATTTTGGGTGACGGTTCAAGGGGTTTCCGCGTGGTTATGACGCGATTGCGAAACACCTTGGGCTTTTCTTCTAAGCGAATTCATTGTTACGTTTCTGGGCGTTTGTCCAGGACGGCGTTGGATCGTTAAGCCGCGTTTGGTTATAGGCGCGGGCGGGGCCTTACCGGTTGCGGCTTTTTAGAATCGCGTTTCGGGGCCCGGGCAATCCCGTGTCATCGATCAAAACGGGCATTGTTCCTGGGGGCTCTGGTAATTAGGGCGCCCTCCGTCCACGAAATATCGTCGATCGTTACGTCACTGGTTACCGGTTTCTTGGGCCTTATCTACGACTATGGAAGGGGAGAGGTCCCGGCAGGCCCCTTTCGACTTTCCGACTCGTTACTTCGCTGGTTTACTTTGTAGATACGTGTGTAGTTCGGCTTATTGCCTCATTGACTTTTGAGCCTTATCATATACATATTGTAATATACCTATGTGTACATACATTTATATATTTTTATATATCTATATATACGTACATTGGTCTTATCGTAACGATTTTCAAATATCACATCGGTTTACTGCAATAGCCCATAGCACGTTGCAATATCATTTTTGGGACCGTTTCACTGAACCTATGATATAGGGATTTTTTGTTTGGCACATTTTTTGCCTTCGTCACGCCATAGCCATCGAACGATCGATCTGTAGATCCTCGCGTGCGATGATACACGCAAAGATTTATGGCTGCTCGTGAAATTAATCCGGCTCCGGGTCCGGGTTGATCGGTCAGAGCCGCGTAACATGCGTACCTCGACGTAACCTTAGATCTATAAATGATCTATACATTTTTTGTTTTCTTTACGATCACCTAGCACAAGCCTTATAAAATTATGCGACTTACTGAAAACTGTGAAAAAAAAGTCATTTACTTTCATTCACGCTTTTTCTTCTTTTCACATGCATAAACATACCGAGCGACTTGTACCGATGCCCAAAAGATATTTTGGATGTGTTCCGTTTGGTATTTGGATTTTTTTTTTTTTTTTTTTTCACTGGGGACCCAAAAAATAATACGGTCCCATTGTCTACGGTCTTAATTAACGCCCGGGTAACCCGCGAGGGCCTTATCTGGCCCATTTCCGCTCGATCATGAGAATTATTTCCGCGTATGTATGTAAATGACGCGAAGTAAACAATTGGGCCTTATCTACTTTCTCGAAATTCTTACGTAACGTCATCGTCACTTCGTACAACCTAAGGCTCTGCCAATTCGAACGTATTTCTAATAAGTACAATAGTTTTTGGGCCTCACGCGTCTATCTATATATAATACTCGTAACCCCATATCTATTATCTCAGCTGTTTACACAGTCGGCAACAGCTGGACGGGTTAAATGTGCTCAACAACACCATTTACCAGTTTCTCGAGATCAAATGACCGTGTCTAAATCATCTAATGGATTGCTCTGATGTCTGCCTATCAAAGGATGCTTGAACTCCGAATAATTATTAATTAATCCTGCCGCGGTCGGTCAGCCAGCCAGCCAGTCACAGTTAACTTAACTGCTTCGCTGTCGGCAGATGTGTATTCGCTAAAATCGCTAGTATCGCCGAATAAACATTTATGCGAATAGAAATGATTAATCGATCCTCTCAGCGATATTTCCCGAGTGTTTGCACAGCGTGGGAAGAGCGAATAGTGCCGTGGCATATTGAAAGGGTTGTTTACGTTGAAGAGTTGCGTGAAAGGGACGCGGGAGGGGGTCTAGAGCAAAAGTGGGGGAGGAGGGAGAGGGGTGCTACATAAATACACCAAAAGAGATCGATAATTTCATCGGTTATTATCACGAATTCGACTTTTATCATTTTTCATCGAAAATTCTATGCTCAATTTTTCTTTATACCAAATTGTATTTTTACTTAGGGATCTCTGCGAATGAAACTGTAATTCTACAAAGTGTAATTGTGTGACCTTTTTTTTTTGTCCTTTTAATCGTAAAGCGTGGAATTGATTATGGATCGGCAAAAAAAAAGCGCGACTATCTCCCGTGTCATTTCGCGGAATTCGCGAAGTCTCTTCTACGCGATTTCGTAAATCACCGTCAAACCGTATTCCGTGTGTATATATATATATATATATTCCCTCACACTGCAAGTCTGGCCACTGCAAGGACTGTTTCTCTTTTTCCACCTAGCGGACGGTACGGTAACGCTCTGTAATTGGCAACTTTGAATCCCCGGTATTCTAATGTCCACCGGCGAGTTTCTTGCGACGCTACGCGTCGCGTTACGACGGCCTCTTAGGTCGCGCTTAGAACCCGCTTCGATATAACGAAAAAAAAAAAAAAACAATTATTTTCGATTTCATGGTCCGAGTTACGATATAATTTTTGGAAAGTACACGTAACAAATGTAGAATACCAAAACATTTCTAATCGCTGCGTATAAGTTCTTACGAGTTCTAAGCGCGTCTTTATAACGCGATTCGTGTCGCTTGGCTATGTTAATTTCACTCCTTTTCGGTACGGATGATAATAACCCACGCACACGCGCACGTATATATGTGAAATGGTAATTACGCAATAAAGAATTGCAATTTAAATTTTGTGTGAAAAAAAAAATGAGATTTTACTCTCGATTAAAAGTAACGCTCTCCCGATGGACTTTTGCGTATGTATGATGTAGATGCGTGCGGTTTATACAGCCGTAAGAAATTGTTTAGAAAGTTGTTTGAAATATCTAAGAAGTCGAGTCCATCGCTAGCGAAACTCTCTCCTGGCACGAAGTGCGTATCTATCTCTACCACGGTCTATGGCTTCTTTGCCTACATAACACTCATTTGGAACAATTTGACTAATTTGGATTTTTTTTTTTTGTTTTTTTTTTTCTTCGCGGTACCATGAAAAACCATTGACTTTGCCATTGTTTCGACCGACAGTTTTGTCTCTCCACTCGCAATTTACTGTTGGTCCTTTGTCGACCATCGTATTTCTCGTTTCGATTAAGAATACCGTGTATACGCTCGAGCTCGTATGGCCCATTCCTGAAACACCCTGTGTATAACGAGAACGTCGATAAGTACTGAAAAGAGAGTCATGAGCGGCTCGTTACCAATGCCCACACTCTGATTAGCCGCCATGCCGACTCATCGGGACCACCACCTGATCATGAAGGAACCCGACATAGACTCGACTGTACGACCGACTTATTAATCGAAAGTCATTCGCGGTTGGATTAATGAATCGTTAAAAGAAACGAGATCTTAAGCTGCGATTAGATAAGACACACTAGAGATATTCAAATAAGAAAATTACACAAACCGGCTGAACAACAGTTATATGGGGTAAGGTAAAAAAAAACAAAAAACAAAAGTTTGAGACATTTCTTTTTTTTTTTTTTGTAAATTAATCATTTTTATGGATTTTAATCGTGTTTTAATTATCGTCGTATTTATTGGCACGGATTGTTTAACGATGGTTGAGTTTCATTGGTGGGAAGCTTTTGTATGCGGGTGTTTTACTTGTGTCAATGTTTGATTATACGTGCGAGTATCATTGGACACCCGGTACACGTCGATCGGATGACGTTATTAGATTCATTGTTTGTACACGATACAATGCCACATTATAAAGGTAGTTAGCGGATGCCCCTTAAGGCGGTTCCTATGATTCGACAATAGGTAGCGGCGACGGCAACAGCACCAACCAGATTAGACAAACGGAGTAGCGGACTAACGTTAAACCCGTACGGCATTGTCGAAGAGAACAGATCTCTGGCCCTTTAACGTTAACGCTATAGCCACTCTCGTGATTAACAATCTTTTCAGTGTAATCGATTAATTTACGATATAGTACGCGAGTCTGTGGCCATCGGGGCCATTGTTTGCTGTTAATTACACCGATACATCTAATCGCTCGGCCGAAATCAACCTGTTATGCTTGGTCGATCTCGTGCGACCGCCTGCGGATAAGGATATCGTACTAGATATTGTCCCCATTTGAATATATATTTTTTTCTTTATATAAGATTAGGCAGGAAGATACTTTTTTTTTTGGGAGATCTCATTGTTACCGGAGGATTAGAAATTTTTTTTTTTTATATTTAAATCCCACGGAACGGTCAGGTTGCACGTTCACTTTGAATCGATGGCTGCCGGTGTAGGAGGATCGGGATATAGTTGACTAATTAGATGAACTGTCTAATCCCAAGGTGTCTTATGTTAATTATCCTGTACGAGGCGGGGCCTTACTATATGTATATATATATATATCGAGGTAGATGAATCGATTACTTAACACTTGTCACGCCTCGCTAATTAACATTCAGTCATCTCACAGTGGTATAGGTACCCCTTACCGATTGCCTCCGCGGTAAGGCCCATGAGCCACGCGTTTAATATTTATTCTCTATCGCTCGGCCCCATTGCCACCTCGGGCCCTGGGCCTCTCTTCTCGTCGATTAGAATTCGTGGTGGGCCCCGTGAATTCACGGAAAATATTAGAATACCTCGACGTACTGATCATCGTTGACAGATAGCCCGCTCGGACCCTCGACGCATTAACGTATGCTCAATGCCAGGATTCTGATGACGTCCCTGTCGACTGTGGCGTCTCACTTGCGACGAAGCCCCATAAGTCCTCTATGCGGAATACCAGATGCTGAGGACCTTTTCACTTCATCTCACTTTGCCTTCTTTCGTCCTCCTTCGCTCTCACTCTTCTCTTCCTTCTTTATTTTCTCTTTATTCTTCCCGGCGAAACTCCGTCTAATCGAATCCTACCATCTTCCGAAGGAGCAAACGAGCCTCCTTATATTTTTGTACGAAATTCGTCGCTCGGAACGCGTCGTCATGGGCCCTGAGACGAATGGAAATCGAGAAATAAATTTTTTTTTTTTTTTTTTTAGAGTAAAAATCAAAGTTTCACATTTCTTCAACATACGAAACGTTGCTGCGTACCTGTTTTTCATTTCTTCGATCGAGACTGAGTGGCTTTTACATAATAAAGACTTCAGCGCTTGTAGCAATTTGGGTCCGTTGGGGCCCTATCATCAGGTTGCACTGGTAGTATTATGACGGTAATGCATTTCTCGCAGTGCATACCTACCTGCTTATATCCAAGTGGCCGAATGGCATAAAATTGCTTGACGCCAACGCCCTTTCCCAGAAAATAAGACAAGATGGACGCACGTGCAGTTGCGTAACGCACGCAACCAGGACTGCGCGCTACGCATCTACCGTGTGGACTCTGCTGCGGTGATGACGCCGACGATGAATTAACCACAGATTTTCAGCTCGACGATGACGTTGACGTGGCCTATTGTTTTTTTTGGACTGCTAATTCTACCAGCAAATTGACGTTGATGCAGTCGTGTTATTGCACCTTCAACTATGCACTTGCATTCTTGAGCATTTCTTTCGGCGCTCGGTTATGTACGCAACTGCACGTGTCGTCTAACGAACCGATTAGCGGACCGCTACGTTCCTCGGAACTTTAATGGCATTCACGATGTCCATTGCTTTTGTGACGTCCTCGGCGTCTCGACGTCATTCGATAAATCTTGCAGCTGCAATTAGTTCGCATCCACCTGGCCTAGATGCAATAAGAGAAGCTGGTCGTACTGAAGAAGGCACGTTTAACCACACGTTAATCGTACACGTGGCTTTTGTTGCAGATGCGTGCGAGTCACTTGTGGATCGACCTTACGGTGAGTCAGTCAATTATGAGTCTACCTGTAGTTGATAATATTTTGTACGAATCCCATATACCGGTCAATGAAACCGATTCCCAAGATCGTTTTTAATAGTCACGTAGAAACTGGGAAGATGCGTCGTATAAAACTCGTTCATCTCCATTGGGATTGACGTAGGAGTCCGGGGGCCTTGCGGGCTCCATACAAAAAGTCCCATAGCATCCGGCTTTCTATGGTACGCGAGGCCCTGTCGGGGCTCGTAAAATTCAGCGTTATGTGATTCGGCCCTGATGTTTTGTCCACAAGATTATGATTACCCCTTGGAACAGCCGTGGCTAATATCAAGCGACAATACACACACACACACACACACACACATATATATATATATATATAGGCAGTGAATAAAATGGAATAAAAACAAAAGGACCCGAGGCAGCGAAGGGTTGTGGAAAAAAAGATGGACAAGAAAGAACATGGAAATACGGTCGTTATCATACCCTTTAAAGTACCTTATTAAAAAAAAAAAAACATACTTATTACGTATTGGGTGGCTTTTCACTCGCGTTGCCGTGACGGGACGCTTTGCATCGGAATTTCGAAGTTCAAGGGTGCCGAGAATCAACAGGTCGGTTATGAGAGTGTAAAGCGTTTTGAATTCACCCTCCACGTAGGGTAGCACGAATACTTGGCGCGAATCTCGTTGTAAGGGGTGGCTTCGCCACGGGGGTGGTTGGGGGTTGCTCGGGCTATGCTATGTCGAGAACGCGTGCAAGTCGCAGATATCGGGGGAGTCCGGGGGAGGTCTGGCGGGAGGAGGGTGGAGAGTCGAAGGTGAATCAAGAGGGTGGCCAACCCCTAGCTGACAGCCGATTAGGGTAAAACTCGCTTGGAAGCCCCCATGGAAAACTTAAAATAACATCGCTCGATCATCCTCGCTGTCTTCGACGACGTGAAACATCCTACTTTCGTATTCCCTCTGTCCCTATGCCTAGACTCTGTCCTGTCCGCACCACCCTTAAACCTTATAACCTACGTATATACCATCACCCTTACAGGATTGACCTTATGTCCCGGTACTTAAGAAACATCCCTACAGGCGCCGCTCCTGTCACCATACAAACCCCGTCATCCATAGAGGCTACTATATTTTTTACTCGAGATCACAATAACCGACCCCCTTATATCGAGGGTGGTGTATGGAATTTCAATAGGAAAGAACAAAAAAACAAAAAATTGAAATTTTCATCCCCTGGTAATTACTTCAATCATAATCAACTGTTAGCATGGGATACTAAATATTATACATGCACGTGGGATATAGGGGCTAATTTAGTATGACGCCGTACTACTCGGGGATAATTTTATTTCACCGTGGCGGATGTTTGAGGAAGCTATCAAAATTCATTAGCGATCCTCTTTAAGGTTCTGCTGGCATTAACGGAGGGATACGGAGTAGAGGGGATCGTTAACCTCGGTGAATAAATCATACGGGATCGGTACGAGGAGATGATGGATCTGAAGGAAAATCTCGAAGGGTCCATAGTGAATAGAATTTTACACGTATATAATTAGCGTATACATAGTGTAGATAACAAAGTAAGGATATACGATTGTGCGAAATGTGATTTTTTGAAAAATTTTTACGTGTCCAAGTTGAGCACCCCTTCGATGCTCATTACAGTGTGTCCCGCCCCCGGCGGCGGGTAATCAGGGTGGCGGGGTCGGGGGGCGCTCGAGGTAGAATCGACACGGTGGGACGGGCCCAGGGGGCGGGGGCGGTAGGTGACCTCGCCCGGGGCCTCTGCTCCTCTTTTACTCTCATCTCTCTATATGCCTCCTCCTTCGCCCAGCATCTTCCTCTACTTCGTTTACTCTTTTACTTCCTTCGATAACTCCCAGCTTCCACCTCGCTTTATTCCTTCCTCATAGTTTTCTAGTCTCGGCCGCTCCATAGCCTCGCCGCTGCACACTCTCATTACATTATCTACCGGGTAATAGTAATTACTCATACACTGTATCCGCCATTAGGTCTTACCCTTATTTTCCACGTGAAATACTATTTTCTATGGGTAAAAAGTCCTATTAGTACTGTTATTGGTTTCTGGTTGTGG